>CM062809.1:1132499890-1133000935 GCA_031772625.1 Pinus tabuliformis | reverse complement strand
AAGAAACCCGCTCTTTACCAAAGAAGAAAATGTCTGTTTGAACCAGTTAAATTAAGAGAAAAAAGTTTCTGAAATACCGACGGTAACCAGCAATAGTATCAAACTACCTTATTTTAGAATCAGTCAATGTTGAATTATCTTCGAATTATTCACGAACATCATTCAATATTAGTTCGTCTACATTGGAACAAGCTCAACTAGATCACAGAGTATCCATCATATCATTATCATCCAAAACATTACCGGTGGGTGTTACAGTTTGAACTCTTTTTTAAAAGGAAAAGTTTTAACTGAACTGGAGATTTAAGAAGCAATTACATGTCACCCACAATCGCCCACTGTCATTTCAAGGTCTTTACCTTTCATTCTCAGGTTTCAGAAACTGAAATGAGCCAACCTCCAATGTAGTGCTGTAGCATTAATATGAACACTTCATTCAAGATAACGAAGTGTTTGTGAGTATAAGCCTTGAGTCATGGAGACCCTCTGGTAGATCGTTATGCTCGCTTGCACAGTGAATCTCACTTAAATTCCAAAACACATTCAAAAGGAACTTACAATATAAGGCGATCGGGAAATAATCATTATTTTGACAAGTTCAAACCTAGTGCTGTGGATTAATGAATGCTTTAGAAATGTAAAGCAGAATTAACTCATTCTTCCAGTGGTATCACTGTTTGTTTGTTGGAATAGGTAAAATTAAAAGTAAAAGAACCCCGATCAAAACCACCCCTAACCCCACCCCAACCCCAAAAAAAAAACCTCTTAACAGTGCCAGGTGGACATGCTCTATAAGCTGTCCACCAGTCACTATTGTTTAATGCCACTCTCTAGAGTTAAGGAAGCAAAGTAAACGTATTGTTATAACTTTCAGCTATGCACAAAATCACAGAAACATTAGAAGTGCATATGATATCTCTAGATTTCCATCTGATCCGAGTATGAATGAATTGCCTCTTCTAACTTAGAAACAGTGAAAGGAAAATCAGCATGTAACCACAGAATATTTAAATGCCTTTAATTCACTGCTGTTTAAGGTGAAGTTCAGAACAGCAGACCCATCAAATTATAAGTAATTTAAAAGACCAGCAACAAGAAAAGCCATGTAAGATATATTCTGTTAGAGTAGGACAGATCGAAACCAATCAAAAGCATCAATCAACAGATCCTTTCAATTTTTTTTGAAAATATACAAGGAACAATCCCACAAACTAATTGCTGGTCCAAATTTTATAGGCATGGAAGTAAATGAACTTGTGACAGCATGTGCCATTAAAGAAGTATTTAGCGTACCAAGCATTAAGTTCACTTATATATTAAGTCCTCTGTGTTAAGATAACAGAAATGCCAGTGAAACTTTAAATGCAGAGTTAAGAGCAGTTTAAAAAAATTGGCTTTCAAGCCCAAACCATCCTATATACCATAGCAACGTTTTGTTTTCAAGACCAAACCAACCCATATACGATAGCAACGATTTGTTATAGAAGGATCTTAAAATTATTTGTGTGCTGAGATATCTGTGTCTATCAACACCAAAATTATGCCAAAATCGACCCCCTGATGGAAAGTACTGGCAAGCTAATCCGTAATCACCAACATAGCATTTATCCACCCACAATTATTGCCACATCATAAAACACTCATGAACAAGACTATCAACCAAAGAATATGAGATTACCATGAGAGCAACTACCAAGAACACCACTGATCCCTTAAGGAAGACCATTATGCTAGGAAGGTCACTGAAGTGCATAAGGAGGACAACAGTGAGCAATTTTGATAAAGAATCCCAATCCCCTTAATGGCCTTTTTTACAACTTAAATCCAATGAGAACAGGGAAAGATAATATAAAACCAGTTGATATTCCACCGAGGAACCTGTCGCAAAGACATAAGCACTAACATAGCATATAGGAGAAACTGTTGTAAGAGAAATACGATAATGGGATCTGTATATTTCACACCATAATCAAGCCTTCTATTGCATACAAGCAGTTCATCTCCAGCACGTATTTCAAGTTTGTCAAGTGGTAATTTATCTACTCCCAGACAGGCCCACAACCTTTTAACCTGCTAGCATGTGCATTTTTTTTTTAAATTACACCAAAGAAGATTGCATGTGTCACAATTCTCAAGAACCAGTTAAATTTGGGGGAAATTGTTTATATGGCGTGTATATAGGGATTAGAATTTTACGAATTCTTCAAAAGTATTGCTTTACAACTTATGTCTGTAATTTTTAGGATTTGGGCATTGGTCATTTCCAGAACAATGCTAAGGGCGAATATGAATTTCAAAACAAATCATTTAAATAAATATATCCATACTAACACATATAACAATGTAGAGATTTTGCAGCAATTACCGAATTTGTAATAAAACAAAACCTCCCAGGAGTTCTACCAGTTAAACCTACTTGGCATAGGCATAATGATAACCTTAGTTTGATCTGATAACCATGGGTCATGAACCCATTGCATATTTGGCTACAATATGTATTTCTTTGACAATATTTACATCTGAAAGGCCATCTTCAGCCGCAACAAGACGAAAGTTTCTCATACCATGGAAGTAGAAAATACCGAAAAGATGTCAGACAGATCCTGAACACCTCATTCGTCCATATTTCCTAATGGCACGTTTCAGAACGCACCCCATTCCTACCGAAAGTTGGACATTTAAGATACTGACCATCTTAATCCCGCAAACTTCGGTTATAACCTGTTCATTGAAGAAAACCTGTTTTTGAGAAAAGATATACACTACACAGATCTATTATTCTTGGAATAAACAAACTGCAAAGATCCTTTAAAAGCCTGACAAAGGCTGAAATGAATGAAACACTTACACAAGAGGATCGCTCCAAGAAATCACCATTCAATGTTGTTGGTCGTCTGCTGCGAAACATCGCCGCCCATTGACCTTTCTTCCCCAATATGTAACTGTACATATTTATATTATTTTCTATACCCTTTCGGCCGAACACTTGTTCTCTAAAACTATAAGCCCCACCAAATCACCAAATCCCGTATACTTATTCTCTGTCTTTTCCTATGAAAATAATTGCAATGTCACGGGTAGTGTCCGTTGAAGTCGATCCAATTGCTCTTCTCAACTGCCAGCGTAAACCAACCTCCCAAATCTACAAATCTCGGTAGTGGATGGGGTTTGGCTTGTTAAAATACAGGAATAATGGGAGCCCTCGACTTCACCATGGAGTCGAGCTCGTCGAGACACCATCGTCCCTCCAGTCATTCCGGCGAACTCGCCATCCATGTTGAACCAGGAGACGGTAGAGATGGAAGTGTAAAATGTTCTTGACATCAGGGCCACGGCAGTTTATCAACAAAACGTAATTGGGATTAAAAGTTGAATAGAAAGGCGGAGGAGGATGAAGCCAGGCAGTCTCATTGCGATGGAGGTGGGTGCAATTGATGGACAGGAAAATGAGGCGTAGCACTAGGCAGGCGGGCAAATGCAAAGATGTTGAAGCCAAGGGAAGTAGATCTAGATAAGAAGATAGATAAGCCAGCCCAGATAATGAATCAGGCGATTGTCAACCCTGTGGACCTGGCATTGAATAGTCATATCCTAATCCCACCGCCTAAAGATTCTCTATGTTTGGTCACCAGCAAACAGGTGAAGTTTCCTAGGTCATTGCAGTTGTGCTCTTTCGTTGAAGAGTCATTTCAGGGACGGTAATGCGCAAGTTGCAACACGGGAGAGAGTTTGCGCAAGGGAACATGGAACAGTAACATTATGGTGAATGTTAATTTTTTATTATCTTTGCTATCTGTAGATTTTTTAGATGTTCAATGTTTCCGATTGATTCAGTATCCAGTATGAGAGTCGTGTATGTATGGTTTCATGGTTTGTAATCGCGGTGAATGTTATTTTCTAGATTTTTATCGCGTGTAAATTGTTGAGATGTTTAATATTTCCAATAGGCTCAATAGTGTGTAGTTATTAGTTTTTGGTCTTTAATTTCTAAAAGCCTTAATTCTTAATTCTTAAAAACTTTTATATATGGCAAGGTCTAAGCTTCTCTGTAAAAGGTTTTAGTATCCATACCTAATGTCAAAATCTTTCTAATGTTATTGATATCCCCACATAGAGATGAAAGATATCCAACCATATTAATCAAAAAATATTCAAGATCTTAGAGCTCTGGAGCGTACTCAACCCTGACCTAGCCGCCACTGCTACTGCAAAACTCTCTCTCGGCAGCCTCTTGCAGGCCAACCAGAAAAAGAGTAGAGAAAGCTCTATGTGGACAGCCTCTTCATCTGGTAAAAACTTGAGTCTTCCAGCATAGACGTCGGAGGGGGCCCTCGACCTCCCCTCCCTTCTGAGATCACTACCTTCAAATCACTGGTAGCCTCATGTAGCAAAAGGAAAGCAAACCCTAACCAACAAAAGTTTGTTAAGAAAGTCGAATCCATCCCCTCCGTAGAACTGCCTGCGGAACACCCATGTCGAACTGCGTTGAATCTAGCAGAACGCGGGCTTATTAGCCAATTTACGGGCCTCTGGCCCTCCCCCAAAGCCATTGATGGATAGGTCCAGCGAAACTAGAGGCCCCTTGTCTCTGAAGGAATCCGAAGTCATCTGGTAGGCAGAGGATATTATGTATTTGTCTTTGAATCAGCAGAAGATAGAGATCTTATCTTCCGAAACAGTCCATATTTCATGGGCCACCAAGTGCTCTATCTGAATAAATGGACGTCGAACTTTGATCCTTCCCAGGATGCTCCTTTAGCCATTTCTGTCTAGGTAAGGTTACCCCACCTACCACTTCATTGCTGGAACTCAGAATCTATGGAAGAAATTGGGAACAAACTAGGAAAATACATTGATAGGGTTGAAAGGAGAGAACAATACTCATGTGCCAAAATATGTGTTGAAGTCGATCTGGAGATAGGGTTGCGTGAGGCGATTAAACTTACCATAGCTGGCTGGTCTCACATTCAGGAACTTGATTATGAACAGCTCCCCTTCAAGTGCCGACACTGTCACGGCTATGGTCACTTCGCTCGAAACTGCAAGAAGAAAACTAAGGAAGAAACAAAAAAAGATAAGGGCGATCAGTGGACACAAGCCCGAAAACCAAGCACATTGAAACAGACCAACAGAGTGAAAAGGAAAGGAGGGAATCCAGAGAACGGAGGACCCTCCGTTGGGAAGAGTCTACCCGAAGATCAAGACACAACAAATGCCACCATCTCTACAAATCCTTTTGTTGCATTAAATCCTCCAGACGACCAACCAGAACATGAAGAGGGAGAGGTGCAATAGTATATGGAAAAGTTAGCAGATGCAGAAATAAACTCAGGACCTCAGGAACAAACAGGAGAAACCACTACATAAATCCCTTGGGTGTATATGTAACCCAACAGGAAAATCAGGGCCCTCCAGCAAGCACCACTTCTCCACCCTCTTATGCAGAAATGACTAAAAAGTAAAAGCTGATAGACAGTCCTAGTTCTTCCGAAGACGACTCTTTCGAGTGACCCAATAAAAAGGCAAGAAGAAAGTCTTGTAAGGAGATCAGAGAAGAAGAGGCGGAACAACTAAAGATGTAGGGTAGTCAGTCCACAATCGAAATGTCATTAGGCAGAAACACAAGGACCCGACCCACAAAGGGAGGGTCTACTCCTTCCTTCCCTAGTAAATAATGCAGATTGTCTCTTGGAATCGCAGGGGCTTGGGGAACCTTATGAAAGTTGAAGCAGTAAAAGATTTATTAAGAATGGAACCCTCACATATCCTCTTGCTCCAAGAGACAAAGATAGAAGAAGATGCTCTTCTATCGTTAAGTCGTACCAAGTGGAAAAAGAACTCAAGAAAAGCGGTCAGCGCCCGAGGTACTTCAGGGAGCCTTGCAACCTTATGGTCGGAGAATATGTTTCAGCTGAAGAACTCCTTCGCAAACACTGGATATACACAGATCTTCTACACCTCCCAAGTAAGATTTCTTTAGCTCTCTTCAATCTATATGTTCTTGTTAATTTCCTGGAAAAGAAGGACTGTTGGCATACTCTCTCAGACTCTTAGAAATCTACTCCCCCCCAAACATCATTCTGGCAGGGGACCTTAACATCACACTAGATCCAAACGAGAAAAAACGTGGAGTATGGGGTAAAGATCCCTTCCATGTCTCAATGGAGTCTTTGGTTCTCGCATGGGACTTACTTGACTTGAAATCCAAGAAAGGTCGTTATACCTGGACCAACAATAGAGTTGGCAATGCCAATATTGTTGCTCGTCTAGACCGGTTTCTAGTTCAAAGTACTTTGATGGAGGGGAAGCATTTAATCTCTTCAAAAATACTGCCCAAAATAACATATGACCACAACCCCATCTCGCTGCTATTAGAAAAAGAGGAGGACTTGGGACCTATTCCCTTTAGATTCAGCCCTCTTTGGGTATTGAGAGAGTATTTTATGGACACAATGGCTCTCGCTTGGTTGCAACCAGTTGAAGGATCCCCTAATTTTGTGTGGGAGCAGAAGTTCAAATACACTAAGTTTAATCTAAAATCTTGGGCAGAAAAAAAACCCCTATCGACTCCAACGAGCTCTAGACAAAAGACTGTCCAGGCTCTAGCCGAGATCCAATTAGGCATGGAAGGAACTGAAATCACCAAAGCTCAGTTGCTCATCGAACAGAATGCCCAGTTCAACTCTTTTCTTTCCTTTCGACAGGAAGAGGAATACTGGCACCTTAAGTCTCGCAGCCTTTGGCTGCAAGCTGGAGACAGAAACACAACATTGTTTTACAGACAATGTAGAGCTTGTCTCTCTCGGAATCACATTTTCGAAATATCCACCAGTGAAGGGGAAGTTATCAAAGGACAACCGCTCATAAAACAGGCTGCCACATCCCATTTTCAGCATTTGTTCCAGGAGGATGGTTCTTCCGACGAAGACCTGGCTGCTGACTTTTTGTCAAATATCCCCTCACTTGTCACAGTAGATTTAAACGATGGGTTATTGAAGCCTTTTACAGAAAAAGAGATAGTGGAAGTCATTTGGTCAATGGAGCCAGATAAAGCCCTTGGGCCGGATGGCTTCACCATTCATTTTTACAGAGCTTGCTGGAATGTAATAAAACTTGATCTCCTCAGAATGGTAAAAGCCTTCCAAAAGAAAGCCAAAGTGGGAGGGTGCACCAACTCCACCTTCCTTGCCCTAATCCCGAAAGAATTTAACCCTGAGACTTTCGACAGATTCTGGCCTATCTCTCTCTGCAATGCCTCCTACAAGATCCTTGCCAACTCTTAGCCAATAGAATCAAGCCTCTATTAGGGAACCTAATCTCCCCTCTGCAGGGCGGTTTTGTCAAAGGAAGACACCTCATAGACAATGTGATCCAAGTGCAAGAAGCCCTCCACTCTAGCCACTCTCGGAAGGAAAAAGGCATGCTCATCATGTTGGTTATGTCAAATGCTTTTGACTGGGTTAAACTTTCATTCCTCTATAAAATCCCTCTCTCCTTCTGTTTTAGTGCTGAGTTTTTCAACTTGATAAAAGCTTGCACTCGCAGACCTTGGATAGTGCCCCTGGTCAATGGCAGACTGGCTAGCTTTTTTCAAGCTTCAAGAGGGCTCTGCCAAGGGTGCCCATTGTCACCCTTTCTTTATATCTTGTTGGCAAAATCCCTAAGCAGAAAGCTAACAGCGGAAATGAAATTAGGCTCTATCCCAGGCATCAAAGCAGCAAGAGGAGTGGATCCAATAAATCATGCCCTATTTGCGGATGACTCTCTCCTCTTGGGAGGTGCCTCGATTAACATAGCAAAGGCTTTCAAAGAAATTCTTCATCACTACTGCTTAATCTCAGGAGCCTTGATCAACAAAAGAAAAAGTGTTGTCTACGGCTGGAATGTAGATCACCCAACTATCCTTCGAATTGCCTACATATTGGGTTTCCCTAGGTATGACAAATGGGAAAAGATCAAATACCGAAACCTTCCCTTAACCCTGGGAAGAAGCCCTCCCTGCCTTTGGACTGAAGTAATAAGAAAGATAAAAGAAAAAATAGCATATTGGGGAGGCCAATGGCTAACAAAGGCTGGAAACATGGTTTTGATAAAGGCAGTCCTCTCTACCCTCCCCATATTCCAGTCTTCCCTCCTGCTAGCACCCAAGACTATCATGGAACAGATCTCCAAGCTTCTTCGGGACTTTCTTTGGAATGGAGGCAAGGGCAACCAAAGAAAGTTACATCTGGTAAGTCGGGATATCCTAAAAATACCATTCCAACAAGGTGGGTTACACATTCGAGATCCAGGCCTGGAAAATTTGGCTTTTGGTGGAAAAATCATATGGAAACTGTATGCAGATAAAAATCATCCTGTCAGTAAGATCCTCTAGAAGAGATACCTAAAGGAAGCTCCCTAAGAAACCTCACAATAGCATCTACTCCAACAAGAACAACAATATGGAATTTAGTCTGAAGAAGCATCGACCAGTACAACAACATTTATATAGAATTCAAGGCAATGGACAAAGAACATTACTGTGGGAGGATACCATACAAGGGAATGCCCCTTTGGCCACCCTAAATTCCTGCAACAATATAAAGATCTAGCTAGTGAACAAAGGTCTCCTTCAGCTAGCAAATATTTGTTCTTAGGACAACAAAGGGAATTGGGTAGGGTGGACTTTTCTAGGGGTTCCCGACCACCTAGAATCCCAAAAAAACTTGTTATGTGCAGCACCCTCTGGTCTTGCCCCTGTCCATCGCTCATCCAAAGACAAATGGGGGTGGGGAAGAACAGGAATATATACAGCAGCTCAAGGATTCTCCTCTTTACAAGCTATACATGCGCCTTTGCTAACTCCGAAGCTCTGGGAATCCGTTTGGTCCCCCTTTAGTCTACCAAAGGCGAATTTCTTCACTTGGTTACTCATGCACAAAAAGGCACTAACAAGAGAAAATCTGAACAAAGGAGGGTTCCTCGGCCCCTTTAGATGTTTCCTATGCAATTCTGCTATTGAAACAACTGACCACTTACTAGTTGACTGCGATTTCACACAAGTAGTCTGGAAGATGGTCCTCCACGGGCTTAGTGTCCCCCCCCCCCCCAAATATCAATCCTTGCCCTCTTCACCTCCTAGGCAGATCAAAACCCTGAGAAAAAAACTAAAAACATAGCCTGGAAAAGCATTTGGCAAGCTATTCCAAAATTCCTTTGGTGGAAAGTATGGTTGGCTAGAAACGATTGCATTTTCAACAACAGACTCCTGAAATCAGTGGAAGTGGTTGCCAAAGTGAAATCCATCCTACTGGAAATAGTAGATAAAATAGTGTTTGACTCCTCTCCACCTCCAGAAGCTTCTGTGTGGATAGGATCCTGCACGCCAGGTGAGAGGAAAGATTCAGTTAGCAAAGAATGCTCCAACTTGGCGACTACGTCTCATTGAAGGTGACTTTCTCAAGTGGTGGCAGGGGACCTCAAAAGCCACTATCTTCTTCGATGGAGCGTCTAAGGGGAACCCAGGAACTGCAGGCACAGGGAGATTGATTCTCTTCCCAGATAGATCGAATAAAACCAGCTTCAGTTGGGGACTAGGCATAAGTTCGAACATCAAGCAGAGAGTTACAGTCTCTTAAAAGCTTGCTAGATTGCAAAGGAGCTAGGTTATAAAACAATTCAAATATTTAGAGACTTGGAGCTTCTGATTAATCTCTTAAATTCCGAAGATCATTTTCATAACCCTGCTTTAAAAAAAACCTTGTAGTGAATTCGGAACTTATTGAAAAAATTTGACACAGTCGACTCTTACCACATTCTGCGGGAATTAAATAAGCAAGCAAATTCACTGGCAAATAAAAGTTTTCTGTTGTCTCAAGGAAATCTTAGCCTTAATGGAGGACCCTGCTTGACTCATCCTTTGCTTTAACCATCCTATAACAGATAGATCTGCACCCACTGGCCCCAATATTCAGAGTGAGAGTTGTATTAGGAATTTAACAAGTCACATTCAGAAACTTCAAGCAAAATGCAGAAGAAACAACAAGCATAAGGAACAGCTCCAAAAGGAACAACAACGGAAGGAACAGCTAGCAGAAGGAACAACAAGCATAAGGAACTGCAAGAAGAGGGAACAATAAGCAGAAGGAAGAGTAGTGAAAGGAACAACGAGCAGAAGGAACAACTGCAAAAGGAACAACAAGCCGAAGGAACAACAACAGAAGGAACAACATCCAAAGGAACAACAAGAATAAGGAACAACTATAGAAGGAACAACAGCGAAGGGAACCGCACCCGAAGGAACAGAAAACAAAAGGAACAACAGCAGAAGGAATAGCATCTGAAAGAACAGCAGGCGAAGGAACAACAAACAAAAGAAGGAACAACAAGCAGAAGGAACAACAAGTAGAAGGAACAGCAAGAATAAGGAACAACAAGCTAAAGGAATAGTAAGCAGACGGAGCGGCAAGCAGAAGGAATAGAAAGCAGAAGGAATAACAAGCAGAACGACCAATGTTATGTAAATTTGCTTTTCTATAGGGACAATACGTAAGACAGTATTCAAGAATAACCAAAGAACTCAATGAATTTTTTAATATAAGAATTCGAGAAGGGACTACACTCCCAGAACACTCTCATTGCTCAGTTTTTTAAGTTATGGTCGATTGTAATAGGAGCTTGCTCCACCTTTGGCAATATATCCATTACCCGTTCTTGTTTAAAAAAAACATATCCATGATGATGTCTCAAACCACCACATCTAACCTCCTAAATGTTTTAGATTGGCTTATTCCTACAATATGGGCACCATTAGTATGTTTTACATAATATGAATAAGTCTAAGGACCCCAATAGAGCTTGATGAAAAAAATAAAGATCATGTGCCTTAAATGAATATTCTGAAACTCTATGGCCATGTACCATGCCTTGAACCAAAACATAGATCCATTCTAGTGGATCCCTAGTCTCCAAGTGTTGTATGGGTGCCATTCTTAGATTTTGAGCACAACATGTAGGTCTCAAAGCCTCCAAGTTAGGCCTCAGTACCATTAGGAGGTTTCCTACACCATGTAATGCACTCAAGGATTTGAACTGGTTAGGAAAGGAACATAAGGTGTTAAGTCCCCATTTAAATCTTATTGAGATCCAAATTCATGCAATAACTCTGGAAAAAACACACAAGACTTTGTAGGGGATCTTTAGTGCCATTAATATGCTTTTCATAATAAAAATGATTTGGGTGTCTATAACATGGCTAGGGGAGGAAAACAAAAACAATGAATTTAAGCTCGGAATGAAGCTTCTCGAGCCTATGGGCCATGAACTAGGATTCAAAGAACCACATGATCCTTTTAAAGGGATCTTTCACAGTTAATTGATTAAAACTAAGTTGTCATCTTAATGGAGATGATGATGATATTCTTTGAATAATGATTGTCATTTTAATGGAGATGATGAAGATATTCCCTAAATAATGAATGGTATTTATTGATCAATAATTCTTATAGCTCATTTCTAATAGAGGATGCCTATAGGTGTAAATATTGTTTACTACTTTTAATTTAATTTTTCCTTCACATATATTAGAATTTAAAAATATATATACCTTTTGTTTTTGTTATAACTTTTTATCTTCTTACTCATTTAAAAATAAAAAAATGTAAGTTGCAATAGTATAAATCAAGATCTACAATCTTAAAAAAAAAAGGTTCAATTATGTCAAAGACCCTCAGACCCTATACTAACGGTCTTGTAATTTCAAGGCTATAATGACTTTAGTGATATATATGTATATATATATATATATATATATAGCCATACACAAGAATCATGCATTCTCTACAAATGTAAAAAATTGTTAAAGGAATTCTAGACCGAAAAATAGAATTGAACATTGCCACTCTTAGAAAAATTCTTAGAGATACTCAAATTTCACACTCACAAAATTTTTACAAATATAAAATATATACCCCTACTCTTTTCACATTGTATTCAAATTAATTGTGAATTTACCTCAAATTATCCATCCAACACATGTTTTTCCATGGTTATCATAAAGTAAATGGTTGGTAAATGTTAGTATACATTAATTTATGATAGACATTAGAACACCTATCTCATGATACATCTAACATTTCCATAATTAATAAAATCATAAAAATTTACTAAATTAGAGTTTTGTTTAAATTATTATATTAATAATAACTATAAAAATAATTAATATATGAATTAAACATATATAATTTAAAAGAATATGTAACAACATTCTTAACCATGGATATGCATACTCACTTTACCATGAAGATTCTTATTATGTAAATAGGCTTTGTTACAATACCATAGACCAATATTATGGCTTATCATCAAATACCACATGCTAAAAAAACCATAATGGTATTCAAAGTCAAAATATTTGTATATCCCTAGATAGGGTGCCTTTTGAGGAAGAGGAAGGGGAGCTTCCACCATCCCACCTGGCCAAAAGACCAAGGGGCATGGAAACATGCCCCAGTAGTGCCCCAGTAGTGAATGTGTATGTGCAATCCCAACACTCTACGTCCAGTTTGTCAATCACACCATTAACTCACTGCACATCTCGAACTCCTATTTTGAATGCAATCCGAGCATACAGAGTGTTCGTCGGGATCTCACTCATGCACAGTACCAACCTACTTCAATATCGTTTACGGATCCTCACATTCTCATCCAGAATGAGCACAACTTTTATGTTATCGGTGACCATAAAAACTTGTAAGCTCTTGTTAAGTCCCCGTTTAGTTCTTATTGAGATCCAACTTCATGCGGTAACTCTGGGAGAAACACACAAGACTTTGTAGGGGATCTTTAGTGCCATTAATATGCATTTCATGATAAAAATGATTTGGGTGTCCATAACATAGCTAGGGGAGAAAAAAAAAACAATGAATTTAAGCTCGGAATGAAGCTTCTCGAGCCTACGGGCCATGAACTAGGATTCAAAGAACCACATGATCCTTTTAAAAGGATCTTTCACAGTTAATTGATTAAAACTGAGTTGTCATCTTAATGGAGATGATGAAGATATTCTTTGAATAATGATTGTCATTGTAATGGAGTTGATGAAGATATTCCCTAAATAATGAATGGTATTTATTGGTCAACAATTCTTATATCTCATTTCTAATAGAGGATGCCTATAGGTGTAAATATTGTTTACTATTTTTAATTTAATTTTTCCTTCACATATATTAGAATTAAAAATGTATATGTCGTTTGTTTTTGTTATAACTTTTTATCTTCTTACTCATTTAAAAAAAAAATGTAAGTTGCAATAGTATAAATCAAGATCTACAATCTTCAAAAAAAAGGTTCAATTATGTCAAAGACCCTCAGACCCTATACTAATGGTCTTGTAATTTCAAGGCTATAATGACTTTAATGTTATATATACAGATATACACACACACACACACACACACACACACACACACACACACACAAGAATCATGCATTCTCTACAAATGTAAAAAATTGTTGAAGGAATTCTAGACCGAAAAATAGAATTGAACATTGCCACTCTTAGAAAAATTCTTAGAGATACTCAAATTTCACACTCCTACAAAAATTTTACAAATATAAAATATATACCCCTACTCTTTTCACATTGTATTCAAATTAATTGTGAATTTACCTCAAATTATCCATCCAACACATGTTTTTCCATGGTTATTATAAAGTAAATGGTTGGTAAATGTTAATATAATTTAATTTATGATAGACATGAGAAAACCTATCTCATGATACATCTAACATTTCCATAATTAATAAAATCATAAAAATTTACTAAATTATAATTTTGTTTTAAATTATTATATTATTAATAATTATAAAAATAATTAATATATGAATTAAACATATATAATTTAAAAAACATGTAACAACATTCTTAACCATGGATATTCACATTCACTTTACCATGAAGATTCTTATTATGTAAATAGGCTTTGTTACAATATCATAGACCAATATTATGGCTTATCAAATACCACATGTTAAAAAACCATAATGGTATTCAATGTCAAAATATTTTATATATCCCTATATAGGGTGATTTTAGAGGAAAAGGAAGGGGAGCTTCCACCATCCCACCTGGCCAAAAGACCAGGGGACATGGCAACATGCCCCAGTAGAACCCCATGGTGAATGTGTATGTGCAATCCCAACACTCTATGTCCAGTTCGTTAATCACACCATTAACTCACTGCACATTACGAACTCCTATTTTGAACAAAATCTGAGCATACAGAGTGTTCGTCGGGATCTCACTCATGCACAATACCAACCTACTTCAATATCGTTTATGGATCCTCACATTCTCATCCAGAATGAGCACAACTTTTATGTTATCAGTGACCATAAAAACTCGTAAGCTCTTGTTATTTCCCTGTTTAAATTTATTGAGATCCAACTTCATGCAGTAACTCTCGGAAAAACACACAAGACTTTGTAGGGGATCTTTAGTGCCATTAATATGCTTTTCATAATAAAAATGATTTGGGTGTCTATAACATGGCTAGGGCAGTAAAACAAAAACAATGAATTTAAGCTCGGATTGAAACTTCTCGAGCCTACAAGCCATGAACTAGGATTCAAAGAAACACATGATCCTTTTAAAAGGATCTTTCAGAGTTAATTGATTAAAACAGAGTTGTCATATTAATGGAGATGATGAAGATATTCTTTGAATAATGATTGTCATTGTAATGGAGATGATGAAGATATTCCCTAAATAATGAATGGCATTTATTGATCAACAATTCTTATAGCTCATTTCTAATAGAGGATGCCTATAGGTGTAAATATTGTTTACTATTTTTAATTTAAATTTTCCTTCATATATATTAGAATTAAAAATATATATGCTCTTTGTTTTTGTTGTAGCTTTTTATCTTCTTACTCATTTAAAAATAAAAAAATGTAAGTTGCAATAGTATAAATCAACATCTACAATCTTAAATAAAGGTTCAATTATGTCAAAGACCCTTAGACCCTACACTAATGGTCTTGTAATTTCAAGGCTATAATGACTTTAATGTTATACACACAAACACACGCAAGAATCATGCATTCTCTACAAATATAAAAAATTGTTGAAGGAATTCTAGACCGAGAAATAGAATTGAACATTGCCACTCTTAGACAAATTCTTAGAGATACTCAAATTTCACACTCGTACAAAATTTTTACAAATATAAAACATACACCCCTACTCTTTTCACATTGTATTCAAATGAATTGTCAATTTACCTCAAATTATCCATCCAACACATGTTTTTCCATGGTTATTATAAATAAATGGTTGGTAAATGTTAAAATACATTCATTTATGATAGACATTAGAACACCTATCTCATGATAGATCTAACATTTCCATAATTAATAAAATCATAAAAATTTACTAAATTATAATTTTGTTTTAGATTATTATATTAATAATAATTATAAAAATAATGAATATATGAATTAAACATATATAATTTAAAAGAACATGTAACAACATTCTTAACCTTGGATATTCACACTCACTTTACCATGAAGATTCGTATTATGTAAATAGGCTTTGTTACAATACCATATACCAATATTATGGCTTATCAAATACCACATGCTAAAAAACCATAATGGTATTCAAAGTCAAAATATTTTGTATATCCCTAGATAGGGTGCTTTTTGAGGAAGGAAGGGGAGCTTCCACCATCCCACCTGGCCAAAAGACCAAGGGACATGGAAACATGCCCCAGTAGTGAATGTGTATGTGCAATCCCAACACTCTATGTCTAGTTCGTCAATCACACCATTAACTCATTGCAGCACATCTCGAACTCCTATTTTGAATGCAATTCAAGCATACAGAGTGTTCGTCGGGATCTCACTCATGCAGAGTACCAACCTACTTCAATATCGTTTATGGATCCTCACAATCTCATCCAGAATGAGCACAAATTTTATGTTAGCAGTGACCATAAAAACTCGTAAGCTCTTGTTAAGTCCCCATTTAAATCTTATTGAGATCCAACTTCATGTAGTAACTCTGGGAAAAACACACAAGACATTGTAGGGATCTTTAGTGCCATTAATATGCTTTTCATAATAAAAATGATTTGGGTGTCTATAACGTGGCTAGGGAGAAAAACAAAAACAATGAATTTAAGCTCGAAATGAAGCTTCTCGAGCCTACGGGCCATGAACTAGGATTCAAAGAACCACATGATCCTTTTAAAAGGATCTTTCACAGTGAATATTAAAACTAGGTTGTCATCTTAATGGAGATGATGAAGATATTCTTTGAATAATGATGATCATTGTAATGGAGATGATGAAGATATTCCCTAAATAATGAATGGTATTTATTGATAACAATTCTTATAGCTCATTTCTAATAGAGGATGCCTATAGGTGTAAATATTGTTTACTATTTTTAATTTAATTTTTCCTTCACATATATTAGAATTAAAAATATATATGCCTTTTGTTTTTGTTATAACTTTTTATCTTCTTACCCATTTAAACATAAAAAAATCTAAGTTGCAATAGTACAAATCAAGATCTACAATTAAAAAAAAAAGTTCAATCATGTCCAAGACCGTCAAACCCTATACTAATGGTCTTGTAATTTCAAGGCATCTATATATATATATATATATATATATACAATCAACATTATACATTTTGAAACAAATAGTCATGCACAAGATTAATATGTTTGTTACAATTATAGAAATTTAATACCCTCATACTCTCATGTGTGATCTTGTAATTTCAAGGCTATAATGACTTATATATATATATATATATATATATATATATATATGCATTCCCTACAAATGTAAAAAATTGTTGAAGGAATTCTAGACCGAAAAATATGAATTGAACATTGTCATTCTCATAAAAATTCTTAGAGATACTTAAATTTCACACTCATACAAAAAATTTACAAATATAAAATATATACCTGTACTCTGTTCACATTGTATTCAAATTAATTGTGAATTTACCTCAAATTAGCCATCCAACACATGTTTTTCCATGGTTATTATAAAGTAAATGGTTGGTAAATGTTAATGTACATTAATTTATGATAGACATTAGAACACCTATCTCATGATACATCTAACATTGCCATAATTAATAAAATCATAGAAATTTACTAAATTATAATTTTGTTTTAAATTATTATATTAATAATAATTATAAAAATAATTAATATATGAATTAAACATATATAATTTAAAATAACATGTAACATCATTCTTAACCATGGATATTCACACTCACTTTACCATGGAGATTCTTATTATGTAAATACGCTTTGTTACAATACCATAGACCAATATTATGGCTTATCAAATACCACATGCTAAAAATACCATAATTGTATTCAAAGTCAAAATATTTTGTATATCCCTAGATAGGGTGCTTTTTGAGGAAAGGGAAGGGGAGGTTCCACCATTCCTCTTGGCCAAAAGATCAAGGGGCATGGCAACATGCCCCAGTAGTGAATGTGTATGTGCAATCCCAACACTCTACGTGCAGTTCATCAATCACACCATTAACTCACTACACATCTCGAACTCCTATTTTGAATGTAATCCGAGCATACATAGTGTTCGTCGGGATCTCACTCATGCATAGTACCAACCTACTTCAATGTTGTTTATGGATCCTCACATTATCATCCAGAATGAGCACAACTTTTATGTTATCAATGACCATAAAACTCATACGCTCTTGTTTGCAACAACTCCAATCTGCAATTGGGGTTCTCCATTGGCCCGCTTGTTTGAGACTCAACTTGGTAATATTTGGAAATATTCGTCAAGCAACCATCGTTCCAATATAGTCGATTCTTCCTCTTTTGTTTGGAATTGTAGTGCTAATAGTAACTAATAGAATTATAAAAGGTTTATGCTTGTTCTACAATTACTTTTCTCTTATAGGTTGGGGGGTAACATTTCTTTTGCACCTAAGCATTTAAGCATGCACGGTGAACAAAATTTACCTCGCTAGCTAACACCTCTAGTCGCAACTCCATCAGATTAATCCTGGCTAGGAAATCAATCTAGGCACAAAGTTTCTTAACTTGTTCTATGGTTCTTCTTTGTCCTTCCTTTTCTTTTATCTATGGTTAGTTTTAACAAATATTGTTATCTATTTGGTTTAGTGTCCTAACACTCTCTCTTTGGTCTTCGTATTAGAGCCCTTTTCACTTGATGGCCCTATATTATTCCCCCCGCCACATCTCTAGTTGGATCTCCTCCTTCGCTCCTTGGAAACTACTAGTTTTTTCCCTCATTTATGGTCCTTGATGATTTATCTATGTCATCTACTTCCCTTACACGTGAACTCCCCTTAGACTTTAGAAGCTCTCACCTCCCCTCATTTGTCTGTATGCCTTCTACTCCTTTCTCTCTCTCATACCTTGTTAGTGCGTTTGTGTCCATAGGGGAGCACATTACTACCAAGAATGGGCCCATAGTGGAAGTACACACGTGCACCATCGCTTGGAGGAAATGGCTAACTAGTTTTGTGAGTTCACTCGGGGCCCCATCCAAGATGAACTTAACCTACGATGAAGGGGGAATGTTTCACAGGCACTAATACTCATAAACAAAGGTACTTGTTGAGATGGAAAACTAGGTACCAGATATTGGGCATACTTAACGCCACTTCAACTAGTAAATGCACACAATAGATTTATATTGGGACATGAAATTTATCCTTGGAGAAATCTTACTAGAGAGACATCAACATCAGAGTTATCTCCTCCATTCGATTGAGCACCTACATTGCCACATGAAGGACCTAGATCAAAACATGGAACACATAGAATAACTTGTCATCCGACCCTTGGCTAGAGGCATCCCATGTGACAACAAAGATCCCATCCAAGTTACAACTACAAATTTGTATCCATCTTCTTAGTTTCTATTATGTCTCTAGTTTACTAGTCTCTAGTTTTTATTGTTCACTTCTAAGGCGAGATAGGCCCACTTTTTAGTTTTTGTGTGTTTACTTATAGTTATCTTATTACTCTGTCATCTTATGCCATTTTATAGAGAGTTAACTTTTGACTTTGGTTTGGTTTCGCTAATGAAAGACTAACCTAAGATTTCCATAATTATCATGTACTCCAATGCTTATAGGTCAATACAATTTACCCCAATAAAAATTATTTAATTTAATTAATATATATATATTATATATATATATAATATATAAAGTAAATTACAAAAAAAGGGACATAACCACGCTTGAAATAAATCTCAACCTTATATATATATGACTCCCACTAAAAATATTATGTAGAGTTAAATCCTTACCATCCACCTATTAATTATTAATTAAATTAATAATTGTAGAAGCCTTATTCCAAACTAAAGACACCTATCCACGTGCATATTGGTGGCCATCCGCCTATTCCACCTAGACCTCTAGTCGGTTTCATCAGTTTTCTTGATTATAGAAGCATATAGTATTTTTAGCAAGTTTTCAGGTCCTAAACTTCGGGAGTTGTTTTGACCCCCTAAACAACATTTTTTTTTAGGTCGGCAACAAGCTTGTGTTTCCGTAAATCTTGTAGTACTTCGAGATACCTTTATAATGAGGTATCGTACGTGCCAAACATAGATCATATGACCAAGTTACGACCCTGGGAAGTTGGCTGCCCAACTAACCTCAATGGGGCCCACAAACTCTTGGCATCCCATCTCCTAGGGTTAGGGTTTTGGTTAATAAGGTTTCCCTTTGTCATTCAATAATAGAAATGCCCTTGAGCCTCATTGTAGCACAGTTCAAAGGCATGTAACCACCACATCTCTTCTCAAAGATAAACTACCATTACCCGAGCTAGTTTATTTTCATTCTGTATGTAAGCATCTTTCAGTTTTTTGATATTAATAAAATGAAGATTTTTTTCTGCTACATCTCTGTGTTTATGTTTATATATGTATTTTTGTGTTCCTGCATAAGTCTAGACTAGTGGCATCAGAGCGGTCTTCACTTTCTCTTTTTTTCTTTGCATGCCCCAATAAGGTCGGGATATAAAGAGTCGGGGATCAAATTGGTTGAACCTTTACAAGACCAGCCTCAAAAACCCAGACAACCCCCCATGGTGGAAGAAAAGAAAGAAGATGGAGCAATAGATCCTTTCAAAGTATTGCCTGAAGGATCCCTCGAGCAACAAAGGAACACGATGATGGATAACTTTGCCTAGATCCTTTGGTGGATGTGCACAAGTGACACATCTTCACCCGATAGCCACTATGTAGGCGTTGTTGTCTAGGTAAATCCTCTTTGTGGACAGAAATGATCCCTCTAGCCTAATGAATTGGACTAACAACCTAAGTGACAATCTACTAGACACTTTTCTAAGTTACAATTGAAATGAGAGACGAAGAAAATGACCTACCTCGTTTTGATGCTATCTCGATCCCCTTTGTTGAAGATCTTGAATCACTTCGTCACGGGTTCGTTCTTTCTGCGCTCAGTGTTTATGCACCTGCACAAGAGATCAAGACACAACAAAGCATTCAAATACAAATAGCATATTCAAAAGTAACGTACTTAATAGATCAAGGAGAATTAAGCTAAATGATACATGAGCATACACATTTAGGGAAAATGAACCAGCAATTGTATGTTAATAGAATAAAGGAGGAAACATACAACCAAGCCTTGATGTCAATAGGCTCTCCTTGAATGAATATCCAAGTCCAAGCAAAGCTCTCCAAGCCAAATGAGTAGCATATAGGCACAATCTTAGCATAAGGGTGAAAATAGACATAGACCAACAGACAACCATTTGGGAATGGGAAAAGATGAATATATAGGCAGAGAAACAACCTTGAACCTTTGTTTTGGCTGGAAAACATCCTTGCTCGGTAGATCCTTCAGCATGTGCATTTTCCCTTTCGGAGTTTGAAACATTTTCAAGGATTTCTTTGTAGCCTAGACCATTATTTTCATTGTATGACCTTTGCTTGCTAATGAGCTCATCTAAAGTTTTAGAACTGTTAGCAAAATTTTGCAAAACATTTCCCTTTTTTACTTCCTTTCGAAGAGATACCATTTGAGCTTCTAGTTCATCCCTTGCCTCATTGCTTTATTTTAACTCAGCCTGGAGTGATTTTTCAATTTTTTTGGCTTCTTCTAACTTTACTCTAAGGTTCACGATTTCTTCTCCATCCTTTTTGTTGAGATTTTTTACCTCGTTTAATTCGATTTCTAGAGAATTAACATTTTTCCTTTCTGCTTTGAGTTCTTTTATAATTCTGACAACTTCGTTTTGAAATTCAATTTCAGTCATTTCTTCTTCATCATCTTTTTATTTGTTAGATGCTTCCATCTTGTTATGCTTAGCCATAAATAATAATTTCTTTGTTTTATTCATCACTGTCACTTTCTTCTTCAGATGAGGAACTATCCTTGGAGAGAAAGTTTTTCTTAAACCCTTTCTTCTTACCTTGGTTGTTGAAATTTCTTTGACCTTTCTTTCCTTTTGTAAATGTTTTATTCTTATGAGGGCACTTAACAGCAAAATGACCTATCTCACCACAGTCAAAACATACTAATGGAAGTTTGCCTTTATACTTACTTGTTCCTCTTTTCATCTTCCTTGTAATGTATGCAAATTCTTCATTTGAAAGTCCTACTTCTTCTTCTTCTTCCTCTTTGCAACAACTAGATCTAGGCTTGGATAGTGTTTGCCCTTCGCAACTTTCTTGGATGTTGTCCATGCATTTTCTATATTAGATGAGCCATCTTCTTCTTCAATTCTCATTTCATAACCTGTAAGTATCCCATGTAGTTCACTCATAATCAAGTTGCTTAAATATGATCTATCTTCTAATACTGAAACCTTAGGAGTAAATCTTGATGGAAGAGTTCTGAGGACTTTCCGAACAATAACCTTCTTATCAACTGGTTCTCCTAATCCTTCCAAGGCATTTGTTATTTTATCTATACATTGAAAGTAATCTGTGATGTTCTCATCTTCTTTCATCCTTAGTTGTTCAAATTGAGCTCTGTAGATTTGAAGTTTTGCTTCCTTAACCTTTGAGTCTCCTGCATATATACTCTGAAGCTTGTCCTATACCTCCTTAATTGTTTTACAACCCACTACCTTAACATAGACAGATTGAGTGAGTCCACTTATAATAATATGCTTTTCCTTATCATCATCTAAGATATTTTTCTTACCTTGTTCATCTTTTGTTGCTTGATAGCCCTCCTTGACAATTTCCCGAACTTCATATCTTTGCGCAAGTAAATGAACTTGCATCCTTCCGCTCCAAAGTGCATGTTAACTCGATTAAATAGAGGAACTCTATTCTTGGTGTACTCCATGATCTCCTTCTAGTTGTGAAACTAATACTGAAGGAACCAGGCTCTGAAACCAATTGTTGGAAATACGGAGAGGCAGGGTGAATCAATGTTTCTTAACAATTAGCAATTTATTAATTTTTTTCAGAGCATTATTTAATCTTCAGCTGTTATTATTATTTTTCAATAAGAGCAGTAAACAACAATGCAAGATAGAGATAGTAGACACAAGATTTTTAGGTGGAAAACCCCCTCCAGGTCAAAAACAATCGAATGATTTTCTAATAAGTTCTTTAATCTTCAACCCCAACTGAAAAGAAAGGTTAAAGTTCCTAGAGCTCTAGAAAAACATTCTTCTCCATCTCCCATTGGAAGGACACCCCAATGCCCTCGTTCTATCAACAGTTAGTGGAATGGATACCCCAACACCCTAGCGAGCCACAACTTAACCTAACACCACCCAACCACCCTGAAGTTTTTACAGGCCCCAACCTGTAGGTGACTTCATTCACCTACCTAGCACCACCCTACCACCCTATGAAGAAAAACATTAAGTAAAAAAGTGTGCACTCCCGTACCAAGGGTAATGATCCACGTTGCAATGACAATGATTTTATTTCACTGATAAATAACACTATGATCTAAACTCTTTTCCCACAAAATTAAGAACCCTTGTCCCAACAACAAATCAAAGCCCTTTTCCTAAAACAAATTTGCCTTCTTCAACTCTAGGCAATGACATACACTCTTTACAAATGTGGGCTCCCTTACAAGGGATAAGGGCAATTTTATAATGATATTTGAAAAATAACTAAGACTCTTGGACAAACTACTTAAAAGACTTATAACGTTTAACAATGACTTGTTTAATGACATCTCTCTTCTTCCTTGTTGTTGATTTAAAGCTAGTGATGAAACTGATGTATCTGATGTATTGCAACACTGAGAGATGTCAATCTTTTGCGCTGTCCCACAACAATTTGGCCTTCAATAATGCTTTTGCCTCAATAATATGTCAACCATGTTCTTGATGATTTGGTTGTACTAAGCTGAAGACAATCTTACTGCTTTGATGTTTTTGATCTTATTGTCATTGTTGTAGGATTCGTTATTGTTGTTGTTGTCATTTTTGTAGAATTCTCATACCTGAAAAGAAATAAACAAAACTCCCATTTCCCAAAACAAGAAAAAACAAAAATAATGACCCAATACCAAGGATACTTACCTCACCTTGAATGCACCTACAAATGAGAAATGAGTGTTAAAAATAAATCTATACACAAGCTTACCTTGACTTACTGTAGATATTCATGTAGATTCACAAGCTCATGCAATTTACTAAAGCACAGGACAAGAATCTACTTCTACTTTCAACCAGTAGAAGCCAATAAATTGAGGAAAACAATATGAACAAGAAGAAGACAAATCAATGGCACATAACACAATAAGTTTCCATGAGAAAATCCGCAAACTCAAAACCCCGCCTATTTGTATTGCATTAAATCATAAATATGAGTGAAGATACAAAGCTTGTTCTCACTAGAACAATTATGTACATGTTCGTCTCTTTGACTCACAAGTTCGCTTTTAGCCAACACTTAGCCAATTTCCACTCTCTGCCAAGCCCCTATTTGCTTTTGCAATTCCTAGGATGAATATCCCGTATTTAAACGGAATTCATGCTTCAAAAACTACGCAATCCAAATATAGGTTCTTCTCTGATTGCATACATGATATTTACAACTCAGTAATCATACAACTGACAGTACATTGTCCTTGCACTCTAGTCTCAACTTGATCTTTCTCTGAACTGATATGCATGAGTTTCTCATGAGGGAATCTTCAGTTAACTGGAGTAACACTTGTGGATGCACCAATGCACCAACTGACTGTTAGTCCTCTATTAGTTCCACAAACAGTTAGAACTAATTTAACTGACCATAACTCAGTAAACTGAGTTAATCTAATTACAACTCAAATAAACTCATCCCGGACCCCTAAAATTTAAGGAGAACATATACATGACTACAGAAAGACTTCCAACTCGAAATTCCTAAGTTAATTAAACTTAATTAACTATTTACAAGTTGCTATGAAAATGTAATTCGATTTTAATTCGTGGTTTAATTCAAGGAAAAATTAAACTGGAATTTCTTGTTGCCATTTCTCAACACTCCCTCGCAACAAGAAAGGGATTATCGGCTACCCCGATCCTGTCCCTGTGAAACTCGAATTTACATCTTGACAATGACTTTGTCAAAATGTCAGCATCTTGCTCCTCCATGGGAATGTACTCTAACAACATGATCTGCCTCAATACACAATCTCTAAGATGATGATATCGAATATCAATGTGCTTGGACCTATCATGAAAAACTGGATTTTCAGAGAGTTTGATACAACTCTGGTTATCGTAGTAATCACTGTCAGATCCATCTGCTGATCAAATAGACCAATCAAGATCTTCCTCATCTAGATGGCCTCACATGATGCCTGACTTGCAGCCATGTACTCTGCCTTTGCCAAACTCACTGCAACCGATCTCTGTTTCCTCTTGTACCAAGAAACTATCATTGACCCAATATTGAAGATCCCTCCTGATGTGCTCTTCCTGTCGGATGGACTCCCTGCCCAATCTCCATCGATGAAGCCTTGAAGCTCCACTCCGTCTATCCACCTGTACCACAATCCAAACTGAGAAGTGCCCCTGAGGTTTATCAATACATGCTTTTCTGCCTTCCAAAACAGCTTGGTAGGACTAACCATCGCTTGACTAAGCTGGTTAACTGCATAGCATAAATCTGGTCATGTGTTCACCAAGTACATGAGTGAACTCACAAGCTGTCTGTAAACAGTAGCTTCCACTACCTCTCCCAAAGGAGCATCCTCCTTCCTCCGATTACCAACTAGAGGAGTCTCCTAGGCTTGCAGCTCTCCATGTGGAACCAACTGAGTATCTCGTTGGCGTACTTTCCTTGAGACAAAAACAACTCCCCGTCACCTTGCCATACTTCCATGCCTAGACAGTGATGCATGAGCCCCAAGTACTTCATCTCAAACTCTCTTGCAAGGTCCTTATTGCAAAATTGGATCAGCTGATCATCACCTGTCAATATGAGATCATCAACATAAAGTACAATTATCAACAGTTTACCTTCCACCACTATGTGGTACAGGTTCACATCCACTTCACTCTTCATGAAGCCCAACCCAATGAAGTAGCTATCTATCTTGGTGTACCAAGCACGAGGTGCTTGGTTTAGCCCATACAACGCTCTCTTGAGTCAGCACACATGAAACTCACGGTTGAAGGTTTCAAAACCTTTAGGTTGTTCTATGTACACCTCTTCTTCAATCATGCCATTAAGGAAGGTTGTTTTTACATCCATCTAATGTATCTTCCAATCCATCTGTGCTGATAGCCACAATATAGATCTGATCGATGAGTAACTTGAAACAAGAGCAAAGGTCTCATCATAGTCAATCCCCTCTACCCGTGAAAAGCCACAGACCACAAATCTAGCCTTATGCTTCTCCACACTACCATCCGCAGCTTGCTTTACCTTGTAAAGCCAACGAGAACTCACCAAGGACTTATCCTTCAGTCTCAGGACCACATCCCAAACATTGTTACAAAGTATGGAGTCATACTCTTGCACCATGGCATCAACCCAAATCGATTGTTGCACTGCTTCCTCAAAGGAAGATGGCTTTGTCACAACACATCCACTCATAAGAGCCACGTATCCATTGTACCTGTTAGGTGACCTCCTCTGTCTACGTTGTGATGAGGGTGCTCCCATATTTTCTCAAGCATCTGACAACAATCTATCCGCCTCTTTGGTGCGCTTTCTCACATCTCTGAAAGACCCTGTTGAGTGGATGTCTCCACTCTCGAATCCTTGCATGTGGCTGCTCCACATCAATCTGAGGCTTCTCAACCTTAGGAGCTAAAATCTCCTCAACCGCATGTCGCTGATTCTCCCTCTCAAGGGAACTCGCATGACCTTCTCATCGAATCTGACATCCCTATGAACCAATGTCACCCTGTTGATCGACAAGTACACTCAATAGTTGTGAGGTGTATAAGTGTACCCCACAAATATCTCCAACTCTGTTGTTGTCTCAAGCTTCTTTCGTGCATCTTTGGTCACATGGAAATTTAACGATGACCCAAAAATCCTGAAGTGACCAACATCTAGCCTCTTACCAGAATAAGCCTCCTCTGGTGTCTTCATCCCAAGTATCTGATGCGGGCTACGGTTCTGAACATAAACCGCTGTGTTGCATGCCTCAACCCACAAGTGTAGTGGGAGACCCTGATCATGCAACATCGCCCTCGTTGCCCCTACCATGCTTATGTTCTTCCTCTACCCACCCCATTTTGCTGAGGGTTATGGGGTGTGTCAACTCACGTTTAATCCCTTCCACTGCACAGAAGTTCTTAAACTCGTTTGAAACATACTCACCACCGTTATCACTCTGTAGAGCTTTAACCTTCTTGCCCGACTCTTTCTCCACCAATGCTTTAAACTCACAAAACTTTGTGAAAGTATAATCCTTCTTCTACATCATTTACAAGAAAAATCATCAACAAAAATAACATTATACTTGTGTTTGGTCGTGGATGCTGTCGAGAATGGTCCACACACATCTGAATGGACTCACTCTAGAATAGCCTCTGCTTGACTATCTCTATCGTGAAAGGAAGACTTGGTGTATTTACCCAAAGTACACCCCTTGCATGTATCAACTTGCTCTAGTGTACCTTTGGGCAAACCAGTGGAGATTTGCTGCATGATCTTCAAAGCCCCATGATGCAAGTGGCCCAATCACCTGTGCCACAACTCGCCAATGTCTCGACTCTGCACCATCTTTGCTTTCGTGCTCAAAGCAGCACAATCCTCTACCTCTAACTTATAGAGATTCTTCACCCGAATCCCTATCTTCTTTACTTGACCCATGGCTATGTGTCAAAGGAACGCCTTTCCTTTCGAGAAGATCACATCATAGCCTCTATCCTCAAGCATGGCAACAGATACCAAGTTCTTCTTCAACCCGGGCACATACATAACATTCTTCAAGGTGAGTGGAGCCCCATGCTCCCTCTGAAAAGTAACTGTGCCCAATCCAGTAGCACGATACCTCCCGTCGTCACCCATCTCGATATGCATCTAGAGATCTTTCTCCTCCAAGTCACTGAATAACTCCTTGTCACCAATCATGTGGAATGAAGCTCCACTATCTAAGTACCATACACTTCCCATCATTGATGACACCATGCATGCAATGAGGGAAAAGTCTAATTCGAATTGAGAGTCCAAAGCCTCACCCACCGCTTCTCCTGAGGACTTCTTCTTGAGTGGACAATTTGTAGCAAAATGGCCCAGCTCATGACAATGAAAACATTTCACTTTCATCATGTCTTTCTTCTTGCCTCCATGACAAGAATCCAATTTGGAATGAGAAGCTTTTAGTTTCCCCTTCTTCGCTTTAATCGCTAAGGCACAATTTTCTTCATCACAAGTCTTTGATGAAGAGCCAGCCCTAGTATTCCTCCTCCTCATCTCCTCCTGCATCAAATCTGACCATAGTCATTCCCAATCTGGTAGCTTCTTCTGACCATTGACAAAGTCCTGATAACTATGCCAACTCTTTGGGAGTCCCAGAAGAGCAAGACTCACCATATCATACTCGACAACCATGATTCCAACACTTCTAAATTCATCATGTCATTGAGTGAACTTAGTCAAGTATTTTGGAATAGTCTCGCCTTTCTCCATTTTTATTTTTTGAAGTTTGTCCTTCAGTGCCAATTTCCTTTGGTCACTATTTTTCTAATACAAGTTTGTCAATGCTTTCCACATAGCATACAGAGTTTCCTTGCCATGGAGACTTGAGACAATGTGTTCTCAAACTCCCTTAAGGATTATCCGCCTCGCCTTTGCCACACACTTCTTCCATTCGACCAGATTCTGTGCATTTGATGCTGCTGGCTTAGGAATGTCTTGATTAACGAATTCCTTCAAGCCATTATCCTCCATCACAACCTCCATTCTGTCCCTCCAGGCTATACAATTCGAGCTACCTTCCAAGGCATACTCGAGCTATAAACCGTAGAACGCCATCTGAAGTATTTATTGCAAATTTGAATCACCTGTAACCCAAAACTCAAAACTTCGAAATCTCCTCTAGTATAATGAATTCACCTCTGTACTATGTAGAATTTCCTATAAATTCACAAGCTCGTGCATTGTACTAAAGCACAGGACAAAAATCTACTTGTACTTTCAACCAGCAGAATCCAATAGATCGATGAAAACAATATGAACACGAACAAGACAAATCAATGGCACATAACACAATAAGTTTTCCTGGAGAAAGCCACGGCTCAAAACCCCGCTTATCTATATTGCATTAAATCAGAAATATGAGTGAAGATACAAAGCTTGTTCTCACTAGAACAATTCCGCACAAGTATGCTCAACTCTCTGCCTTACAAGTCAGCTCTTAGCCAACACTTAGCCAATTTCCACTATTTGCCAAGCCCCTATTTCCTTGTGCAATTCCTAGGATGAATAGCCCGTATTTAAAGGGAATTCATGCTTCCAAAACTAGGCAATCCAAACATAGGTCCTTCTCTGATTGCATGCATGATATTTATAGCTCAGTAAATCATACAACTGATAGAACAATGTCCCTGCACTCTAGTCTCAACTTGATCTTTCTCTGAACTAACATGCATGAGTTTCTCATGAGGGAATATTTAGTTAACATGAGTAACACTTGTGGATGCACCAGTGCACCAACTGACTATTAGTCCTTTATTAGTTCCACAAAGAGTTAGAACTAATTTAACTGCCCATAACTCAGTAAACTAAGTTAATCTAATTACAACTCAAATAAACTCATCTTGGAGCCCTAAAATTCAGAGAGAACATATACATGACTACAGAAAGACTTCCAACTCAAAATTCCTAAGCTAATTAAGTTAATTAAACTTAATTAACTCTTTACAAGTTGATATGAGAATATAATTCGATTTTAATTCACAGTTTAATTAAAGAACAAATTAAACTGGAATTTCTTGTTTCCATTTCCCAACACTTACCTTGATGCAAAGAGGACATGCTCATCATGTTCTCTTATCATAAACCCGAAAACTTGTAGCATACTTAATACAATAGATTTATACAAGAGACACAATTCTAATACAAAAGACTCTAAAATTAGCCCTAAACTTAATCCTAACATACCTAAGACATCACCTTTTAAAAGAAATTAGATTGATCTTAATCAGACCTGGAGCATTCCTAAAGTCTAATCCCTACCACAATCTTCTACCAAAAAAGAAATCGACTTACACACTTGTTGTCCTTGACATAAACGTAAGTGTTGAAGTTGCTTAAGCAATTCTAGTTCAAATCTTTACCACAGGTCCGCAGTTATAGTTCTTATTGCTACGATCTTTCTTTGTCTAGGTTTCTTAATGCTCAGAATATTTCAATTACGCAAGAGATAATCCTTAATTCACTGCCTTAAAAACATTTTCTTTGGAAGATGAAAGATCTAGCCTTCAAGCCACGGAGGTGCCAACATTATTTTGGTCATTAAATGAAATAGTGGTATTCAAAACGCAAAATAACCTCTTTGTTGATCTGCAATTTAGGATTTTGTCCTTCAAAATTTTAGCAAATGACCAGGTCAAGTTTGTGCCACGGCTTCCTCTGCTTGGGTCTCCAATGTAGAAGATCCTTGTTGTTCTTGTGGTGCCAAGAATGACCCTTAAATAAGACCGAAACACACCTTCAATCTTAAGAGACGACACCAAATCTGCTTAAGATATCTACATTGAAAGCCTTATATGGTGGCCAAAATTTTAGAGTAAATTTTTTTATATGTCTGAGCACACTTATGGTAGGTATGAGAAGTCTTCTTTTATAAGCCGAGAGGGGGTTCCTTTAAAAGATAACCGTTGGAAAAAGGAGGGCCTTTTAAGGATTATTAAAGTAAACCATGCCTTGTGCACAAGTTAATAAATGACCACTAGCTCTTTTGGAAAATTTCAACCTTAATTATGTTGAGACCTTTTGATTTTCCTAACCATTATGGGTTTCTTACTAGACCTTTGGAGAAAAGAATAATCCCTTAAAATAATGTTAATTCATTTGATAAGGAAAAATAATTTATCACAAAGATATATTTTTATTAATATTAATTAAATAATAATAACTAACCCTTAATATTGTGTTAAGGATCTTTTTTAGAAATATTGAATTTGAAGTCAATGATTGGTTTACTATCTTTAGATTTTCAAGTTATTCAACTTATATGTGGTGAGATTACGGTGAGCATCGTTGTCATATATTGACAACGGTTGGTTAATAAGGTGTAGAAATTTTGAATAATATGACACATATTCACAAAGATTATCCTGATTATACACTTATAAGCGGAACATGCATAATACATAACCTCCTCTACGTTGATCATCAATTTACAGAAGCAGAAACATTGACAAGCGTACATAAACATCAATCACACATATCAACACAATTTTTTCCGGGGAAAGCATCTCGCTAAAAACCCCAACTATCTGTATATTATATTAATTGAATCATGTAACAATACATAGTACAATACTCATCCCAAGTACTCAGTACTATCTCCTCATGCTACACACAATACAACTCAGATCTGATCTCCAAATCTCCTCCGTTGCTTGCTTGCCTCCACAGCTCAATACCTGCTCAAGAATTGATGAGAATGCTTTACCAAACTCGTATTTCACTTGCAAAGAATCACTCACACTGTGTTGGACGTGAGCACAGGCTACAATTCTTGATATTGGCCAATTCATTGGCATACTCAATCCCTCTGATTGTGCAAATCATCATGCACAACTATAGTCACCACTGATAGCAATCTGATCCTCTAACACCTGTCCCTGCTGAACTGAACATGCACTGACATGCAACTAAGTTAACTGATGTATTCTATAGTTGCACTATGAGTTAATAACTTGTGAATTAATCAATAACTAATTCACTCAACTCATTTCTAGTCTATTGATCAGTTAGACTAAATACAACCCGTTTAACAAAGCTAAACTGAACACAACTCCATCAACTGCACTTCCAGTCCACTAAACTCAACTCACTTGAGTTCTCACTGAAGTCCGGCATGCAAAAATTAGTCATCTCATAGGTAACCACGTATTTCCTTCTGGGATCTGCATGTACCACATCCGTAGCTCATCCTGAAGTGTTCCAAGAGAATAAGATCAAGTTTATAGTCCAAATATTATTATGAGACAATAATATATGACTTTTCTATTTTTGACAGCCAGTCTAAAAATAGACTTTGATCACTCACACTGTGGTCACCCATACTGTGGTCACCCATACTGTGATCATCCCTGCTGGGATCAAAAATAGAATTTGCGCGATAATTTGCATGCGGACCCACTTAGTGAAAGCGACTCTTTTCACTAAGCTCCATCATCTTGTTGCGGTCTCAACAAGCATTTCTTGTTGCACACTTTTCAACATAAGGTGTTATGTCTCTATCCCTGGGTTTTTAGCCCACAAAACTGGGTCTTCAACTTCAACCTCAATTTTCTCTCAAATCAGAAGGAACCATGAGGCGTACCATATATCAACGGAAACATCTTGTCGAGGAGAATCTATCTAGAAATATTTTGACGCAAGATTCCATGAATTGCCATGTCAAATTTGCCATGGAAGATTGGGGTAACTCCTGGTGCTGTATGGGTTGATATCAATGACAACCACCTATCAACAATCTTGTGTTGAAGATGAACCACACTAGTTGGTTTGAAATGCATTGACTTATAGTTTCTTTATGTGAATTTTACCGAAAAATCTCTCAACATTCAAGAAAAAGTTTCATCAAATTTAAATTTAATTTGATTAACTAAAATAAAATTATAATAAAGAAAAGAGATCACGGTAAAGATAACCACCTATCAACAATCTTGTGTTGAAGATGAACCACACTAGTTGATTCGAAATGCATTGACTTATAATTTGTTTATGTGATTTTTACCGAAAAATCTCTCAACATTCAAGAAAAAGTTTCATCAAATTTAAATTTAATTTGATTAACTAAAGTAAAATTATAATAAAGAAAAAAGATCACTCAGAAGATAGAAGATACTAAAAGACTTATGAAAACATTAATTTTAAATAGTGAAAAAAATAAAAGAAACCTGGAGGAAAAGAGATATCTCAGATATTTGGTGAGAATACAATAAATTCAGCTTTTAACTTTTACAAAATTCCGATATCACTCCTGAGTAATGTCAATTAAATTATCGTAACAAATTCCAAGACTTTTGAAGGAAGAAACCCGCTCTTTTACCAGAGAAGAAAATGTCTATTTGAACCAGTTAAATTAAGAGAAAAAAGTTTCTGAAATACCAATGATAACCAGCAATGGTATCAAAACTACCTTATTTTAGAATCAGTCAATGTTGAATTATCTTTCGATATTATTCACGAACATCATTCAATATTAGTTCGTCTACATTGGAACAATCTCAACTAGATCACAGAGTATCCATCATATCATTATCATCCAAAACATTACCGGTGGGTGTTACAGTTTGAACTCTTTTTTAAAAGGAAAAGTTTTAACTGAACTGGAGATTTAAGAAGCAATTACATGTCACCCACAATCGCCCACTGTCATTTCAAGGTTTTTACCTTTCATTCTCAGGCTTCAGAAATTGAAATGAGCCAACCTCCAATGTAGTGCTGTAGCATTAATATGAATACTTCATTCAAGATAACCGAAGTGTTTGTGAACATAAGCCATGAGTCATGGAGACCCTCTGGTAGATTGTTATGCTTGCTTGCACGGTGAATCTCACTTAAATTCCAAAACACATTCAAAAGGAACTTACAATAAAGGCGATCGGGAAATAATCATTATTTTGACAAATTCAAATCTAGTGCTGTGGATTAATGAATGCTTTAGAAATGTAAAGCAGAATTAACTCATTCTTCCAGTGGTATCACTGTTTGTTCGTTGGAATAGGTAAAATTAAAAGTAAAAGAACCCCGATCAAAACCACTCCTACACCTACCCCAACCCAAAAAAAAAAACCTCTTAACAGTGCCAGGTGGACATGCTCTATAAGCTGTCCACCAGGCACTATTGTTTAATGCCGCTCTCTAGAGTTAAGGAAGCAAAGTGAACGTATTGTTATAACTTTCAGCTATGCACAATATCACAGAAACATTAGAAGTGCATATGATATCTCTAGATTTCCATCTGATCCGAGTACGAATGAATTGCCTCTTCTAACTTAGAAACAGTGAAAGGAAAATCAGCATGTAACCACAGAATATTTAAATGCCTTTAATTCACTGCTGTTTAAGGTGAAGTTCAGAACAGCAGACCCATCAAATTATAAATAATTTAAAAGACCAGCAACAAGAAAAGCCATGTAAGATATATTCTGTTAGAGTTAGGACAGATCGAAACCAATTAAAAGCATCAATCAACAGATCCTTTCAATTTTTTTTGAAAATATACAAGGAACAATCCCACAAACTAATTGCTGGTCCAAATTTTATAGGCATGAAGTAAAGGAACTTGTGACAGCATGTGCTATTAAAGAAGTATTTAGAGTACCAAGCATTAATTTCACTTATATATTAAGTCCTCTGTGTTAAGATAGCAGAAATGCCAGTGAAACTTTAAATGCAGAGTTAAGAGCAGTTAAAAAAATTGGTTTTCAAGGCCAAACCATCCTATATACCATAGCAACGTTTTGTTTTCAAGACCAAACCAACCCATATACCATAGCAACGATTTGTTATAGAAGGATCTTAAAATTATTTGTGTGCTGAGATATCTCTGTCTATCAACACCAAAATGATGCCAAAATCGACCCCCTGATGGAAAGTACCGGCAAGCTAATCCGTAATCATCAACATAGCATTTATCCACCCACAATTATTACCATCATAAAACACTCATGAAACAAGACTATCAACCAAAGAATATGAGATTACCATGAGAGCAACTACCAAGAACACCCCTGATCCCTTAAGGAAGACCACTGTGCTAGGAAGGTCACTGAAGTGCATAAGAAGGACAACAGTGAGCAATTTTGATAAAGAATCCCAATCCCCTTAATGGCCTTTTCTACAACTTAAATCCAATGAGATCAGGAGAAGATAATATAACGAAACCAGTTGATATTCCACCGAGGAACCTGTCGCAAAGACATAAGCACTAACATAGCATATAGGAGAAACTGTTGTAAGCGAAATATGATAATGGGATCTGTATATTTCACCGCATAATCAAGCCTTCTATTGCATACAAGCAGTTCATCTCCAGCACGTATTTCAAGTTTGTCAAGTGGTAATTTATCTACTCCCAGACAGGCCCACAACCTTTTAACCTGCTAGCATGTGCATTTTTTTTTAAATTACACCAAAGAAGATTGCATGTGTCACAATTGTCAAGAACCAGTTAAATTTGGGGAAAATTGTTTATATGGTGTGTATATAGGGATTAGAATTTTATGAATTCTTCAAAAGTATTGTTTTACAACGTATGTCTGTAATTTTTAGGATTTGGGCATTGGTCATTTCCAGAACAATGCTACAAGCGAATATCAATTTCAAAACAAATCATTCAAATAAATATATCCATACTAACACATATAACAATGTAGAGATTTTGCAGCAATTACCGAATTTATAATAAAACAAAACCTCCCAGGAGTTCTACCAGTTAAACCTACTTGGCATAGGCATAATGATAACCTTAGTTTGCATATTTGGCTACAATATGTATTTCTTTGACAATATTTACATGTGAAAAGCCATCTTCAGCTGCAACAAGACGAAAGTTTCTCATACCATGGAAGTGGAAAATACCGGAAAGATGCCTCAGACAGATCCTGAACACGTCATTCGTCTATATTTCCTACTGGGACGTTTATATGGTGTGTATATAGGGATTAGAATTTTATGAATTCTTCAAAAGTATTGTTTTACAACTTATGTCTGTAATTTATAGAACCAGTTAAATTTGGGGGAAATTGTTTATATGGTGTGTATATACGGATTAGAATTTTATGAATTCTTCAAAAGTATTGTTTTACAACTTATGTCTGTAATTTTTAGGATTTGGGCATTGGTCATTTCCAGAACAATGCTGCAAGCGAATATCAATTTCAAAACAAATCATTCAAACAAATATATCCATACTAACACATATAACAATGTAGAGATTTTGCAGCAATTACCAAATTTGTAATAAAACAAAACCTCCCAGGAGTTCTACCAGTTAAACCTACTTGGCATAGGCATAATGATAACCTTTGTTTGCATATTTGGCTACAATATGTATTTCTTTGACAATATTTACATCTGGAAAGCCATCTTCAGCTGCAACAAGACGAAAGTTTCTCATACCATGGAAGTGGAAAATACCGAAAAGATGCCTCAGACAGATCCTGAACATCTCTTTCCTCCATATTTCCTACTGGCACGTTGCAGAACGCACCCCATTCCTACCGAAAGTTGGACATTTAAGATACTGACCCTCTGAATACCGCAAACTTCGTTTATAGCCTGTTCATTGAAGAAAACCTGTTTTTGAGAAAAGATGTATACTACACAGATCTATTATTCTTGGAATAAACAAACTGGAAAGATCCTTTAAAAGCCTGACAAAGGCTGAAATGAATGAAACACTTACAGTTGAGGATCGCTCCAAGAAATCACCATTCAATGTTGTTGGTCGTCTGCTGCGAAAGATCGCCGCCCATTCATCTTTCTTCCCCAATAAGTAACTGTACATATTTATATTATTTTCTATACCCTTTCGGCCGGACACTTGTTCTCTAAATCTATAAGCCCCACCAAATCACCAAATCCCGTATACTTATTCTCTGTCTTTTCCTATGAAAAAACTTGCAATGTCACGGGTAGTGTCCGTTGAAGTCGATCCAATTGCTCTTCTCAACTGCCAGCGTAAACCAACCTCCCAAATCTACAAATCTTGGTAGTGGATGGGGTTTGGCTTGTTAAAATACAGGAATAATGGGAGCCCTCTACTTCACCATGGAGTCGAGCTCGTCGAGACACCATCGTCCCTCCAGTCATTCCGGCGAACTCGCCATCCATGTTGTACCAGGAGACGGTAGAGATGGAAGGGTAAAATGTTCTTGACATCAGGGCCACGGCAGTTTATCAACCAAACGTAATTGGGATTAAAAGTTGAATAGAAGGGCGGAAGAGGATGAAGCCAGGCAGTCTCATTGCGATGGAGGTGGGTGCCATTGATGGACAGGAAAATGAGGCGTAGGACTAGGCAGGCGGGCAAATGCAAAGATGTTGAAGCCAAGGGGAGTAGATCTAGATAAGAAGATAGATAAGCCAGCCCAGATAATGAACCAGGCGACTGTCAACCCTGTGGACCTGGCATTGAATAGTCATATCCTAATCCCACCGCCTAAAGATTCTTTATGTTTGGTCACCAGCAAACAGGTGAAATTTCCTATGTCATTGCAGTTGTGCTCTTTCGTTGAAGAGTCATTTCAGGGACGCCTAAAGATTCCTTTTGTTTGGTCACCAGCAAACAGGTGAAGTTTCCTATGTCATTGCGGTTGTGCTCTTTCGTTGAGGAGTCATTTCAGGGACGCCTAAAGATTCCTTATGTTTGGTCACCAGCAAACAGGTGAAGTTTCCTATGTCATTGCAGTTGTTGTGCTCTTTCGTTGAAGAGTCATTTCAGGGACGGTAATGCGCAAGTTGCAACACGGGAGAGAGTTTGCGAAAGGGAACATGGAACATTAACATTATGGTGAATGTTAATTTTTTATTATCTTTGCTATCTGTAGAATTTTTTAGGTGTTCAATGTTTCCGATTGATTCAGTATCCAGTATGAGAGTCGTGTATGTATGGTTTCATGGTTTGTAATCGCGGTGAATGTTATTTTTTGGATTTTTATCATGTGTAAAATTGTTGAGATGTTTACAGTGTGTAGTTATTAGTCTTTAATTTTTAAAAGCCTTAATTCTTAGTTTTTAAAAGCTTTTATATATAGCAAGGCTTAAGCTTCCCTGTAAAAGGTTCTAGTATCCATATCTAATGTCAAAATCTTCTTAATATTATTGATATCCTCACATAGAGATGAAAGATATCCAATCATATTAATCAAAAAATATTCAAGATCTCAAAGCTCTAGAGCGCGCTCAACCCTGACCTAGCTGTAGAAATTTTGAATAATAAACACTTATTCACAGAGATTACCCTGATTATACACTATTGCGGAATGCGTGCATAATACATAACCTCCTCTACGTTGATCATCAATTTAGCAACATTAAAAACAATGAAGCATCAATCGCATGCGCACATTAACACAGTATGTAACCCGGGGAAAGCATACAGCTGAAAACCCCACACTATCTGTATATTATAATGATTGAGAACATGTAACAATACATAGTACAATACTCTTCACAAGTACTCTGTACTATCGCCACCTGTTACACACAAACTAGCTCAGATCTGATGCCTCAAATCTCCTCCACTATTTCCCTGCATCCACTGCGCAATCCTGCATGAGAATAATGATGAATGCCTGAAGCAAACTCGTATTTCCTTGGCTGAACCACGCAATCCTCATTGGCATTACTCAATCCCACTGATTGTGCAAGATCTCATGCACAACTATAGTCACAACTGATAGCAATCTCAACCTCTAACACCTGTCTCCACTGAACTGTCCATGCACTGAGTTAACTGATGTATTCTTTGGTTGCTTTATGAGTTAATAATTAGTGAATTAATTAATAATTAATTCACACAACTCATCACTAGTGTATTCTTTAGTTAGACTAAAATACAACTAGTTTAACCAAGTCAAACTGAACACAACTCCATCAACTCCACAATCAACTCCACCAAACTCAACCACATGAGTTCTAACTGAAGTCCTGCATGCAATAGCTCAACTGACCCACAAGAAAAGCGTATTTCCTTCTGACAGCTGCATGTGCCACATTTGTGGCTCAAACTAAAGTGCTCCAAGAGGATAAGATAATGTTTATAGTCCAAATATTATTATGAGCTAATAATATTCTACTGTTCTATTTTTAGCCTGGCAGTCTAAAAATAGAAACCGCCCATATGTCTAAAAATAGAAGTCCATCTATTTTTACCAACATGACCAATCATCCACAAATAGCATCCTGCAACTCATAGACCATGATCCATATGTCTAAAAATAGACATAGTCTAAAAATAGACTTTGCGCCAAAAATAGCCTGCGGGCCCACTTAGTGAAGGCGACTTCTTTCCACTAAGCTCCATCATCTTGTTGCATTCTCAACACTCCCTCTCAACAAGATATGGATTATCAGCAACCCCTATCCTGCCTCGGTGGTATTCGAATTTGCTCCTGGTGAGCGCCTTCGTCAAGATATCAGCATCCTGATCCTCCGTTGGAATGTATGAAAGTAACATGATTCTCCGCTGCACATAATCTCTGATATGATGGTACCTGATGTCGTCCATTGAGCTCCCTGCCCAATCTACATCCTCCTGTCTGTACCAAGATCCATATCCCGATGTGCCTCTCTTGAGCCTGCACACATGCGACTCCACCAACTGTCGATAAACAGTGGCATCCACTACCTCTGCTGAAGTAGCATCCTCCTTCCTCCAACCTCCAAGAAGGAATGCAGTCTTCACATCCATCTGATGGATGTGCCACCCCATCTGCATCACTTTGTAGATCCATCTCGAACCCACCATTGATTTCCCCTCCGGTCTTGGGACAATCTCCCATGCACTGTTTTTGACAATCGAATCATACTCTTCCACCATGGCATCTACCCATGAGGGGTCCTCCACAGCTTCCTCGAAAGAGGATGGCTCAGTCACAACACATTTGCTCACAAGAGCCATGTATTCAGTGTACCGATCAGGTGACTGTCTCTGCCTGCGTTGAGCTGTAGGTGGTCCTACAACCTTCTCTGCATCTTGAGTCAGTCGCTCAGCTTCTGTAATGTGCTTTTGCCCTCTGATGGTTGGCGCTGCATGAGTGGTCTCTTCCACTCCATGAACATCGTCCTGTGGCTGATCCACGTCCTGAAGCTCATCCTTAGGAACTAATAGCTTCTCATCTGCATGCAAGTGGGGCTCTCTCTCAAGCGAACACTTCATGGCTTTCTCCTCCTGAAATTTCATATCCCGTCGCACAACAGTCTTGCCACTGTCTGGAAAATACACACGATAGTTGTGGGACGTATCAGTGTACCCCACAAATATCCCAACCTCTGCGGTCAGCTCCAGCTTCTTCCTGGCATCCTTCGTCACATGCATGTAAATGTTAGAACCAAAAATCCTCAAAAGAGAAATATCAGGCCTATTACCAGAATAAGCCTCCTCTGGTGTACTCATGCCAAGTATCCTATGAGGACAACGGTTCTGCACATATACTGCAGTATTGCATGCTTCCACCCACAAGTGAAGGGGTAGGCTCTGATCATGCAACATCGCCCGTGCAACACCCACGATCGTTCTGTTCTTCCGCTTAGCAACCCTGTTCTGCTGTGGGTTATGGGGAGATATGAGCTCTCTTCGAATCCCTTCTGCGCTGCAGAAATCCTTGAACTCGCCAGAGATGTATTCACCACCATTGTCGCTCCTAAGAGCCTTCACCTTCTTCCCCGACTCCTTCTCGACCAGTGCTTTGAACTCACAGAACTTTGAGTATGTCTCGCTTTTCTTCTGCATGAAGAAGATCCAACACTTTCAAGAGAAATGATCAACAAAGATTACATAATACCTGTGCTTTGTTGTCGAAGCTACTAAGAAAGGTCCACACACGTCTATGTGAATTCTCTCAAGGATCGTCGTGGCGTGACTATCCTTCTCGTGAAAGGTGGCTTTCACAAACTTTGCCAAAGTACACCCCTCACACTGATCTGACTGTGCAAGAGTGCCTTTAGGAAGCCTAGTAGTGATCTGCTGCAGTATCTTCAAGGCTCCATGATGAAGGTGACCCAATCTCTTGTGCCACAGCTCGCCATCATCCCGGCTCACCAATCCTTCTGCCTTGCATGCCATTGTTGCGCAGCCATCTACATGCAATTGATAAAGGTTCCTGACTCGAACCCCTATCTTCCGGGTTTCTCCAGTTGTCTTACTGCGCAGGAAATCCTTTCCCTCGCTGAAAACAACATCATATCCCTTGTCTTCTAACATTGCCACAGAGATAAGATTCTTCTTCAATCCTGGAACATGCATCACTTCCTTCAATACGAAGGGTTTACCAGACTCCCTCTCAAAGGAAATGGTACCGATACCGGTCGCACTGTATCTACCATCATCGCCCATCTCGATGTGCACTCCAAGATCTTTCTCATCCAGATCAGAAAACAAATCTCGATCTCCTGTCATGTGAAAAGATGCACCACTGTCCAAGAACCATACCGATCCCATCACACTTGATACCAAGCATGCGATCAACGAAAAATCAAGCTCAAACTGCGAGGCTAAGGCCTCTCCCGCTGCAGATCCAACAGCTTGCTTATTTTTCTTCTTCTGCGGACAATTTGTGGCATAATGTCTGTGCTGGTGACAGTGAAAGCACTTCACCTTGGACATGTCCTGCTTCTTGCCTTTCGCACTGGAATGAGAAGCTTTCTTGTTCTTCCCCTTCTTTGCTTTGGCAGCCAAAGCGCAATTTTCTTCATCAATTGCCTTTGATGAAGATCCGTCCCTGGTATTCCGCCTGATCTCCTCCTGCACAAGATCTGACCAAAGTCTCTCCCATCCTGGCAATTTCTCCCAACCATTGACAGAGTCCTGATAGGAATGCCAACTCTTCGGAAGACCAAGGAGAGCCAAGCTCACCAAGTCCTCATCATCGACAGTCACCCCCACACTTCCCAGCTCATCTCGGCATTGAGTGAACTTTGTGAGATACTTGGGCATACTGTTTCCCTTCTCACACTTAATGTTTTTGAGTTTATCCTTGAGCGCCAACTTCCTCTGGTCGCTCTTGCTTTGGAATAGATCTATCAACGCTTTCCACATCAAGTATGGAGAAGCCTTTCCATGCAGGCTGGACACAATGTGATCCTTCACGCCCTCCAACAGAATCCTTCGACACTTTGTTGTCTTCTTTTGCCAAGCATCAACGTGAGAAGCAGTAGTGGGCTTTGGGACATCATTCTCTATGAACTCCTTCAACCCATTATCATCTAACACCGCCTCCATCCTGTCTTTCCATGCAATATAGTTCGCGCTGCCCTCAAGAGCATACTCCAATCGCAATCCGTTGAAAGACATTGCAACGTTGACACCAAGAAAACACTGCTGCAAATTCGAATTCCACCAGCTCAAAACTCAACCGCTTCTGATCTAAAATTCGTGAGAACAAAGTATTTACAAGATTGACTGTATGGGCATTCACCGGATATCTCACCTTCCAAATGAAGGATGAATCTAGAGGCTGCTTGGCCCGATTACAGACTCTGCCTGAAGAAATAAAATGTAAACACTTTCTAAATAATAGATCTGATGATCAACTCTGCTCTGATACCATGTAGAAATTTTGAATAATAAACACTTATTCACAGAGACTATCCTGATTATACACTATTGCGGAATGCATGCATAATACATAACCTCCTCTACATTGATCATCAATTTAGCAGCATTAAAAACAATGAAACATCAATCGCATGCGCACATTAACACAGTATGTAACCCGGGGAAAGCATATAGCTGAAAACCCCACACTATCTGTATATTATAATGATTGAGAACATGTAACAATACATAGTGCAATACTCCTCACAAGTACTCAGTACTATCTCCACCTGTTACACACAAACTAGCTCGGATCTGATGCCTCAAATCTCCTCCAATGTTTGCCTGCCTCCACTGCGCAATCCTGCATGAGAATAATGATGAATGCCTGAAGAAAACTCGTATTTCCTTGGCTGAACCACGCAATCCTCATTGACATTATTCAATCCCACTGATTGTGCAAGATCTCATGCACAACTATAGTCACAACTGATAGCAATCTCAACCTCTAACACCTGTCTCCACTGAAATGTCCATGCACTGAGTTAACTGATGTATTCTTTAGTTGCTTTATGAGTTAATAGTTAGTGAATTAATTAATAATTAATTCACACAACTCATCACTAGTGTATTCTTTAGTTAGACTAAAATACAACTAGTTTAACCAAGTCAAACTGAACACAACTCCATCAACTCCACAATCAACTCCACCAAACTCAACCACATGAGTTCTAACTGAAGTCCTGCATGCAATAGCTCAACTGACCCACAAGAAAAGCGTATTTCCTTCTGACAGCTGCATGTGCCACATCTGTAGCTTAAACTGAAGTGCTCCAAGAGGATAAGATAATGTTTATAGTCCAAATATTGAGCTAATAATATTCGACTGTTCTATGGCAGTCTAAAAATAGAAACCGCCCATATGTCTAAAAATAGAAGTCCATCTATTTTTACCAACATGACCAATCATCCACAAATAGCATCCTGCAACTCATAGACCATGATCCATATGTCTAAAAATAGACTTTGTGCAAAAAATAGCCTACGGGCCCACTTAGTGAAGGCGACTTCTTTCCACTAAGCTCCATCATCTTGTTGCATTCTCAACACTAGCCGCCGCTGTTGCTGCAGAACTCTCTCTCGACAGCCGCTTGCTGCTGAGGCCAACCAAAAAGAGAGTAGAGAAAGCTCTACATGGAGAGCCTCTTCATCGGGTAAAAACTTGAGTCTTCCAGCATGGACGTCGTAGGGGTCCCTCGGCCTCCCCTCCCTCCTGAGATCACTACCTTCAAACGACTGGTAAGCTCCTGTGGCAAGAGGGAAGCAAACCCGAACCAACAGAATTTTGTTAAGAAAGTCGAATCCATCCCCTCTGTAGAACTGCCTGCGGAACACCCGTGCCGAATTGCGCTAAATCTAGCAAAACGCGGGCTTATTGGTCAATTTATAGGCCTCTGGCCCTCCCCCAAAGCCATTGATGGATGGGTCCAGAGAAACTAGAGGCCCCTTATCTCTGAAGGAATCCGAAGTCATCTGGTAGGCAGAGGATATTATGTATTTGTCTTTGAATCAGCAAAAGATAGGGATCTTATCTTCCGAAACGGTCCATATTTCATGGGCCCCCAAGGGCTCTATCTGAATAAATGGACGCCAGACTTTGATCCTTCCCAGGATACTCCTTTAGCCATTCCTGTCTAGGTAAGGTTACCGCACCTACCACTTCATTGATGGAACTCGGAATCTATGGAAACAATTGGGAACAAACTAGGAAAATACATTGATAGGGCTGAAAGGAGAGAACGATACTTGTGTGCCAGAATATGTGTTGAAGTCGATCTAGAAATAGGGTTGCTTGAGGCGATTAAGCTTACCATAGTTGGCTGGTCTCACATTCAGGAACTTGATTATGAACAGCTCCCCTTCAAGTGCTGACACTGTCACGGCTATGGTCACTTCGCTCGAAACTGCAAGAAGAAAACTGAGGAAGAAACAGAAAAAGATAAGGGTGATCAGTGGACACAAGCCCGAAAACCAGGCACATCGAAACAGACCAACAGAGCGAAAAGGAAAGGAGGGAATCCAGAGAACGGAGGACCCTCCATTGGGAAGAGTCTACCCGAAGATCAAGACACAGCAAATGCCACCATCTCTACAAATCCTTTTGCTGCACTAAATCCTCCAGACGACCAACCAGAACTTGAAGAGGGAGAGGTGCAACAGTATATGGAACAGTTAGTAGATGCAAAAATAAACTCAAGACCTCAGGAACAAATGGGAGAAGCCACTATAGAAATCCCTTGTGTAGATGTAACCCAGTAGGAAAATCAGAGCCCTCCAGCAGGCACCACTTCTCCACCCTCTTATGCAGAAATGACTAAAAAGAAAAAGTTGATAGACAGTTCTGGTTCTTCTGAAGACGACTCTTTCGACTGACCCAATAAAAAGGCAAGAAGATATTCTTGTAAGGAGATCAGAGAAGAAGAGGCAGAACGACTAAAGATGCAGGGCAGTGAGTCCACAATCAAAATGTCATTAGGCAGAAATACAAGGACCCGATCCACAAAGGGAGGGTCTACTTCTTCCTTCCCTAGTAAATAATGCAGATTGTCTCTTGGAATTGCAGCGGCTTGGGGAACCCTATGAAAGATGAAGCAGTAAAAGATTTATCAAGAATGGAACCCTCAGATATCCTCCTACTCCAAGAGCCAAAGAGAGAAAAAGATGCTATTCTATCATTAAGTCGTACCAAGTGGAAAAAGAACTCAGGAAAAGCAGTCAGCGCCCGAGGTACATCAGGGGGCCTTGCAACCTTATGGTCAGAGGATATGTTTCAACTGAAGAGCTCCTTCGCAACCCAACACTGGATATACACAGATCTTCTACACCTCCCAAGTAAGATTTCTTTAGCTCTCTTCAATCTATATGTTCCTGTTAATTACCTGGAAAAGAAGGACTGTTGGCATACTCTCTCAGACTTCCTAGAAATCTACTCCCCTGCAAACATCATTCTGGCAGGGGACCTTAACATCACACTAGATCCAAACGAGAAAAAAGGTGGAGGATGGGGTAAAGATCCCTTCCATGTCTCGGTGGAGTCTCTTATTCTCGCATGGGACTTACTTGACTTGAAACCCAAGAAAGGTCATTATACCTGGACCAACAATAGAGTTCGCAATGCCAATATTGCTGCTCGTCTAGACCGATTTCTAGTTCAAAGTACTTTGATGGAGGGGAAGCATTTAATCTCTTCAAAAATACTACCCAAAATAACATCTGACCACAACCCCATCTCATTGCTGCTAGAAAAAGAGGAGACCTATTCCCTTTAGATTCAGCCCTCTTTGGGTATCGAGGAGGGTTTTATGGACACAGTGGCTCTCGCTTGGTCGCAACCAGTTTAAGGATCCCCCAATTTTGTGTGGGAGAAGAAGATCAAATACACTAAGTTTGCTCTAAAATCCTGGTAAAAAAAAAACCTCTGTCCACTCCAACGAGCTCTAGACAAAAGACTGTCTAGGCTCTAGCTGAGATCCAATTAGGCATGGAAGGAAATGAAATCACCACAGCTCAGTTGCTCATCGAACAAAATGCCTAGTTCAACTCTTTTCTTTCCTTTTGATAGGAAGAGGAATACTGGTGCCTTAAGTCTCGCAGCCTCTGGCTGCAAGCTAGAGACAGAAACACAACATTCTTTCACAAACAATGCAGAGCTCGTCTCTCTCGGAATCACATTTCCGAAATATCCACCAGTGAAGGGGAAGTTATCAAACGACAACCGCTCATAAAACATGCCGCCACATCCCATTTTTAGCATCTGTTCCAGGAGGATGGTTCTTTCGATGAAGACCTGGCTGCTGACTTTTTGTCAAATATCCCCTCACTTGTCACAACAGATTTAACTGATGGGTTATTGAAGCCTTTTAAAGAAAAAGAGATAGTGGAAGTCATTTGGTCAATGGAGCCAGATAAAGCCCCTAGGTTGGATGGCTTCTCCATTCATTTTTAACGAGCTTGCTGGAATGTAATAAAACTCGATCTCCTTAGAATGGTAAAAGCCTTCCAAAAGAAAGCCAAAGTGGGAGGGTGCACCAACTCCACCTTCCTTGCCCTAATCCCGAAAGAAGTAAACCCTGAGACTTTCGACAGATTCCGACCTATCTCTCTCTGCAATGCCTCCTACAACGTCCTTGCCAAACTCTTAGCCAATAGAATCAAGCCTCTGTTAGGGAACCTAATCTCCCCTCTGCAAGGCGGTTTTGTCAAGGGAAGACACCTCATAGATAATGTGATCCAAGTGCAAGAAGCCCTCCACTCTAGCCACTCTCGGAAAGAAAAAGGCATGCTCATCAAGCTAGATATGTTAAATGCTTTTGACCGGGTTAAACTTTCATTCCTCTATAAAAGCCTTCTCTCCTTCAGTTTTAGTGCTGATTTTGTCAACTTGATAAAATCCTGCACTAACAGACCTTGGATAGAGCCCCTAGTCAATGGTAGACCTGCTGACTTTTTTCAAGCTTCAAGAGGGCTCCGCCAAGGGTGCCCATTGCCACCCTTTCTTTATATCTTGTTGGCAGAATCCCTAAGCAGAAAGTTAACAGCGGAAATGAAATCAGGCTCTATCCTAGGCATCAAAGCAGCAAGAGGAGTGGATCCAATAAATCATGCCCTATTTGCGGATGACTCTCTCCTCTTGGGAGGTACCTCGATCAAGATAGCAAAGGCTTTCAAAGAAATTCTTCATCACTACTGCTTAATCTCAGGAGCCTTGATCAACAAAAGAAAAAGTGTTGTCTACGACTGGAATGTAGATCATCCAACTATCCTTCGAATTGCCTACATATTGGGTTTCCCTGGGTATGACAAATGGGAAAATATCAAATACCAAGGCCTTCCCTTAACCCTGGGAAAAAGCCCTCCCTCCATCTGGACTAAAGTAATAAGCAAGATAAAAGCAAAAATAACATATTAGGGAGGCCAATGGCTAACAAAGGCTAGGAACATGGTTTTGATAAAGGCAGTCCTCTTCGCCCTCCGCATATTCTAGTCTTCTTTCCTGCTAGCACCCAAGACTATCACGGAACAGATCTCCAAGCTTCTTCATGACTTTCTTTGGAATGGAGGCAAGGGCAACCAGAGAAAGTTACATCTGGTAAGTTGGGATATCTTAAAAAGACCACTCCAGCAAGGTGGGTTACAATTCGAGATCCAGGCCTGGAAAATCTAGCTCTTAATGGAAAAATCATATGGCAACTATATGCAGATAAAAATCATCTTGTTAGTAAGATCCTTTAGAAGAAATACCTAAACGGAAGCTCCCTGAGAAACCTCACAACAACATCTACTCCAACAAGAACAACAATATGGAATTTAGTTAGAAGAAGCATCGACCATGTACAACAACATTTATATAGAATTCCAGGCAATGGACAAAGAACATTACTGTGGGAGGATACTATACAAGGGAATGCCCCTTTGGCCACCCTAAATTCCTGCAACGATATAAAGATCTGGCTAGTGAACAAAGGTCTCCTTTGGCTAGTAGATATTTGTTCTTGGGACAACAAAGGGAATTGGGCAGGATGGACTTTTCCAGGGGTTCCTGACCACCTGGAATCCCAAAAAAACTTGTTATGTGCAGCACTCTCTGGTCTCGCCCCTGTCCATCGCTCATCCAAAGACAAATGGGGGTGGGGAAGAACCGGAATATATACAGCAGCTCAAGGATTCTCCTCTTTACAAGCTATACATGCCCCTTTGCTAACTCCGAAGCTCTAGAAATCCATTTGGTCCCCCTTTAGTCTACCAAAGGTGAATTTCTTCACTTGGTTACTCATGCACAAAAAGGCACTAATAGGAGAAAATCTGAACAAAAGAGGGTTCCTCGGCCCCTTTAGATGCTGCCTATGCAATTCTGCTATTGAAACAACTGACCACTTACTGGTTGACTGCGATTTCACACAAGCAGTCTGGAAGATGGTCCTCCACGGGCTTAGTGTCCCCCCCCCCCAGATATCAGTCGTTGCCCTCTTCACCTCCTGGGCAGATCAAAACCCTGAGAAAAAAACTAAAAACACAATCTGGAAAAACATTTGGCAAGCTATTCCAAAATGCCTTTGGTGGAAAGTATGGTTGGCTAGAAATGATTGCGTTTTCAACAACAGGCTCCCGAATTCAGTGGAAGTGGTTGCCAAAGTGAAAGCCATCCTGCTGGAAATAGTAGATAAAACAGTCTTTGACTCCTCTCTACCTCCAGAAGCTTCTGCGTGGATAGGATCCTGCGCGCCAGGTGAGAGGAAAGATTTAGTCAGCAAACCAATGAATGCTCCAACTTGGCGACTGTGTCTCATTGAAGGTGACTTTCTCACGTGGTGGCAGGGGATCTCAAAAGCCACTATCTTCTTCTATGGAGCATCTAAGGGGAACCCAGGAACTATAGGCGCAGGAGGATTGATTCTCTCCTTGGATAGATCGAATAAAACCAGCTTCAGTTGGGGACTAGGCATAAGTTCGAACAATCAAGCAGAGAGTTACAGTCTCTTAAAAGCTTGCCAGATTGCGAAGGAGCTAGGTTATAAAACAATTCAAATATTCGGAGACTCGAAGCTTCTGATTAATCTCTTAAACTCTGAAGATCATTTTCGTAACCCTGCTTTAAACAAAACCTTGTAGCGAATTCGAAACTTATTGAAATAATTTGACACAGTCGACTCTTACCACATTTTGCGGGAATTAAATAAGCAAGCAGATTTGCTGGCAAATAAGGATGCTTGTTGTATCAAGGAAATCGTAGCCTTAATGGAGGACCCTGCTCGACTCATCCTTTGCCTTAACCATCCTACAACAGACAGATCTGCACTCACTGGCCCCAATATTCAGAGTGAGAGTTGTATTAGGAATTCAACAAGTCACATTCAGAAACTTCAAGCAAAAAGCAAAAGAAACAACAAGCATAAGGAACAACTCCAAAAGGAACAACAGCGGAAGGAACAGCTAGTAGAAGGAACAACAAGCATAAGGAACAGTAATAAGAGGGAACAACAGCAGAAGGAACACTGAGTAGAAGGAACAATAGCGAAAGGGATAGTGAGCAGAAGGAATAGTATGCAGAAGGAACAACAACAGAAGGAATAGATGCAAAAGGAATAACAAGCCGAAGGAACAACAACAGAAGGAACATCATCCAAAGGAACAACAAGAATAAGGAACAATTGTAGAAGGAACAACAGTAGAGGGAACCACACCCGAAGGAACAACATCCGAAGGAACAGAAAACAAAAGGAACAACAGCAGAAGGAACAACATCCGAAGGAACAACAGGCGAAGGAACAACAAACAGAAGAAGGAATAGCAAGTAGAAGGAACAACAAGCAGAAGGAACAACAAGAATAAGGAACAACAAGCAGATGGAGCGGCAAGCAAAAGGAATAGCAAGCGGAAGGAATAACAAGCAAAACGACCAATGTTATGTAAATTTGCTTTTCTAGAGGGACAATATGTAAGACAGTATTCAAGAATAACCAAAGAACTCAATGATGTTTTTAATATAAGCATTGGAGAAGGGACTACGCTCCCAGAACACTCTCATTGCTCAGTTTTTTTAAGTTACGGTCGATTGTAATAGGAGCTTGCTCCACCTTTGGCAATATATCCATTACTCGTTCTTGTTAAAAAAAAGGATATCCATGATGATGTCTCGAACCACCACATCTAACCTCCTAAATGTTTTAGATTAGCTTATTCCTACAATATGGGCACCATTAGTATGTTTTACATAATATGAATAAGTCTAAGGACCCTAATAGAGCTTGATGAGAAAAATAAAGATCGTGTGCCTTAAATGAATATTCTCAAACTCTATGGCCATGTACAATGCCTTGAACCAAAACATAGATCCATTCTAGTGGATCCCTAGTCTCCAAGTGTTGTATGGGTGCCATTCTTAGATTTTGAGCACAACACGTAGGTCTCAAAGCCTCCAAGTTAGGCCTCAGTATCATTAGGAGGTTTCCTACACCATGTAACGCACTCAAGGATTTGAATTGGTTAGGAAAGGAACACAAGGTGTTAAGTCCCCATTTAAATCTTATTGAGATCCAACTTCATGTAGTAACTCTGGGAAAAACACACAAGACTTTGTAGGGGATCTTTAGTGCCATTAATATGATTTTCATAATAAAAATGATTTGGGTGTCTATAACATGGCTAGGGGAGGAAAACAAAAATAATGATTTTAAGCTCGGAATGAAGCTTCTCGAGCCTATGGGCCATGAACTAGGATTAAAAGAACCACATGATCCTTTTAAAGGGATCTTTCACAGTTAATTGATTAAAACTGAGTTGCCATCTTAATGGAGATGATGAAGATATTCTTTGAATAATGATTGTCATTGTAATGGAGATGATGAAGATATTGCCTGAATAATGAATGGTATTTATTGATCAACAATTCTTATAGCTCATCTCTAATAGAGGATGCCTATAGGTGTAAATATTGTTTACTATTTTTAATTTAATTTTTCCTTCACATATATTAGAATTTAAAAATATATATTCCTTTTGTTTTTGTTATAACTTTTTATCTTCTTACTCATTTAAAAATAAAAAAAAATGTAAGTTGCAATAATATAAATCAAGATCTACAATCTTAAAAAAAAAGGTTCAATTATGTCAAAGACCCTCAGACCCTATACTAATGGTCTTGTAATTTCAAGGCTATAATGACTTTAGTGATATATATATATATATATATATATATATATATATATATATAGCCATACACAAGAATCATGCATTCTCTACAAATGTAAAAAATTGTTAAAGGAATTCTAGACTGAAAAATAGAATTGAACATTGCCACTCTTAGAAAAATTCTTAGAGTAACTCAAATTTCACAATCACAAAAATTTTACAAATATAAAATATATACCCCTACTCTTTTCACATTGTATTCAAATTAATTGTGAATTTACCTCAAATTATCCATCCAACACATGTTTTTCCATGGTTATTATAAAGTAAATGGTTGGTAAATGTTAATATACATTAATTTATGATAGACATTAGAACACCTATCTCATGATACATCTAACATTTCCATAATTAATAAAATCATAAAAATTGACTAATTTATAATTTTGTTTTAAATTATTATATTAATAGTAATTATAAAAATAATTAATATATGAATTAAACATATACAATTTAAAAGAACACGTAACAACATTCTTAACCATGGATATTTACACTCACTTTACCATGAAGATTCTTATTATGTAAATAGGCTTTGTTACAATATCATAGACCAATATTATGGCTTATCAAATACCACATGCTAAAAAAACCATAATGGTATTCAAGGTCAAAATATTTTGTATATCCCTAGATAGGGTGCCTTTTGAAGAAAACGAAGGGGAGCTTCCACCACCCCACCTAGCCAAAAGACCAAGGGACATGGCAACAAGGGACATGGCAACATGCCCTAGTAGTGCCCCAGTAGTGAATGTGTATGTGCAATCCCAACACTCTACCTCCAGTTCGTCAATCACACCATTAACTCACTGCACATCTCGAACTCCTATTTTGAATGCAGTCCAAGCATACAGAGTGTTCGTCGGGATCTCACTCATGCACAGTACCAACCTACTTCAATATCGTTTATGGATCCTCACATTCTCATCTAGAATGAGCACAACTTTTATGTTATCAGTGACCATAAAAACTCGTAAGCTCTTGTTAAGTCCCCATTTAAATCTTATTGAGATCCAACTTCTTGCAGTAACTCTAGGAAAAACACACTAGACTTTGTAGGGGATCTTTAGTGCCATTAATATGCATTTCATAATAAAAATGATTTGGGTGTCTATAAAATGGCTAGGGAAGAAAAACAAAAACAATGAATTTAAGCTCGGAATGAAGCTTCTCGAGCCTATGGGCCATGAATTAGGATTCAAAGAACCACATGATCCTTTTAAAAGGATCTTTCATAGTTAATTGATTAAAACTGAGTTGTCATCTTAATGGAGATGATGAAGATATTCTTTGAATAATGATTGTCATTGTAATGGAGATGATGAAGATATTCCCTAAATAATGAATGGTATTTATTGATCAACAATTCTTATATCTCGTTTCTAATAGAGGATGCCTATAGGTGTAAATATTGTTTACTATTTTTAATTTAATTTTTCCTTCACATATATTAGAATTGAAAATATATATGCCTATTGTTTTTGTTATAACTTTTTATCTTCTTACTCATTTAAAAATAAAAAAAATGTAAGTTGCAATAGTATAAATCAAGACCTACAATCTTCAAAAAGAAGGTTCAATTATGTCAAAGACCCTCAGACCCTATACTAATGGTCTTGTAATTTCAAGGCTATAATGACTTTAATGTTATATATATATATATATATATATATATATATATATATATATATATATATATATATATATATATATATATATATCTAGACACACACACACACACACACACACACACACAAGAATCATGCATTCCCTACAAATGTAAAAAATTGTCGAAGGAATTCTAGACCGAAAAATACAATTGAACATTGCCACTCTTAGAAAAATTCTTAGAGATACTCAAATTTCACACTCGTACAAAATTTTTACAAATATAAAATATATACCCCTACGCTTTCCACATTGTATTCAAATTAATTGTGAATTTACATCAAATCATCCATCCAACACATGTTTTTCCATGGTTATTATAAAGTAAATGGTTGGTAAATGTTAATATACATTGATTTATGACAGACATTAGAATACCTATCTCATGATACATCTAACATTTCCATAATTAATAAAATCATAAACATTTACTAAATTATAATTTTGTTTTAAATTATTATATTAATAATAATTATAAAAATAATTAATATATGAATTAAATATATATAATTTAAAAGAACACGTAACAACATTTTTAACCATGGCTATTCACACTCACTTTACCATGAAGATTCTTATTATGTAAATAGGCTTTGTTACAATACCATAGACCAATATTATGGCTTATCAAATACCACATGCTAAAAAAACCATAATGGTATTCAAAGTCAAGATATTTTGTATATCCCTAGATAGGGTGTTTTTTGAGGAAAGGGAAGGGGAGCTTCCACCATCCAACCTAGACAAAAGACCAAGGGACATGGCAACATGCCCCACTAGTGCCCCAATAGTGAATGTGTATGTGCAATCCCAACACTCTATGTCCAGTTCGTCAATCACACCATTAACTCACTGCACATCTCGAACTCCTATTTTGAATGCAATCTGAGCATACAGAGTGTTCGTCGGGATCTCAGTCATGCACAGTACCAACCTAATTCAATATCGTTTATGGATCCTCATATTCTCATCCAGGCTGAGCACAACTTTTATGTTATCAGTGACCATAAAAACTCATAAGCTCTTGTTAAGTCCCCATTTAAATCTTATTGAGATCCAACTTCATGCAGTAACTCTGGGAAAAACACACAAGACTTTGTAGGGATCTTTAGTGCCATTAATATGCTTTTCATAATAAAAATGATTTGGGTGTCTATAACATGGCTAGGGTAGAAAAACAAAAACAATGAATTTAAGCTCGGATTGAAGCTTCTCGAGCCTACGGGCCATGAACTAGGATTCAAAGAACCACATGATCCTTTTAAAAGGATCTTTCACAGTTAATTGATTAAAACTGAGTTGTCATCTTAATGGAGATGATGAAGATATTCATTGAATAATCATTGTCATTGTAATGGAGATGATGAATATATTCCCTAAATAGTGAATGGTATTTATTGATCAACAATTCTTATAGCTCATTTCTAATAGAGGATGCCTATAGGTGTAAATATTGTTTACTATTTTTAATTTAATTTTTCCTTCATATATATTACAATTAAAAATATATATGCCTTTTGTTTTTGTTATAACTTTTTATCTTCCTACTCATTTAAAAATAAAAAAATGTAAGTTGCAATAGTATAAATCAAGATCTACAATCCTAAAAAAAAAGGTTCAATTATGTCAAAGACCCTCAGACCCTATACTAATGGTCCTGTAATTTCAAGGCTATAATGACTTTAGTGATATATATCTATATCTATATATATATATATATATATATATCCACACACACAAGAATCATGCATTCTCTACAAATGTAAAAAATTGCCACTCTAGACCGAAAAATAGAATTGAACATTGCCACTCTTAGAAAATTTCATCCAACACATGTTTTTCCATGGTTATTATAAAGTAAATGGTTGGTAAATGTTAATATACACTAATTTATGATAGACATTAGAACACCTATCTCATGATACATCTAACATTTCCATAATTAATAAAATCATAAAAATTACTAAATTATAATTTTGTTTTAAATTATTATATTAATAACTATAAAATAATTAATATATGAATTAAACATATATAATTTAAAAGAACATGTAACAACATTCTCAACCATAGATATTCACACTCACTTTACCTTGAAGATTCTTATTATGTAAATAGGCCTTGTTACAATACCATAGACCAATATTATGGCTTATCAAATACCACATGCGAAAAAAACCATAATGGTATTCAAAGTCAAAATATTTTGTATATCCCTAGACAAGGTGCTTTTTGAGGAAAAGGAAGGGGAGCTTCCACCATCCCACCTGGCCAAATTACCAAGGGACATGGAAACATGCCCCAGTAGTGCCCCAGTAGTGAATGTGTATGTGCAATCCCAACACTCTACGTCCTGTTTGTCAATCACACCATTAACTCACTACACATCTCGAACTCCTATTTTGAATGCAATTCGAGCATACAGAGTGTTTGTCGAGATCGTACTCATCCACAGTACCAACCTACTTCAATATCGTTTATGGATCCTCACAATCTCATTCAGAATGAGCACAACTTTTATGTTATCAGTGACCATAAAAACTCGTAAGCTCTTGTTAAATCCCCATTTAAATCTTATTGAGATCCAACTTCATGCAGTAACTCTCGGAAAAACACACAAGACTTTGTAGGGGATATTTAGTGCCATTAATATGCTTTTCATAATAAAAATGATTTGGGTGTCTATAACATGGCTAGGGGAGGAAAACAAAAATAATGATTTTAAGCTTGGAATGAAGCTTCTCGAGCCTATGGGCCATGAACTAGGATTCAAAGAACCACATGATCCTTTTAAAGGGATCTTTCACAGTTAATTGATTAAAACTGAGTTGTCATCTTAATGGAGATGATGAAGATATTCTTTGAATAATGATTGTCATTGTAATGGAGATGATGAAGATATTCCCTGAATAATGAATGGTATTTATTGATCAACAATTCTTATAGCTCATTTCTAATAGAGGATGCCTATAGGTGTAAATATTGTTTACTATTTTTAATTTATTTTTTCCTTCACATATATTAGAATTAAAAATATATATGCCTTTTGTTTTTGTTATAACTTTTTATCTTCTTACTCATTTAAAAATAAAAAAATGTAAGTTGCAATAGTATAAATCAAGATCTACAATCTTAAAAAAAAAGGTTCAATTGTGTCAAAGACCCTCAAACCCTATACTAATGGTCTTGTAATTTCAAGGCTATAATGACTTTAGTGATATATATATATATATATATATATATATATATATATATATATATATATATATATATATATATATATATATATATTATATATATATCTATAGTCATACACAAGAATCATGCATTCTCTACAAATGTAAAAAATTGTTGAAGGAATTCTAGACCGAAAAATAGAATTGAACATTGCCACTCTTAGAAATATTCTTAGAGATACTCAAATTTCACACTCGTACAAAATTTTTACAAATATAAAATATATACCCCTACTCTTTTCACATTGTATTCAAATTAATTGTGAATTTACCTCAAATTATCCATCCAACACATGTTTTTCCATGGTTATTATAAAGTAAATGGTTTGTAAATGTTAATATACATTAATTTATGATAGACATTAGAACACCTATCTCATGATACATCTATCATTTCCATAGTTAATATAATCATAAAAAATTACTAAATTATAGTTTTGTTTTAAATTATTATATTAATAATAATTATAAAAATAATTAATATATGAATTAAACATATATAATTTAAAAGAACATGTAACAACATTCTTAACCATGGATATTCACACTCACTTTACCATGAAGATTCTTATTATGTAAATAGGCTTTGTTACAATACCATATACCAATATTATGGCTTATCAAATACCACATGCTAAAAAAACCATAATGGTATTCAGAATCAAAATATTTTGTATATCCCTAGATAGGGTGCTTTTTGAGGAAAAGGAAGGGGAGCTTCCACCATCCAACCTGGCCAAAAGACCAAGGGACATGGAAACATGCCCCAGTAGTGAATGTGTATGTGAAATCCCAACACTCTATGTCCAGTTCGTCGGTCACACCATTAACTCACTACACATCTCGAACTCCTATTTTGAATGCAATCTAGCATACAGAGTGTTCATCGGGATCTCAGTCACGCATAGTACCAACCTACTTCAATATCGTTTATGGATCCTCACACTCTCATCTAGAATGAGCACAAATTTTATGTTATCAATGACCATAAAAACTCATAAGCTCTTGTTAAGTCCCCATTTAAATCTTATTGAGATCCAATTTCATGCAGTAACTTTGGGAAAAACACACAAGACTTTGTAGGGGATCTTTAGTGCCATTAATATGCATTTCATAATAAAAGTGATTTGGGTGTCTATAACATGGCTAGGGAGAAAAACAAAAACAATGAATTTAAGCTCGGAATGAAGCTTCTCGAGCCTACGGGCCATGAACTAGGATTCAAAGAACCACATGATCCTTTTAAAGGGATCTTTCACAGTTAATATTAAAACTAGGTTGTCATCTTAATGGAGATGATGAAGATATTCTTTGAATAATGATTGTCACTGTAATGGAGATGATGAAGATATTCCCTAAATAATGAATGGTATTTATTGATCAACAATTCTTATAGCTCATTTCTAATAGAGGATGCCTATAGGTGTAAATATTGTTTACTATTTTTAATTTAATTTTTCCTTCACATATATTAGAATTAAAAATATATACGCCTTTTTTTTTGTTATAACCTTTTATCTTCTTACTCATTTAAAAATAAGAAAATGTAAGTTGCAATAGTATAAATCAAGATCTACAATCTTAAAAAAAAAGGTTCAATTATGTCAAAGACCCTCAAACCCTATACTAATGGTCTTGTAATTTCAAGGCTATAATGACTTTAGTTATATATATATATATATAGCCATACACAAGAATCATGCATTCTCTACAAATGTAAAAAATTGTTGAAGGAATTATAGACCGAAAAATAGAATTGAACATTGCCACTCTTAGAAAAATTCTTAGAGATAATCAAATTTCACACTCGTACAAAAATTTTACAAATATAAAATATATACCCCTACTCTTTTCACATTGTATTCAAATTAATTGTGAATTTACCTCAAATTATCCATCCAACACATGTTTTTCCATGGTTATTATAAAGTAAATGGTTGGTAAATGTTAATTTACATCAATTTATGATAGACATTAGAACACCTATCTCATGATACATCTAACATTTCCATAATTAATAAAATCATAAAAATTTACTAAATTATAATTTTGTTTTAAATTATTATATTAATAATAATTATAAAATAATTAATATATGAATTAAACATATATAATTTAAAAGAACATGTAACAACATTCTTAACCATGGATTTTCACACTCACTTTATCGTGAAGATTCTTATTATGTAAATAGGCTTTGCTACAATTCCATAGACCAATATTATGGCTTATCAAATACCACATGCTAAAAAAACTATAATGGTAATCAAAGTCAAGATATTTTGTATATCCCTAGATAGGGTGCTTTTTGAGGAAAAGGAAGGGGAGCTTCCACCATCCCACCTGGCCAAAAGGCCAAGGGACATGGCAACATGCCCCAGTAGTGAATGTGTATGTGAAATCCCAACACTCTACATCCAGTTCATCAATCACACCATTAACTCACTGCACATCTCAAACTCCTATTTTGAATGCAATTTGATCATACAGAGTGTTCGTCAGGATCTCACTCATGCACAATACCAACCTACTTCAATATCGTTTATGGATCCTCACATTTTCATTCAAAATGACCACAACTTTTATGTTATCAGTGACCATAAAAACTCGTAAGCTCTTCTTAAGTCCCCGTTTAAATCTTATTGAGATCCAACTTCATGCAGTAACTCTGGGAAAAACACATAAGACTTTGTAGGGGATCTTTAGTGCCATTAATATGCATTTCATAATAAAAATGATTTGGGTGTCTATAACATAGCTAGGGGAGAAAAACAAAAACAATGAATTTAAGCTCGGAATGAAGCTTCTCAAGCCTACGGGCCATGAACTAGGATTCAAAGAACCACATGATCCTTTTAAAAGGATCTTTCACAGTTAATTGATTAAAACTGAGTTGTCATCTTAATGGAGATGATGAAGATATTCTTTGAATAATGATTGTCATTGTAATGGAGATGATGAAGATATTCCCTAAATAATGAATGGTATTTATCGATCAACAATTCTTATATCTCATTTCTAATAAAGGATGCCTATAGGTGTAAATATTGTTTACTATTTTTAATTTAATTTTTCCTTCACATATATTAGAATTAAAAATATATATGACTTTTGTTTTTGTTATAACTTTTTATCTTCTTAATCATTTAAAAATAGAAAATGTAAGTTGCAATAGTATAAATCAAGATCTACAATTTAAAAAAAAAAGTTCAATTATGTCAAAGACCGTCAAATCCTATACTAATGGTCTTGTAATTTCAAGGTATATATATATATAATCAACAATATACATTTGAAACAAATAGTCATGCACAAGATTAATATGTTTGTTACCATTATAGAAATTTAAGACCTTCACACTCTCATGTGTGATCTTGTAATTTCAAGGCTATAATGACTTTAGTGATATATATATATATATATATATATATATATATATATATATATATATATATATATAGATATATATATCATGCATTCCCTACAAATGTAAAAAATTGTTGAAGGAATTCTAGACGGAAAAATATGAATTGAACATTGTCATTCTCAGAAAAATTCTTAAAGATACTCAAATTTCACACTCATACAAAAATTTTACAAATATAAAATATATACCTCTACTATTTTCACATTGTACTCAAATTAATTGTGAATTTACCTCAAATTAGCCATCCAACACATGTTTTTCCATTGTTATTATAAAGTAAATGGTTGGTAAATGTTAATATACATTAATTTATGATAGACATTAGAACACCTATCTCATGATACATCTAATATTGCCAGAATTAATAAAATGATAAATATTTACTAATTTATAATTTTGTTTTAAATTATTATATTAATAATAATTTTAAAAATAATTAATATATGAATTAAACATATATAATTTTAAAGGACATGTAACAACATTCTTAACCATGGATATTCACACTCACTTTACCATGAAGATTCTTATTATGTAAATAGGCTTTGTTACAATACCATAGACCAATATTATGGCTTATCAAATACCACATGCTAAAAAAACCATAATTGATCTGAAAATCACTCTTGAGTGATCTTAGTTAAATAATTAATGAATGAAGGTATTACAGACTCATGTGCTAGTGTGTGTCTATGTTATTTTAGGCAACGGATCGATCAGATTGCAAAATACACAAATACTGGAAAATGGAAAACAGTAACAGAAACACAGTAAGAAAATGCAAGAACACAACAATTAATAAGTAGTTCACCCTATCCTACAAGGCTACGTCTCTAGTCCAGCTTTCAGTGGTGGCCTTCTTTTATTGTGTCTTTAAAGCAGAGATTTACAATGAGGAGCTTAATTAGATTCTCCTGGAACAAATGATGCTTGGTAGGTTGGTTCTTGGATTCCCCAAGCAACTAGAGTGCACAAACTCTTTCCTTGCCAAGTCTTGACCTCTCTAGTCTTTAATGGAAGGAGCCCAATGTGGTACTCAATTCCCGACAGATCCTCACAGGGATTGCTTGAATCTTTGAAGCCTTCTATCTGCTCGATGCTGCCTTAGGTCAGCTCGGCTCTCTGTTTTATGCTTCTTGCTTCATTTTATTTTCTTCGCTTTCGCTCTCTCTGTCTTCGTTTTCTTCTCTCCCTCAGTCTGTTCTATTCTCTGTCTGTTCATGGTTTAAAGCCAATTTGTCCTTGAATGTTTGCTTCCTCTTCCGCCCTTCGGATCGCCTGCTGCTGTTCGCTTGGAGTTCCCTGCCTCTGCATCATTGCCAACATCTCATAGGGAGTGGCCACTTGTCCTCTCATGAACTGCGCTAGCTCTTCCTCAATGGTTCGGTATTTTCAGTTACACTGTGGAATGACTCATCCACCAACTCAGCGGTCAAATCGACTTTAAACTTCTTTATGCCACGGCTTAATTCCCCTGTCAATCTGGTTTCTCCATCGGGTGCAATCTCCGCCATCAGATCTGGGGCCCCCAGATGCCACGGTGTTCGCTCATTTCGTGCAGTTGACTTGCTCGATCGTTAGCACGCGATGAGAGGCGATTTTCTTTCTCATTCGCCGGACACGCGTCGTCCGCTGAATGGAATCGCTCGTTTTCTGCCAAATCCGCTTACCGCCCAAGGATGCCTCCGATATACCACCAGTTTTGGAGTGCGGGACCTGCCTTTCACCTTAGCGTCTTCCCTACAGTTTCCCAACTTCCATGCGACTGAGCGCTTGGGGGTTTTTCCTTCTCGAGGGGTTTTTCCCAGCGATGTGCAATTAGCGCTAATCGCGCATTAGAAATGGCCTCTGTTTCTCGATCCGAGCTTCCCAACTGCCAGTTTTGCCTCCTGCGCGATCTCCATGGGCCTCGGTTAGCGTGCTTTGATCAAGGTCCTCGTCATTCCTTGCTGGCTGCAAACTGCCACTGTCTAGAGGTCTTCCTGATTGCTCCTTGTTCATAAATTCGAAGTTTGTCCTGATTTGATACAGTCATGGCACTTTGATTATTTTTCATGGATCCAATTTAGATCACGCCCTTCCCACTAAAAAAGCTTTTGGACCACCAAAAGTTGGTTTTCAAGCATCGACTAAGTGAGGGTACAGTTGTCTCACTTTTCCAATCTCTATCCACTTTGCACTTCTCGGATTTGAACCCTTGAGCCCAACTCTGAGGTACTCAACATCTCCTCTGCGCATCGTCCTCACCTTCCTGTCCAGAACTGTGTCTTCCTGTAATTCATTAAGATATTTAGGTAGTAGGTCATCAATAGAAGGCAATTGACTCTACTCTTCGGGATCCTCAATTAGTGAGGGTTCAAACAATCTCAAGCAATCTGCATTTACAATTGAGTAGATGTGCATGTAAGCTGGTAGATCAAGGCGAAAAGCATTCTCACCAATCTTCTCAAGTATCTTGAAAGGTCCATACCTGATAGTATTTTGTTTCTACCTTCACCTTGCATCCTGTCCTTGCTAATATATAGCCAGACTTGGTCACCAACTTGGAAACTATGCTCCATCCGATGCTTGTCATGCCTTGCCTTGTATTTGGCTTCGCTCTTTTCCAGCTGTTCCTGTTCTGCCTGGTGGATCTCTTGGATTTGTTCAATGAACCTAGTTGCCCTGTCCACATCATTGTGTCCCTCAACTATGGTGTCTTTACCAAAGACAAAATCCAAAGGAGAACTTGGTGTGAAACCAAAACAGGTCTCAAAAGGAGATTTCTGTGTAGAAGAATGTTTTGCTCTGTTGTAAGCATGCTGCACATAACACAAATGTTCATCCTAAAGCTTAGGATATTTGCTGCAATATCTTCCGAGTAACTGGATCACTGTCCTGTTAACTACTTCTGTCTGGCAATCAGTTTGTGGATGAAAAGCTGTGCTTTTCTTCAGTTTGGTGTCCATCAGTTCCCACAGACTTGACCAAAACTTCCCCACAAATCAGGTGTCTCGATAAGATACAATGGAAGTGGGTAATCCAAAATGAACCCATACATGTTCAAAGAATAGTTTTGCAGTTTGTTCAGCTGTAATCTGTTTATTACAAGGTACCAAAATACACATTTTGCTCAACCTATCCATAATAACATACAGATAATCATGACCTTTCCTAGATTTAGGTAGTCCTCCAACAAAATCCATGGAAACACTTTCCCAAGGGTGAGAAGGAACTGGTAATGGAGTGTAAAAGCCTAGTTTTCTATTGCTAGGCTTGATTTTAGCACACATAGTACACCCTCCTACATATCTAGAAACTGTCTCTTTCATTTTTGGCCAATAACAAAATCTTTGCAGTTGTGCAACTATTTTACTGACCCCAAAGTGACCTGATATTAGAGAAGTGTGTGCTTCTCGAATTATCTTTACTCTTTCAGTTTGTGGAATGCATAACTTCCCACAATGGTATAAGAGTCAGTCCTTTACATGATAATCCAATTCTTCTACTCTTTTGCCTTGACTTAAAGTTGCATATACATCTTTAAAGTCTATATCTTGAGCATATTGTTCAATGTAGATTTCATGTAGCACAGAATTATGCTTAAGTATAGTAGATGCATTTATAATGGGTCTAGATAACATGTCTGCAACTTTATTATGTATGCCCTTTTTATACCTAATGACTAAATGAAACTGTTGTATAAAGCCCATCCATCTATAGTGTCTTGATTGCTGCAACTTAGTTTGAGAGTGTAGATATTGAAGTGGTTGATGATCAGTATGTATTACTGTCTCTTTTCCCATTAAGTAATGTTTCCATTTTTTCACACTCTGTACTAATGCATACAATTCTTTATCATATGTAGGATAGTTAACTACTGCAGAATTAAATGTCTCAGAATGATAACATATGGGCTTACCGTGCTGTGTCAACACTGCTCCCATGTCATAGTCACTGGCATCTGTTTGGATCTCAAATGGCCTTTGAATATCAGGCAGTGCTAGTACAGGTGATGTACTAATCTTTTCTTTCAAGGTGTCGAAGGCTTTCTGCTGTTTGCCTCCCCACTGAAACACCTTGTTCAATCCTGTTAAAGCATGTAAGGGAGCTACAATTATGGAAAAGTTAGAAATGAACTTTCTCCAATATTGTGCTGCTCCTAAGAAGCTTCTAACTTCTGTAACAGATTTGGGTTTAGGCCAGTTTACAATGTCTGCCACCTTAGAGGGATCTATCTTCAATTCACCACCCCCTACTATATGACCCAAATAATTCAGAGATGTTTTGCCAAATTCACATTTCGAGAGTTTAACACGAACTTTTTCTCTTTTCAAAACATCTAGTGTCTACTTAACATGATTTAAGTGTTCTTCCCATGTTTTGCTAAATATCAAAATGTCATCCAGATACATAATAATAAAATCATCATGAAAAGGTCTGAGTACATCATTCATTAATCTCATGAAAGTAGCAGGAGCATTGGTTAAGCCAAAAGGCATAACTAGCCACTCATACAATCCTTGCTTTGTTTTGAAAGCAGTCTCCCATGCATCTTGTTCTGCAACTCTGACCTGATGGTAGCCACTGTGCAAGTCTAGCTTGGAGAAATAAACAACTTCTTTCAATTGATCTAAAGGATCATCTGTGCGAGGAAGGGGATAACGATTTTTTATTGTTATCTTATTCAGTGCTCGGTAATCAATGCACATTCTCCACGAGCCATATTTCTTTCTCACCAAAATGATTGGTGACCCACATGGTGATGTGCTAGGTCGGATGAACTCTTTCTCGAGCAAATCCTGCACCTGCTTCTTGATTTCAGCATTCTCTAAAGCAGACAACCTGTACATTCCAATGTTAGGCAATGGAGCATCTTGCTGCAAAATAATATCGTGCACTATTTCCTTTTTGGGTGGCAGACCTTTAGGTTCTTGAAACAAGATATCATACTTTGAAACAACCTTTTCTAAATCAGCTTGCTGTTTAGCATTACAACCCTCAAATACATTGGTTTTATCAGGTTTCTTTTCCTTTACAATAATCAGCAAGAATTGTTTGCATGAATTTATCATTCGTTTCATTTGCCCTGAGTTTATGAGAGTATAATTATTCTTGAACTTATGAGCTCTTACAAAGTATTCGATCGCATGTTTAACAAGTAGATACTTGTTCTCAGTTCTATAGAAAATAGCTTTTCTACCATACAAGTAAGGACTTCCTAAAATAATTCCACATATATCCAAAGGAATTATGTCTAACTCAACCTCATCTACAAATGCTGACCCAAAAGAAAACTTGAGTTTGCACTGTCTAGTCACTTGTAGTTGTGCTTTATCATTCAACCATCCTAATGGGTATGGTTTCTTGTGAGGTGTAGTTACTAATCCCAACTTCTTTACAATTGCTTCAGAAATTAAATTTACTTGTGAGCCACTATCAAACAAAGTATCAATATTTTGATGTTTGGAAATAACTCGAATATGGAAAAGCTCATGTCTTTTTCTCTCATTTTCTTCATCAATAATAGATTGTGCAGAATTACTAGTAGATGCTTCAGAATTCTTACCTCTTATACCTGTGGCTACAATGGTTTTTTCATCTCCTGAGTCTGACCCCAAATCTTTCTGAATAGCTACAACAGTCTTCTTCTTTTTGCCCTTGTTACACTAAAAAATGTCACCATGACTATTTGCAGTTAGTATGGCTCCATCCACTGTCATACTATCCTCCTCGGCAAGTCTCATGCCTCTGCTTTTCATGTCAAACTTCAAGAAAGAGAGAAAAGTCATTTAAAGTCAATTATCTCTGGTACGCAGTTTCTCTTAGCCTTACCTGCGTGTACGCAACCCAAGTTCACAATACCTGCGTACTTGTACGCTCTGTATGTAAAGGGGTGGGTGCGTACTCCTATAAAGGTCAAAAGGCGCAAGTTTCACTCTAAAAAAGTTACTTGTGGTCATTTCTAGAGCATTCTAGAAGCTTGTTTGACGTGTATGAAGCGCCTCCAGATGGTTCATGTATCCCTACCAAAGAGGAACTTATCCCATCAAGAGGGGAGCTATCCCATCCAAAGAGGGGCTTATCCCATTGATGGTGGACCTGAATAACTTCCTCTAGAGCACTATAAATATAGGCATTGGGCCAAAGGGAGGGGAGGTTGAAAGCTGAACATTCCTAAGGGTAGATGCTGCTGGAATTAGGACTTCCTTGTAGAAGCTTGTGAGGAGAGATTACCATCTTTGCTTGTTCTACTTGGAAGTGGGTGAGCTGACCAGAGTAAAGGAGAACTCTTGTGGACCCTGGGAAGGACCTGCACAACACCAAGGCTCAGGTTGTAATGGTTCCTTTTGTTACCTTTTAATGCAAATAAGTCCATTCTTCTCAACAATTTGTTATTTATGAGTTGTTTCATATACTCCTTGGTCTATATGTTAAATATGTTTTATTTTATGTGATATTCAGGTGCTATTTAATCGTTTGATTGTTAGTGAATGCAGGTTTCGAAGGGAAGGAGGAGCTCATCCGGATCAACGAAGCTGGACTACTACAACAGCGTTGGGTTACAGGTAGGATCTAAACACTTGATTTCTCATATTGTAAAAGCATATTTAGAGAAGGATTGCTCTTATTTTTCTTGTTTGTCACTAGAAAGTCTTAGGCTTCTAGGGAGGTCGGTTGTGTCTGCACTAACGACTCTTTCCGCATGACAAAATGGCGACTCCGCTGGGGAATCCATGAATGTGTTTGAGTTCTTTTTGATTTGATATTTTGGTCTTAGAAACATCGCTTGTTTTTTGATTTTTGGCTGTCTAACTGTGTATTTGGGTGTGTTAGCTTAGAGTCAAATTAGATTTTTATTTTTGTTAGCTTTGCCAGCAGTACACAGTCTCTGAGTTAGGCACAGTGCGTACTTGTACGCACTGCGTCTTTGTGCACAGGGCGTACTCGCGCCTGTGTCAACAGATCACCTGCGTACCCCTGTCAAATTTGAGAAAATTTCATTTTTCCTCTTTTTGCTCTTTAGATTTTGTTTTTACTACCCAGATCCATTAGTTTACTGTCAGATATCTTCACCTGAACTTGTCCCGTTAGTGTCGAGGGTTTTGGTGGAATTCATAGGGATTTGCCTTAGGGTTTGATTTTTAACTGGTCCTGTAGTGACTTTGGCGTTAGAGGTTGTCAAACTTTGGATCTCCTTGGTTTTGGTCAGTCCTCTTAGGAGTCGGGCCTGTCATAGAAGTCACCCTTGTGAGAGACCTACCTTTGTGTCTTCTCTTTTCGAATCTCGAAAAGTTTGTTTGTTAAAACCTTGAATTTCATTCTTGAGAAAAAAGAACAAAAAGATTTCGATTTTGTTTTTTGATTAGTTTATGATTCTACATGAACTGATCCTTAGTTGCATTTTGACTGAGTAAAACATTCGGGAATTATCCTTGTAGGCTTTTGTCCTCATTATTTTTGGCTTTTAGGTAAATTTCCTTTTAATTTGCTTTTGAGTGAATTTGATTTGATTGTCTTAGATTTGTTAAATTTCATTTGATAAATAATTTTTACATGCTTTATTAATATAGAAAAAACACAAAAATCCTTTTGGAAAAAGTTTGCTTTGGTAGCATTTGTAGTCTTTTGGGAGAAAAAGGAAATTTCGTAGAGTAATTAGTGGTCATGAGTTGTATGTTTTGAAAAGATAAAGAAATTGTTTCTTTGATTGTCTTTGCCAAGAAAGTTGTTTTCTATAAAATTTGCATTTTCCAACTCTCTTAGCTAGGAGATTCATTGAAAAAGAAAAGTAGTGTAAATCATCTTAGGTGCATCTTTGTAGTGGTTGTGAGTCGAGTCTACACACCACCAGTTTCATCTCCACTACCTTTTGTCTTTAAGAAAAACCATAAAATTAACGCTTAAAGTAAAATCAACTTAGTAACTTTTATTGACTAGGGCTCTGAAACACCAATTTAGATCAGGCTAGTGTCTTGGAGTAGGAGAGTAATTAACTCTCCAAGACAACAAAACCAAACAAGTAGCTTATCTTGTGATAGAATAAATCCAATTGTTTCATTTGTACTCTGCGAAAGCTCCTCTTAAAGGAGAAGCACGAGCTCGTGTCCGAACCAGTGAGGGGATCAATCCTCCCTCGTTGGGAACGACGCCAGACACGCACGTATTACAAACGGTAAACCTCGGATTAACCATTGTCGAGGAGCCAGGGGTCACTTGTCGGTAAACCTTGGATTATTGTCAAGGAGCCAGCAAGGGGATTGAGCTTGATACTCTGCCCTTGCGTGCTGTCGGAGTGTAGACTGTTCCCCCAAGTGCATTTGTTGTTGTTGGTAACCTTAGTGACCATTATCTTTAGGATTCTACCGAGGTGACGGTGGAGGGAAGATCCCACTGTACCTGGAGCAGACGTCGGCTAGACTCACTTGGATTTTCCGGGGGGTTCACTTCACTCGAGACGGTTAAAGTGGAGGAACTTGTGCCGGTCTATTCATTAAGCAGGTTGCCGGGGTAACTGTTCCACCCGCCACTTCTGTACTGAATCCGACGATGTTGGGTTTCATCTCCAACTAGCGTTTTTGGTCCGGAAGGCTACTGTTTGTGCTTGGTTTGACGCCCTAGATTCTTTAGGCGTGTGTTCAAATTTGTTTGGTTCTTTAGAGACTTTAGGTGGTTTTCTTTGAGATTTTACTTTGTTTGCGTGTGTAGTAGTTAAAAGTTTTTAACTGTGGCGGAATTACCGAGACAGTCCCGTCGACTTCGGGGCAAGTCTCCTGAGGTTGTTTCTGTGGCCGAATTGTTGAGGAAATCCCGTAGACTTCGGGGTGAACCTCCTCAAGACGTCCCAAGTCATTACGAAGGTTTAAAGGTCCTTGTTACTCCTAGTGGCAGTAAAGTAGGTTCACCTGAAGAAGGAGAATCGTCATTGGTAGTCCATCCAGATTACCAAGGTCTAGAAACAGGTTATAATCCTGAGGCAGTTGCAGTTTCCGAGCTTGCTGGTAGTTTTTCATCTACTAGTGATATAGGCGAAGAACCTGAAGTATCTGAACCTGTTACTCCAACTTCTAGTGCACCAGATTCACCTAGGGTAGAAAGAGTCATCACCGAAAATCTTCCTGCTGGTTTGATAGCTATTGAAGAACTTGCTCCAGAGGAAGAATTAGGCGTATCTATCCTTGAAGATCAACCTACTATTGATCTAAGGGAGCGTGAATCTATCTTTTACAGTCCTCCTAGAAGTACTACTTGGTACCTTTCGTTAACCAATTATTTAGACAACTCAGGGATAAGTTTTTCTCCACCTCGTACTCCTTTTCCACCTGGAGGTATTTATACTCCTGTAAATATGTCTGGTCAGTCGTCCGTGTTCACTCAATCTCCTGAATCTTTCTTGCACGGCGGTCCTTCTGTTCCCGCCGGGTATCAGTCACTTTCTGGTACCTTTGCGGGGGCATCTCCTCAACCCATTGATCATGGGTTATTAGCTGGAAACAATGGTAATAAACCATTGGGTGTAGGGGACATTTACATGATGTCAGGTTCAGTTCCCGTTTCTCAACCTCAAGGTGGCCAATTACCGCCTGGGGGGCAGCCTCAATTAACGCCTGGGGGCAACCTCAAGGTACACAAATTGCGTCTGGGGGGCAACCTCAAGGACAGTATGTACCCATAGTACAATACATGCCTCAAGGTCAACCCCAGCCTCAATATGTACCCCAGGGTCAACCTCAGTATCAATATTTACCTCAAGGGTATCAACCTCAAGGTCAAGGTCAACCCCAGTATCAGTATTTACCCCAAGGTTATCAACCTCAAGGTCAATACTCGAGTCAAGGTTATCAACCACCTCAAGGTCAGTCATATGTTCAAGGTATGGGAACTGTGCCTTTCAGTTATCAATCCTATCCTCAATCCGGTTATGGATCTCAGTATCCTCAACCTGTTACGGGTCAATACCCCGGAATGATAGTGTGGGATCCATCACAAGGTCAACAGGTGTTGCAGCCAAGTATACAGTTGTTACCTCAAACTGGACAACCCGTAGTTTCTGGTTCACCCCAGCAACCGCAACCTGTCCAGTCAAATATTCAAACTTCTGTAACTTCGGTAGTTACTCAGCCGCCAATTGCACCTAGTACTCCATCTCAAACGACTGCTGCAACTACCGCACTTACTTCTGGAGTATCGACAGCTCCGGTTTCTACTGTCTCTGCAACCACTCCTCAGACATCTTTACCGTTGTCCGGATCTACGATTCAAACCACGGTCCAGATGCCTGTAGGGCAGCCTGGTTTAAGTACTGTTGTAACAAGTCAACCTCAATTTACCTATCAACAGTACCAGGGACAGTACCAATTCGGTCCTGCTGTCCAACAACCAGTTTACCAGTATCAACCGTATCCTGGGTACACTTATCAACAACCTCAACAACCCCAGTACGGTCCGGTTAATCCTGGTTTTCCAGGAGGATATAATATCCCGAATGCGATTCCTGTTCCAAGTTATCCTGGATATCCTCCTCCTGGGACTGGTCTTGTGACCCAAAGTTTTAGGGATCCTAATCGGCAATTACCGTTTATCGCAACTTTGGATTTACCCGACTTGACGCGCCTAACGAACGATCCAATACAATATCTTCCGTTCTGGCCGCCAATGCCAAATAAGTTGCCCAGTGATATACCCAAGTTCGAAGGTAAGTCTGGAGAGGATCCGTCCAATCACGTGATGACTTACCACCTCTGGTGTGCTTCAAATTCCATCTCGGATGATTCGATCCGCTTACGTCTTTTCCAGCGTACGCTCATTGGTCTCGCGGCCAAGTGGTACATTGAGTTACCACGGGCCTCTTTTTACAATTTCAGCCAGTTAGCTACCTCGTTCCTAACTCATTTTCAGTTGCCGGTCAGATACGATAATGGTACTGAGTTATTAACTTCATTAAAACAATCGACGTCCACTTATATTTCCGATCATATCCATGAATGGAGACGTCGAAGACGTTTAGTGAAAGTTTTTATCCCGGACCAAATCTTAGCTGAATGGTTTGTAAAATCATTATTACCGAAGATTACTGAAGATGTAGCTAAGGCCGGAGTAGTTACTGAGGAGCAAGTCATTGCTCAAGCCCAGTACCTTGACTTAGTTTACACTCAGTCGGGTACGTTGCACGAGAAGATCCCAGATCTTCCTAAGTCGAATCAAATCGCTGCTGCTCCTTCGGGATCTCATGCTGCTGATGGCATGATTGGTACGGTGAATACTAAAAGTAAGAAGAAATCCTCAAAGAATTCTTCTCCAATAATAACCTTACCAGACTCCCCGACAGGAGAGTCTTCTCCTGAAATTACCGCCGACATTCACGCTGTAGAGTCATCTACGGCTAAATCAAAAAACGGTGGTAAGAAGAAAGGCAAGAAGAAGGATAAAGCAGACAAGGCTCCAAAGGAGAAAAAAGAGAAGTCGGAATCTAACGACGAAAAGCGCAAACCTCGCTATCCTTGTTTAATTTGTGAAGAAGATCATTTCACAAGAGATTGCCCTCATCGGGCAGAGGTTGTGAAAATCGTTAAAGGTTCCCCAACTCCTGCTGTTTTGAAAGATCCATTTCCAAAGCAGGAGAGTAAAATGATAGGTTCTTCCTCGAGTGCCAGTGAAGAACCCATATTGATGATGTCTCATGTACGGATTGCGACTCGATCACAAGATTATGGTAGTAAAAGTCCTGTTGATGGATCGAAAGAAGCAGAATCTTCTCGTTCAAATCCATCAACCTCAGCTCCCGGTTCCGATCCACTACAGATCGAGAAACCTAACCCTGACTTAGTAATAAAACCGCCCGCCAAGGGTGTACTTCGAAGGTCTGCTTTCAATCCACATGCGAGAGCGGCCCAGAATTACAACATTGTTGAGGATTTAGCTGTTTCACCCTCAGCAATGTCGGCTTTGGAAGTGCTGCAATCATGCCCAGCACAAAGAAAATTACTTTTGTCGGCTATAGGAGCTGTTGATGTTCAGGACCCGAACCTGATAATCTTTGATCTAGAAAATAGTACACCGCGTCTCCCTCATCAGATGGCTTTCCAGATTCCAGTGATAGTCAAAAACAGGCCAATTCATCGGACTGTAATTGATGAAGGAGCTTCTACGTGTATTATGTCGATTCAGTGTTGGAGATCGCTTGGTTCTCCTTCACTGAACCAATCCCCGACGATTCTTAAGGCCTTTGATGGCCGTGGGTTCCATCCGTTTGGCATTCTACAGGATTTGCCTATAGGGGTTGAAGGAAAAACCGTTAGTCTGGATGTGGAGGTGGTTGATGCCCCTCTAGACTACAACCTTCTTTTGGGTCGCAGTTGGTCTTACGCTATGACAGCGGTCGTGTCATCGGTCTTCAGAGTTATAAAGTTTCCACACAATGGTAAGATCGTGACGATAGACCAGCTGGCTTACTTTTCATCCGACCCAGCCTCTTCAGAGAGTATCCAGCATGTCGGTAAAACGACTATCCCTTACAAGGATGTTGGTGTAGGATTAGTTAAAGATTCCGGTTTACTGGGAACTTTTCCTTTCCCTCCAATCAACGCAGACCCTTCATTCGCAACCATTCATATGATTACTTCAGACACTATTATCTATGATGATCCTTGGATTGTCCCATCTGAATCTGAGATAGACTCATTCGGTAATGCAATGCCTTTGAGTCCATATGAAATTGCTTATGAGGCCGTGCAGTCTTTTTCCGACTCAAGTTCAACCCAAATCGACCAAATGAATGTGGTCCGTGAGGAATCACTTTTCACATCAACCTCAGAACGGATAACGTTTCCTGAAGTTGTGTCATCTGACGAACAACTTCGCGAAATCCTAAGTGTAGATGATCTACCATGGGAAGATCTTCATCATAGATCTTCGTTTTTACCTGAGGGTGATGACTTTGAAAATGATTTTTCATCAATTTTTACAGCTGAATATGTCAAGGACGCTCAGAATCCCATGAAACATCCTGATTCAGAGTTGAATTTGGGAAACATTTCCCAAACTATTGCCATTGACATTTCAGTCAAAACCGGAATTATTGAGAACATTCATATAGGTGCCTCGTGTACAGATGACGAAATTCAAACATACAAGGTCCTATTTCAAGAATTCCGCGACGTGTTTGCCTGGTCCTATGAGGAAATGCCAGGAATTGATCCCTCCATTGTTGTTCATGAAATCAAGACTTACCCGGACGCTAAACCCGTTCGGCAACGTCTGCGTCAGATACACCCTAGGAAAGCGGCTGCGATTAAAGCAGAAGTCGAAAAGCTGTTGAAAGCAGGTTTCATTTATCCGATCCCGTTAACGGATTGGGTATCGAATATTGTTCCGGTTAACAAGAAACAAGGAACAATAAGAATATGCATCGACTATAGGGATATAAATCGTGCTTGTCCAAAAGACAACTATCCCACGCCCTATATCGATCAAATAATTGATGATTGTGCCGGCAGTGAAATATTTTCCTTTATGGACGGTTTTTCCGGTTACAACCAAATCAATATTCTACCTGCCGATCAACCAAAAACGGCTTTCATTTGTCCCTGGGGGACATTTGCTTACTGCAAATTACCTTTTGGACTTAAGAATGCCGGAGCCACTTTCCAACGGGCAATGTCTTACGCGTTTCACGACATCAAGCACATTGTGCAACCGTATCTCGATGATTTGCCTGCTCATTCTTTACATCGAGCTGATCACCTTGTCCACTTACGCGCTATTTTTATGAGGTGTCGGCATTATCGAATTCGGTTGAACCCACACAAATGTGTCTTCTGCATAGAAGTGGGACGATTGCTAGGATTTGTCGTTTCAAAAGCCGGTATCCGCGTCGATCCCTCGAAGGTCGAAGCTATCATCAAATTGCCTCCTCCTTCGAGTTTGCGCCAACTCCAAAGTTTGCAGGGCAAAGCAAACTTTTTACGTCGATTCATTCCTAACTACGCCGAGGTTACAAAGGGTTTCACCCGGTTGTTGAAACAAAACGCTCAATTCTCTTGGGATGAGATAGCTCAGAAATCTTTTGATGCACTAAGCACGCGTTGACCCATGCACCGTTGCTGCATCCTCCCAACTACAACCAGGACTACTTTTTGTATCTCGCCGCCTCCCACTCCACCATTGGAATGGTCTTAGTTCAGGAAGACGAATTCGGAACGGAACATGTGATATATTATCTTAGTAGGACGTTAAATCCCACTGAGCTAAAATATTCGCATGTGGAGAAATTGGCCCTGGCAGCTGTTCAGCTGTCCAACGTTTTCGTCATTACATTCTTCTCCGTAAAACTACAGTGATTTCGGATTGCAACCCTATGATCTATATTTGACTAAACAATTGCTAGGGGGCAAGTACTCCAAATGGATTGTTATCCTGCAGGAGTTCGATTTGGAGTTCGAGAAGTCCAAGTCTAAGAAATCCTTAGTTTTTGCGGAATTGATGTGTGACTTCCCGCGTGCTGACACGGAAACTGTGGCAGAGGAACCCATTGCGGACGAATCTCTGTTTCTCATCAGCACTTTAGATCCGTGGTATGGGGATATAATTGTCTATCTCCAAACCCAATCCTTTCGGCCCGAAGCTTCAAAGTCGGAACGTCGGAAAATTCGATTCCAGTCCCAACAATACAAAATTATTGGAGATACTCTTTATCGTCGTGGGGCAGATTTAGTTTTTCGTCGTTGTTTAACTCATGAAGAGGCAGAAAGGGTTATGAATGACTGTCATTCTGGAGCATGTGGCGGTCATATGTCTGGGTATGCCACAGCTCAGAAGGTGTTGCGTGCTGGCTATTTCTGGCCGTCCATGTTTAAAGATTGTATCATTGCGGTCCGAAAATGCCACAACTGTCAAGTGTTTGATCGCAAGATGCGCGCACCACCTGCTCCTCTCCACCCTATAATTGTCGTTGGTCCTTTTGCTAAATGGGGTATCGATTTTATTACATGTAACCCTCACTCGGCCGGGGGGCATGCGTATATCATCCTTGCGGTTGATTATTTTACTAAGTGGGCCGAGGCGATGCCTACATTCGAGGCAGATGGCAAGACAGCTGCGATTTTCGTATTCAATCATATTATTGCTAGGTTTGGTGTCCCACAAGCGATAATCACTGACCATGGACGCCATTTTCGAAACATTATGATGACAGAACTTACAAGCCAGCTTGGTTTACGCCATGATAGTTCTACTCCTTATTATCCTCAAGCAAACGGTTTGGTTGAATCCATCAACAAAGTTCTAGTTATCATGATCCGACGAATCATTGGTATTCATCGGTCGAATTGGCATAACATGTTATTTTCAGCGCTTTGGGCGTACCGAACCTCAGTAAAAACATCAACAGGGTTCACTCCTTTCCAACTAGTTTATGGTTTGGAAGCAGTGTTGCCCATTGAATGCGAAATCCCATCACTTCAAATGGCTATCGAATTACTCCCAGCTACTTCCGAAGAGGAGAAGCGTCTGTTATACTTAGCTAAATTAGATGAGACTCGACGTGACGCTGCTTTGGCAATCGAGACTCACGCGAAAAGGATGAAAGCTCAGTATGATCGCAACGTGACCCCTCGTAATTTTTCGGAAGGAGACCTAGTGCTATTATATGATCAAGCTAACGATAAATTAGGTGCTGGAAAATTCGTTCCCATGTGGCATGGGCCCTACATTGTCAAGCGAAAGCTAGCAAAAGGGGCCTATGAGCTGGTAGATTTTGATGGGGACTCTTTGGGTAAGCCCAGAAATGGACTTTACCTAAAGAGGTATTATGCTTAAATGGTGGGTATGGAGATTCAGTTAGTTTAGTTAGGTTAATTTTTCTTTCTAGCTGGTATGTTTGCTTAGTTTAGACAGTGTGCTTAGCTTAGAGAGTGTGTTTTTCGTCGTTATTCTGGCTTATCTTGGTTTTACTCTTGATATTGCAGATGTCGACGCCTCTCCAAACGTACATTGGATTTGCTGATGGTGCTTGTCGTAGTACACGGAATATCTCTTCCGCAGCTTGGGTTATCTATTCGCCCTCTGACGAGTTAGTTTCTATGCATGGGGTGAGCCTCGGTCAAACAACAAACAACATTGCAGAATACAGTGCAGTGATTGAATTATTATCTGAATCTATTTCATTTGGGATTCGGAGTTTGATAGTGAGGTTAGATTCTGAACTCGTTGTATTACAGCTTAATAGAGTCTATGCCATTAGAAATCCAGTGTTATTAAGATTGTTTTTGAGGGTGCGTCTCTTGGAACGTGAATTTGATTACATTGAATATCAGCATATTCCAAGGTCTTTAAATACATTAGCAGATGCAATGGCGTCTCGAATGTTAAATAGACATTTGTAACAATCATAAATGTAAATTTATAAACATTTCATCACACATGTTTAACAAAATAAGCCAGTAATAATGATATATATAGATAGGAGTGTGTCAAAAAATATACATCGTCTTCGATCATAGGTTGAAAAACACCTTATGATCGACAAAAATGATAAGTACAAAAAACCAAAAATGTCACATGTGTCTACAAAAGTGACTAGCCAATCACTGGTGGTGCTCTCTATATGAGACCACTGCCCGCGCTACCTACACAGGAACCTCCTGAAAGGTCCTGGGACTGCGACCACATAGCGCTGAAGTCGGATAGGAATATCGTCTATAGTCGTCTCTGGTATGCCCGCCGTGAGACGCTCTAAGTCCTGTTCCAGCTCGGCTAAGGTCTCTGCGGCCGCATCCTGTGGGGCTGGTGCTGGTGCAACTGGTACTCTTCTCTCAAAAGCCCAGAGATTGGCCGGACGCCGTGGGCCTACATCTGCATTTTGAAAATTTTTTGCTGTCAGTTTTGAGACGATATATAAAAAACAAAAAAAAAATAGATAATTTAAAAACTTGTGAAAAATGAAGTACCTCTGTCGTCCCATTGTTCTCCCTGTGGAAGAACCATGTCCGGATCATTGCGAAAATCTACTCCGGCATAAGGAAAATCCTGAATCGCAAAGACCTGGCTCTCCAACCAGTGAAAGTAACCCGCAGGAAATCGGACAACCCCCGCTCCCTCATCAGGATGCCGGGCCATTACCGAAACCCACCGCGTCAACTTAGGCTCCCGAGGAGGCCCAACTGGAACAGTAAGATGCTGGGGGATCAGCATTGGAACTCTCTCTAGGGCAAAGCTCACAACTAAAGGCCCATATCCAAAGGTCTTCAATTGTCTGTTCTTTGCCCTAGTCAGTTGGCCTTTCATATTGGCCAGCACAGCATCGCACCAGTTGAAAATGGTGCCTCGGAAGCAATCTATAGCCATCCGCATTTGGGAACCAGTGGCTATGTGCAAAGCGGCAACACCGCAAAGTCTGGTAACTGTAAAGGCAATTACCATAAGTTCAGGTCGGGATATGTATTTGATTTCTATCCCCTTATCCTGGTTTTGATTGTTGCACCACTCTAGCCGGAGACTAGCAAGGGATTGGCCACCCGGCCTAGTCCCGAATAGAGAGAGTTGCTCGCCCCTGTTAGGCAAGCCAGTGAGAAAATATATGTCGGAGGACTCTATCTCGAGCTGGTGTTCTCCGATGTAGAAACATTGATCCTGAATGTTCCACCTTTCAACCAGCCACTCTAAGAATGGCACCTGGGCCCTCATGCCAGGTATGGCCCAGTACTTGTAGAGACCGCATGCCTTTAAAGCATCAATGGAAGGTTGATGACCTATTGCGGCCAAATCGACATCTTCGTGTTCTCTTTCACGCCAATCTAGCATGGTGGGCAATCTACACACCAAAAAACATTGATTAGAATTCATTAAATCAAATTTTGATGGTTAGTTTTTGAGTTTGGGTTTTGAAAATCCGCTTTGCGCGGAGTACGCACCCCGCGTTCAGAAAACAGAGCGTGGGTACGCAGTTGTTCTGAAGGTGGGCTGCGTACTCCGACCTTTTTCCCATATACGAAAATGTCGGGGTACGCAGGTCACCCATGGGGCACCTGCGTCCCCCGAAAAGCGGACCCTAAAACCCCAAACCCTCAAAAAAATCAAACTAGAACTTAAAATGGAATTCTAAACGGATGAAATTGAAGAGGAGGATGTTGTGAAATACCTGAAAGAGACGGCGCTCGATTCCGACGGTCGGATTCTCCGCAAAGTCCACGGGAAGTTTCTTGCCAAAAGCCCTTTTCTCACCCTCAACAGTAAAATGGTAAAAATGACATGGTAAAAAGTCTTTTTATAGGTTTTTTGGATAAATGAATGCTAAGTTTGTTTATTTTTCACCATGAAAGGATATTTTTCAATGTATTTTTGCCCATCTTAAACAGGTATGAGTAATGTGTTGTTTTTGTGCAGGACAAAAGGACTTTAGGGTAAAATCATCATTTTTCACAAACCAAGACATCAGAGTCATCTTTTAAGCCCTTTTCTGACTCCTAAAACATGAAAAGATTTCCGAGCGTTTCTTTTACACTCGTTAAAATGGAATTAAAAGACGGTCTTCTTATAGCCCTTTTCTGACCGTAAAAAAACGAAAAAATTGCCGGATTTTTGTCGTTTCAAATTCGATACTGGAAATAAAACGACATGCCTCTGATCGCTTTTTACTTTTCAGGTCAAAGGCATTAATCATGAAAGTACTCCTTGGTCGCAAGATCAAGCGGTTCTCTCAGGTATTATTTTATACTTTTTCGGGCTTGGGAGACACAAATTTACGAAAAAGTTCACCTTGGAGTCTTCTTTAGTTTTTTCAGACTCTCTAAAATTGAAAAACGCCGAGTTTCTCCTATACTGGACTCGTTAAAATTTCACAGTAAAGGACCTGTTCGATTACAAACAGGAACGGACCACTCCTTCTTAGGGTCTAAATCTAAACTAAGTTGGACTCATCCGAAGGATGAGCTTATAATCAAGCATATGTTATCCTCCTCAAGCTTGTAAAAAATAAAGAGGTACTTGCCAGAAATGGTGGGGGAAAAGAGAGAAGAATGAACCTATTTGTTATCCTTTGTTACAGAAGAACCTTATCACCGCTCTTGAACACGACACGTTTCATTCACCTGGGTTGGGAAATCCTTTGCCTTAAAGCTGATAAAACCACTCTGAAAGTCTTCAACCATTTATGGATATTAACTTTGGGTCAATTGTCACCAAGCCATCTGTCGTGTCGTTATGTGTTCAAGAGGTCTCTGCAAATAAACCATTCATATGCAAAATACTTGTCATCCATTTGACCATCCCTGAGTCAGTCCTTACAGCAACATTTCTTCAACTTGAACAATGATTTCGTGTTGTGGGCTTGCCTGCAACGGGTCGCTTTCTATCGACATCAACACATTATCTAGAAAGATGACTTAGAAATCGTCAGTACCTTGAAGTCTGCATGCATCAATGGCAGGTTTCTCGCCTTTGACGACAGTTTACATCATTGACTTTCGATCAAAGGATTCCGTGACGTGTTCGACATCAACCCATTCATTCACATTTCATGGATTGTACTGGGTACTTTGAGAACCATTGACATCACTGGTGGTCTCTCTCACACTTGTTAACAGTTTACATCATCGACTGGTAATCAAGTGGTTTCTACCATGTTCGACATCAACTCATTTATTCGCATGGATAGAATCGTACCAATTCAGGAAGTAGAGATGAAGACCCTGGATCTAGTTTCCACCATCCAGGCTGCGAGGAGTTTTGTATTCATTATATAGTAGACTAACCATAAACAGATGGCTGCATCCATACTGTGTCTACAAAAGTCTACGATTGTGATGTACTGCAAAATCATTCTTGTATCAGAGCAGTAGTTAGATTGTTAGTTAAAGTTTTCAATCTGAGTATGGGAATGCCTACCTCAGCGATGATAGCATCTTATATATGTATTTTGTGTTGAATATTTGCAGGTTCTGACCGGGCTCTCCGCAAGATACTCCTTGAAATGATAAAGTACTTCACCCTTCCTAGATCATATAAAACCCTAATCTACTACAGGCTTCGCACTTTAGGGGGCAATCTGTTACACTAAAAAATGTCACCATGACTATTTGCAGTTAGTATGGCTCCATCCACTGTCATACTATCCTCCTCGGCAAGTCTCATGCCTCTGCTCTTCATGTCAAACTTCAAGAAAGAGAGAAAAGTCATTTAAAGTCAATTATCTCTGGTACGCAGTTTCTCTTAGCCTTACCTGCGTGTACGCATCCCAAGTTCACAATACCTGCGTACTTGTACGCTCTGTATGTAAAGGGGTGGGTGCGTACTCCTGTAAAGGTCAAAAGGCGCAAGTTTCACTCTAAAAACGTTACTTGTGGTCATTTCTAGAGCATTCTAGAAGCTTGTTTGACGTGTATGAAGCGCCTCCAGATGGTTCATGTATCCCTACCAAAGAGGAACTTATCCCATCAAGAGGGGAGCTATCCCATCCAAAGAGGGGCTTATCCCATTGATGGTGGACCTGAATAACTTCCTCTAGAGCACTATAAATACAGGCATTGGGCCAAAGGGATGGGAGGTTGAAAGCTGAACATTCCTAAGGGTAGATGCTGCTGGAATTAGGACTTCCTTGTAGAAGCTTGTGAGGAGAGATTACCATCTTTGCTTGTTCTATTTGGAAGTGGGTAAGCTGATCAGAGTAAAGGAGAACTCTTGTGGACCCTGGGAAGGACCTGCACAACACCAAGGCTCAGGTTGTAATGGTTCCTTTTGTTACCTTTTAATGCAAATAAGTCCATTCTTCTCAACAATTTGTTATTTATGAGTTGTTTCATATACTCCTTGGTCTATATGTTAAATATGTTTTATTTTATGTGATATTCAAGTGCTATTTAATCGTTTGATTGTTAGTGAATGCAGGTTTCGAAGGGAAGGAGGAGCTCATCTGGATCAACGAAGCTAGACTACTACAACAGCGTTGGGTTACAGGTAGGATCTAAACACTTGATTTCTCATATTGTAAAAGAATATTTAGAGAAGGATTGCTCTTATTTGTCTTGTTTGTCACTAGAAAGTCTTAGGCTTCTAGGGAGGTCGGTTGTGTCCGCACTAACGACTCTTTCCGCATGACAGCCCTCAAACTTCTTAGGTCTCAGCTCTGGATGCAGAATCCAACCATGCTAATCATCATGCCCATCCTTTTTACAGTGAGTGCATGAAGCCTTGCTTTTCTGTGAAGTGTTAGCCTTCCTTGCTTTCCACTTCTACTTTCTTTTCTCCTTATTCTTGCTTGCAGTGGGTTGGGATGATTTCCAAACTTCTGGACTTCCATTCTTTCCTCTAGCTTCCAAATGAGTAGCTTGTACATATACCTCATCTATACTAGTGGGATTAAACATGAGGATAATGTGCTTCATGTAGCTGTATAGACCACCAATGTACTTCAACAGAGTCTCAGCTGAGTCTAATGAGATTCCTAGAATCAATGCTCTCTTTCTAAATTCTTGAGTGTACCCTTGCACACTTTGCCCTTTCAACTATCGAAGAGTTTGCCAACTCATCATGGCTTGCTGCATTTAGGCCAATGGATAGAACTGTTTTTTGATTGCAGAAAAAAAATTCACTCCAGACAGAGATAGTCTTACCATGTCTTTTCATGTCAGCTTGGGTTCCGCCTTCCCACCAAACCAAGGAAATGCCTCCAAGGCATAGGCTTGCTAGCTGAATCTTGATCTTGTTTGAGTCAATATTCTGCACTCTGCAATAAACATCAATTTGTCTAATCCAATTGTACAACCTTTCTGCATTCAACTCTCCATCATATATAGGTAAATCAAATTTGACATCTGGTTTGATCAAAGATGCTTTCTTTTTGTATTCAGGGTTATTAGGAGGTGTGAGAAATCTTTCTTCTTTCCCTTTTCCCTTCGAGTGGTCATGGAAGTGGGATTCATCTTCTCCCTTGTCTTGCTTAGAGCATGGTGAATCTTCATCCTTGTGTTTTCTAAAGTCCCTATACATTTCTTCTACCATGGACTTTATGGCTAGGAAACTATCTATGAATTGAGGGTCTAGCCCCATAGAACCTTCCTCTAATATTGTCTTCCGAGGATAGACTCTCCCAATTTTAGGATTAGTTTCGACCAACTCTCCTTCTGCTAATTTGAGCTTTGATCTAGTTATCATTCAACAGCTAAACCAACACAAGCTTGTCTAACCTTAACAACCTAAAGCTCTGATACCACTTGATCTGAAAATCACTCTTGAGTGATCTCAGTTAAATAATTAATGAATGAATGTATTACAGACTCATGTGTTGATGTGTGTCTATGTTATTTTAGGCAACAGATTGATTAGATTGCAAAATACACAGAAACTGGAAAATGGAAAACAGTAAGAGAAACACAATAAGCAAATGCAAGAACACAACAATTAATAAGGAGTTCACCCTATCTTCTAGGGCTACGTCTCCACTCCAGCTTTCAATGCTGGCCTTCTTTTATTGGGTCTTTAAAGAAGAGATTTACAATAAGGAGCTCAATTAGAGTCTCCTGGAACAGATGATGCTTGGTAGGGTGGTTCTTGGATTCCCCAAGCCACTACACTGCATAGAATCTTTCCTTACCAAGTCTTGACCTCTCTAGTCTTTAATGGAAGGAGCCCAATGTGGTACTCAATTCTCGACAGATCCTCACAGGGACTGCTTGAACCTCTGAAGACTTCTGTCTACTTGATGCTACCTTAGGTCAGCTTGGCTCTCTGTTTTCTGCTTCTTGCTTCACTGTCTTTCCTTCGCTTTCGCTTTCTCTGTCTTCGTTTTCTTCTATCCCTCTGTCTGTTCTGTTCTCTGTCTGTTCATGGGTTAAAGCCAATTTGTCCTTGACTGTTCGCTTCCTCTTCCGCCCCTTCGGATCGCTTGCTGTTGTTCGCTTAGAGTTCCCTGCCTCTGCGTCATCGACAACATCTCACAGGGAGTGGCCACTTGTCCTCTCATGAACTGCGCCAACTCTTCCTCGATGGTTCGGTATTTTCAGTTACATTGTGGAATGACTCATCCACCAACTCAGTGGTCAAATAGGACTTCAAACTTCTTTATGTCGTGGCTTAATTCCCCTGTCAAATCTAGTTACTCCATCGGGCGCAATCTCTGCCGTCAGATCTGGGGCCCACAGATCCCACGATGTTCACTCATTTCACACGGTTGACTTGCTAGACCGTTAGCGCGTGATGAGAGGCGGTTTTCTCTCTCATCTGCCAGACACGCATTGTGCACTGAATGGAATTGCTCGTTTTCTGCCAAATCCGTTTACCGCCCAAGGATGCCTCCGATATACCACTGATTTTGGACCGCGGGACCCGCCTTTCACCTTAGCGCCTTCCCTACGGTTTCCCGGCTTCCATACGACCAAGCGCTTTGGGGTTTTTTCTTTTCTAGGGGTTTTTCCCACCGATGCACGATCATAAATGGCCTCTGTTTCCTGATCCAGGCTTCCCAACTGCCAGTTTTGCCTCCTGCGCGGTCTCCATGGGCCTTGGTCAGCGCGCTTTGACCGAAGTCCTCGTCGTTCCTTGCTAGCTACAAACTGCCACTGTCCAGAGGTCTTCCTGATCACTCCTCATTCATAAATTCGAAGTTTGTCCTGATTTGATACAGTCATGGCACTTTTATTATTTTTTATGGATCCAATTCGGATCAATAATTGTATTCAAAGTCAAAATATTTTGTATATCCCTAGATAGGGTGCTTTTTGAGGAAAAGGAAGGGGAGCTTCCACCATTCCTCTTGGCCAAAAGATCAAGGGACATTGCAACATGCCCCAGTAGTGCCCTAGTAGTGAATGTGTATGTGAAATCCCAACACTCTATGTGCAGTTCATCAATCACACCATTAACTCACTGCACATCTCGAACTCCTATTTTGAATGGAATCCGAGCATACATAGTGTTCGTCAGGATCTCACTCATGCATAGTACCAACCTACTTCAATATCGTTTATGGATCCTCACATTCTCATCCAGAATGAGCACAACTTTTATGTTATCAGTGACCATAAAAACTCGTAAGCTCTTGTTTGCAACAACTCCAATCTCCAATTGGGGTTCTCCATTGGCCTTCTTGTTTGAGACTCAGCTTGGTAATATTTGGAAATATTGGTCAAGCAACCACCATTTCAATATAGTCGATTCTTCCTCTTTTGTTTCGAATTGTAGTGCTAATAGTAACAAATAGAATTATAGAAGATTTATGCTTGTTCTACAACTACTTTTCTCTTGTAGGTTGTGGGGTAACACTACTTTTGCACCTAAGCATTTCAGCATGCAGGGTGAACAAAATTTACCTCACTAGCTAACACCTCTAGTCGCAGCTCCATTAGATTAATCCTAGCTAGGAAATCAATCTAGGCACAAAGTTTCTTAACTTGCTCGATGGTTCTTCTTTGTCCTTCCTTTTCTTTTATCTCTGGTTAGTTTTAACAAATATTGTTATCTGATTGGTTTATTGTCCTAACACTCTCTCTTTGGTCTTAGTATTAGAGCCTTTTCACTTGATGGCCCGATATTATTCCCCCGCCACTGCTTGTTTTTTTCCCTCATTTATGGTCCTTGATGATTTATCTATGTCATCTACTTCCCTTGCACGTGAACTCCCCTTAGACTTTAGAAGCTCTTGCCTCCCCTCATTTGTTTGTATACCTTCTACTCCTTTCTCTCTCTTATACATTGTTAGTGCGTTTGTGTCCATAGGGGAGCATATTACTACCAAGAATGGGCCCATAGTGGAAGTACACATGTGCACCATCGCTTGGAGGAAATGGCTACCTACTTTTGTGAGTTCACTCGGGGCCCCATCCAAGATGAACTTAACCTGCAATGAGGGGGGAATGTTTCACATGCACTAATTCTCATAAACAAAGGTACTCGTTGAGATGGAAAACTAGGTACTAGATATTGGGGCAGACTTAATGCCACTTCAACTAGTAAATGCACATAGTAGATTTATATTGGGACATGAAATTTATCCTTGGAAAAATCTTACTAGAGAGACATCAACATCAGAGTTATCTCCTCCATTCGATTGAGCACCTATATTGCCACTTGAAGGACCTGGATCAAAACATGGAACACATAGAACAACAAATTGTTATCCCACCCTTGGCTGGAGGCATCCCATGTGACAACAAAGATCCCATCCAAGTTACAACTACAAATTTTTATCCATCTTCTTAGTTTCTATTATGTCTCTAGTTTTTATTGTTCACTTCTAAGGCGAGATAGGCCCACTTTTTAGTTTTTGTGTGTTTACTTCTAGTTATCTTATTATTATGTCATCTTATGCCATTTTATAGAGAGTTAACTTTTGACTTTGGTTTGGTTTCGCTAATGAAAGACTAACCTAAGATTTTCATAATTATCATGTACTCCAATGCTTATAGGTCAATACAATTTACCCCAATAAAAATTTAATTTAATTTAATTTCATATATATATATATATATTAAGTAAATTACAAAAAAGGGACATAACCACATTTGAAATAAATCTCAACCCTATATATATATATGACTCCCACTAAAAATATTATGTAGAGTTAAATCCTTACCATCCACCTATTAATTATTAATTAAATTAAGAATTGTAGAAGCCTTATTCCAAACTAAACACACCTATTGATCCACGTGCATATTGGTGGCCATTTGCCTATTCCACCTGGACCTCTAGTTAGTTTCATTAGTTTTCTTGATTATAGAAGCATATAGTATTTTTAACAAGTTTTCAGGTCCTATACTTCGGGAGCTGTTTTGACACCCTAAACAATGTTTTTTTTAGGTTGGCAACAAGCTTGTGTTTCCTTAAATCTTGTAGTACTTCGAGAGACCTTTATAATGAGGTATCGTACGTGCCAAACATATATCATATGACCAAGTTATGACCCTGGGAAGTTGGTTGCCCAACTAACCTCAATGGGGCCCACAAACTCTTCGCATCCCATCTCCTAGGGTTAGGGTTTTGGTTAATAAGGTTTCCCTTTGTCATTTAATAATAGAAATGCCCTTGAGCCTCATTGTAGCACAATTCAAAGGCATGTAACCACCACATCTCTTCTCAAAGATAAACTACCATTGACCGAGCTAGTTTATTTTCATTCTGTATGTAAGCATCTTTCAATTCTTTGATATTAATAAAATGAAGATTTTTTTCTGCTACATCTCCGTGTTTATGTTTATATATGTATTTTTATGTGTTCCTGCATAAGTCTAGACTAGTAGCATCAGAGTGGTCTTCACTTTCTCTTTTTTTCTTTGCATGTCCCCAATAAGGTCGGGGTATAAGGAGTTAGGTATCAAATTGGTTGAACCTTTACAAGACCAGCCTCAAAAACCCTGACAACCCCCCATGGTGGAAGAAAAGAAAGACGATGGAGCAATAGATCCCTTCAAAGTATTTCTTGAAGGATCCCTCGAGCAACAAAGGAACACGATGATGGATAACTTTGCCCAGATCCTTTGGTGGATGCGCACAGGTGACACATATTCATCCGATAGCCACTCTAGAGGCATTGTTTTCTAGGATAATCCTCTCTGTGGACAGAAACGATCCCTCTAGCCCAATGAGTGGGACTAGCAACCTAAGTGACAATCTACCAGACACTTTCCTAAGTTACAATTGAAATGAGAGACGAAGAAGATGACCTACCTTGTTTTGATGTTATCTCAATCCTCTTTATTGAAGATCTTGAATCACTTGCGTCACGGGTTCGTTCTTTCTGCTCTCAGTGTTTATGCACATGCACAAGAGATCAAGACACAACAAAGCATGCAAATACAAATAGCATATTCAAAAGTAACGTACTTAATAGATCAAGGAGAATTAAGCTAAATGATACATGAGCATACACATTTAGGGAAAATGAACCAGTAGTTGTATGTTAATAGAATAAAGGAGGAAGCATACAACCAAGCCTTGATGTCAATAGGCTCTCCTTGAATGAATATCCAAGTCCAAGCAAAGCTCTCCAAGCACTCCTTCTCCAAGCCAAATGAGTAGCATATAGGCACAATCTTAGCATAAGGGTGAAAATATACATAGACCAACAGATCAACCATTTGGGAATGGGAAAGGGAGTTAGGATCTCTCCAAATATAGGAGTAGGCCCTCATCTCAAGGAGTTAGATCATAGGGATAATACCAAGAGACCAAGTTGGTAGAACTCGACCTCATCTATGTCGAACAACCTCTAGCTCGCCGCTTTGGAAGCTTCTAGATCATGAAGCTTCTCATCGTCTTTAGGAAAATTTCCTTTTTGGGATAATCACGGGTTGAGTATAATACAACATGCGACCATCGCAGTTTTTAGTCTCATAAGAGTGATGATTCTCAAATTAGGGTTTAAGAGCTATTTCCTTTCGGGGAAGCTCAAGGCATTTTCCAATCAATGTGTTAGGGAGGATCCGAGTTGCATATATGAATGAGTACACTGCATAATGGTCATGTTTCAGGCACTTCAGGGTATGTCATAGGGAAGTGCAGGAGGTGTGAAAAAATATTGTGTAATAGATGCCCCCTAAATCATGAAGGCAGAATGGGGAGTGATGGCTGAGATTCTTTATGAGCATTTGCAAGGACGAGGACAAATAATATCAGGAGACCTGCAAATCAAGGACACATATACATATACATATTTGATATCAAAACATGAATCCACGCTATGGACGCAACCATTCAGATGATAAGGACTATATGAAAGGATCCATGGCATGGGTGCAGCCATCCAATATAAAAGGATCATCTGTAAATATAAGATCCAAGGCATGGATGCAACCATCTAATATAGAAGGATCATCATCATAAATATAAAGTCCCATGGTATGGTCACAACCATTCGTATAGTAGAAACATGTGTACAATCATGAATAACATATAACTCCACATAGGCTAAGTCATATCAGACAAGACTCAGGGTCTTGTGCTCCATCCCAACCCGATCCAAGTACGAATTCCAACATGCAAATGAATGTGTCGAAGTCGAACATGCTAGAAAACCACCTGATTACTGGCCAATGATGTGGACCATTAATAGGCATGAGAGAAACCACCAATAATGACAATGGCTCTCAAGGTACGACAGTACAATCCATGAATGCGAAAAAGAAGTTGAAGTCGAACAATCGTGGAATCACCCAATCAAAGGACAATAGTGAAAACATGCCATCAGATGTGAAGAACTTGCCATTGAGTGATCTAAAAATGAAGATCTTAGATTAGTTTTAAGGTATTACTGACTCATGTGCCTGGATTTTCCTATATTACTTAGTGCAATGGATCAATAAGATTACGAATAACATAGAAAATGAAGCAGTTAAAGAAACATAATAGACAAACACACATAACACAACAAGTTTAATATGGATTTCACCCAAAACTCCTCGGCTACGTCTCCTGGTTCAGCCTTCAGTGGTGACCTCTATTATGTATTCAACAGCAGAGTTTTACAAAGTTTGAACTCAAATTGAGTCTCAACACAATAGATACAAACAACAAGAGTTTTGCTTGAATCCCTCAAGCCTCTCTGAGTACACAGACTCTTTCTTTCACTCTCTATCTTTGTTTTCTCTCTGTCTCAGTACTACCTCCCTCTGTCTCTGTCAGTCTATGGCTTTAAAGCCAATCGATGTTGTCTGTTCATTTCCCCTTCTCGGGCTCTCTGGCTCCCGGCCTTTGTCCGTTCGAATCCCCTTCTCAGCATTAGAAATCATGGCATAACGTCTTCAGGGAAGGTGGCCACCTGTTCTGCAAGGGAAGGGACCATCGGGCCTTTGAAATCCCTAAAAATAGCGTTCTTAATTTATATAGAGAAACACTTAAAACACAGGAAAAATCTGCCAGATCATTGTTTATCAGACTTCAAATATTATGAATTCCACCCTATATTCCATCGGGTCCGCCTTTAAATCGCTATCGCATGTTGCCAATGCTCGTTCGGTGGTTTCCCTTTGTATTTGAAAAATACATTAAAAACACTGAAAATCCAACGAAATGGCTCATATCGGACCTAAAATGTTATATACTCACATCTATAAGTTCCATCGTGTCTGGAAATATATATCGCAAGTCGCGTATGTATCGGTCGCACTCCGTGGTGTTGCTCTGATGTGATATTGCGATATTGCAATCGCAAGTCACACGGTCTTTGGTCCTCCATAAGCCTTTCCCTTTGTGTTTTGCTGATGCGATATTGCGATTGAACTTGGGCTATCGATCTGCGTGCTTGATCGACAGTCCTCGTCGACCACGCTGATCGCTGTCGCAATATTTATGTGGTAGCCTCTGATAGCCTCTGCCGACTGCGATATGCTGATCAGATATGGACCATTGATTGGCCAGATCCGACGGCTCCTGTGCATCACTGTCCAAGCCTCTGATAGCTCTGTTTTTGGTCATTTATTCGTGTTTTTCACCCCGATAGTGTAATCTGCCATCTCTAAGAGTTCTTCTTTTGCGATAGTTTTGATCTTTAGAAGACTTTGAAGACTTAGAGGATTTTCTAGGATGCATTTTGGATCACGCCTTCCCACTGAAAAATATTTTGGACCACCAAAAGTTGGTTTTCAAGCATCGATCAAGTGAGGATATAGCTTCCTCACTTGTCCAATTTCCATCCATCGTGCACTGCTTGGTTTTGAACCTTTAAGTCTAATTCCGAGGTACTCAATATCCCCTCTGCATGTAGTTCTCACCTTCCTATCCAAAACTATATATTCTTGCAACTCATTGAGATATTTAGGCAATAGATTATCAATAGAAGGCAATTGACTTTTCTCTTCGGGATATTCAATTAATGAAGGTTCAAACAGTGTCAAATTTTCTGCATTAACCACTGAATAGATTTGCATGTAAGCTGGAAAATCAAGGCGAAAAGCGTTCTCCCCAATTTTCTCAAGTATCTTGAAAGGCCCATACCTTATTGGCTTCAGATTATTACCTTCACCTTGCATTCTGTCTTTGCTGATGTATAGCTAGACTTGATCACCAACTTGGAAGTTATGCTTAATTCGATGCTTATCATGCCTCGCCTTGTACTTGGCCTGGCTCTTTTCCAGCTGTTCCTGCACTGCCTGGTGAATTTCTTGGATCTTTTCAATGAACTTGGTTGCTTTGTCCACATCGCTGTTTCCATCAACTGCTATGTCTTTTCTAAATACAAAATCCAAGGGAGACTTTGGTGTAAAACCAAAACAAGTCTCAAAAGGAGATCTTTGTGTAGAAGTGTGCTTAGTACAATTGTAAGCATGTTGGACATAACAAAAATGTTCATCCCAAAGTTTGGGATGTTTGCTGCAATAGCTCCTGAGCATGTTAGGGTCCAACTCTAACCCCCTTATTTATGTAATAGGATCGAGTCATAGTTATAGTTAAGTAAAGAGTCAATAAAGCCCATATTAATAATTGTAAGTGGTTGACCCGCATTTAAAGAAGGGACCACATTTAGTTGTAAATGGGCCATGGTATTAGATAGATGGTATTAATAAGAACCATGGTATTGACCCATGGTATTGCATGTATGAATCCTATATAAAGGATAGAGACTCCCCTTGAGGGGCATCATGTCTTATTTTGTAATTGAGCCCAGCTCTATTGGAGGTTGCCCCATCGAAGAGGCAAGTGAACATTGCTTTCTGAATAATAAAATACTTGCTGTTATTTCTTATTGTTATGTGTTCTGGGTATATTTCTTCACATATTTTGTATTTTGGTATCTTCTTGTAGGTCAAGAGCATAACAAGTGGGATTAGAGCACTTTCCAGGGCCGGTGGAATCTCCAATTTTTAGCAATTTGTTTTTGGCTAGAGACGTGTTCCGACGTCTTTAAACCATTGGATCTATCGTTGAGCACATAAACTTGTGGATTTGGGGAGGCATGCACGCAGGAAATACAAGAGGTGGTCACGTTTGTTGGACTCCCTTGTAACCCCTGTGGGTACCCCTTCGAGTAGTAGCGCATTAGACAAAACCGCACATGGACTGTCTTCTAAGTACCCTCTGGGTATATCAGAAGCCCCCCTAGGCTCTCTTGAAACCTCGCCATAGATAAATCGTCGGTCGTCTTGCTGCTACAGTACACCGAGAACAACACTCGGGGAGATTACTCGCGCGTACAATAGGGTAGTCGGGTTGTATGGCTAAGGGTACGGTTGATCCTCCTTGGTTAATGCCCTGAAAGATTGGGCCGAGTACTACTGTCAGACCCTTATGTATATTGCGATCTGTAGCACCTAACACTCCTTGTGACCATAGTTCCCGTGTCTCTCTCTAGATCATGCATCATCTTTGCCAGATTAGATCTAGCAGGTGGGGTTCTGTCACAACAACAACAATCAGTTATGCTAATTAGATCTCTCAGATCCGCCATCCAGATCTAGCAGTTTGGGTTCTGTAGTAGTCGCAACAATCAGATCCGCCATTAGATCTAGCAGCAGGGGTTCGATCACGACCACATTCCTACTCATACTCTGCAGTGGAGGGTTCGCTGACAGATCTGACTATTTGTGTGGGCTCCTATACCTGGGCGTGATTCTCGCAGGACGTTTTTCTGGGATTCAGCTACTGTAGTATTCCTAAGCGAGGAGTAAAACTCCTTTCGGAGTTAAAAAAGAAGAAAATGAAAGAAGTTTGAGACCCCTCGGGACGCTTATAGGAGACTTAGCCCATAAGAATTAGATCGAAAATCTGAGTAAGGTGGTACCATTCAATTGTTAGCATAATAAAAAAAAATCGGGCGGTCCCAAATTTTAAGTGCATCGGATCGGTGCATGGTACAAACTAGATCTCACGCTATGGCCAATGAGAAGATCGACAACCTTGAATCAAAATTGAACGACATACTGTTTTCGCTGAAGACCATAACTGACACACTCATAAAGGGCAAGCTAGAGGAACGCGCGGAGGCATATATTGTCAATGAAAACATTGAGGGCGAGTCTAGCCATTCTCTTCACCTCTTTGGCAACCACCAACAATCCCAAACGCGACCACCCAAGCTAGAAATGTATAAATTTGATGGTTCTCATCCGGCCACATGGATAGCACAAATGGAGTAATATTTCACACTAAATCACATCAGAGATGATGTGACTCAGATTAGTGTGGGTAGCATGTACTTGGACAATGAAAGATGGCAATGGTCGCAGTGGCATCAACGTTGCTATGGAAGGCCCGTGACTTGGCAGACATTCACAAAAGCTCTTACGGATCACTTTGACCATGAATCTAACTTTTTGGGTCATCTCACTAAGCTCCAACAGACATGAACAGTGAACGAATATATTACAACCTTTGAAGCCTTAACTTTCCGCATAGGAGGTCTACAAGATGAGTTCTACTTGTAATGTTTTGACAGTGGTCTCAAAGAAGCCATACAAGCCCATGTTCGACTGCAACATGCTATCTCATGGTTGCATGCTTGTAGGATAGCTCATGAAGTAGAACGTGCGTTAGTGGCCCAGTCCAATCACCCAAATTTCATAGCCAAGGGTTGCCCCACCCGGCTCAAAGCACTACCCAAACACTCAAGGTTCAAAAGGAGTCACTAGCGGAAATGGCATAAAGAAGAAAGCAAGGATTGTGTTACTACTGTGATGAGAAATACTCCCCCGGGCATAAATGCAAGGAGCCAAAATTCTTTCAAATTGAGGCTGTTGATCACTGTTCATCGGAGGAAGCCCCACCACTGGAGGAACCAGAGGAGGAAGAAGAGGACAACCAGCCATACAATGTACTTGAAGAACTAGTTATCTTGCTGCATGCTTTGGCAGGATTTCTTCTCCCCAAACTCTCAAAATTAGAGGTTTTATTAAGCATCGGTTGGTAGTAGTCTTGTTTGATAGTGGCAGTACACATAACTTTATCCATCAAAGAGTCGCGGAAGCAGTGCATTGTTTTGTCAGAGTAGTTTCTAACTTCCAGGTCCAAATTGCTAATGGGGGGACAATGAAATGTGAATGCCGTTGTGAAAATGTCAAACTTCAAATGGGGGATTATCAGTTAAAGACCCACATGTTTGCCATACACATGGGAGGGTGCGACATTGTTCTAGGTGCTGAATGGCTTCACACACTTGGCCCAATCACAATGTATTTCCAGGAGTTATATATGAGGTTTAAGCAGAACAACCACACACATACTCTCCGCGGACTCCAAGCAGGTGATCCCTCTATCATCAACTCACATAGGATGGAAAAATTGATAAAAAAGGGCCACCATGGAGTTATAGCCCAATTTAATTCCATCCAGGCCTTCGAACCCACTTCTCTTCATATTCATCCTGAGATGCAAGAGATATTAAACAACCATCTGCCAGTCTTTGACAAGTCTCATGAGCTTCCACCCTCGAGAGGGGAACATGATCATAGCATTACTTTGGTCTCAGGGGCCCAACCACCAAATGTGCACCCATATAGTTATCTATTCACCCAAAAGAATGAAATTGAAAAAATCATCAAGGAACTCTTGGAAGTAGGCGTCATTCGTCCCAGCATTAGTCCTTATTCATCGCATGTGGTCATGGTGCTCAAGAAAGATGGGGAATGGCGTATGTGTCCAGACTTCAGGGCCCTGAACAAGTTGACAGTCAAAGATAAATTTCCCATCCTAGTTGTCGATGATTTGCTGAATGAACTAAATGGGGCTCAATTCTTTACTAAGCTCGACCTTCGCTTGGGCTATCACCAAATTTGCATGAAAGAAGTAGACATTCCAAAGACTGCTTTCTGAACTCATGAAGGCCATTATGAGTTCTTGGTCATGCCATTTGGTCTTTGTAATGCCCCATCCACTTTTCAGAGCCTTATGAACCACCTGCTCAAACCATATCTCAAAAAATTTGTCCTTGTTTTCTTTGATGACATCCTCATCTACAGCCGCACCTGGGCCACACATCTTTAGCATGTAGATTTGCTCTTGCAACTGCTCCAGAAGCATAAATTATTTGTCAAGATGTCCAAGTGCTCTTTTGGCATGGAAGAAGTTGAGTATTTGGGCCACATTGTGGGGTGTGAAGGTGTCAAGGTGGACCCCAAAAATATCCAGGCAATGCAGGATTGGCCTCAACCAAAGACCTTGAAGAGCTTGAGAGGATTTTTGGGTCTCACAGGCTACTATCGCAAATTTTTCTGCAATTATGGTCGCATGGCTAGACCCCTCACCCAACTCCTCAAGAAAAATTCATTTCTCTGGAATGATGAAGCACAACAGGCCTTTATAGCTCTCAAACATGCCATGTGTTCCACTCCCGTATTAGCACTACCCGACTTCACCAAATCTTTTTTCATTGAATGTGATGCTTTAGGTATGGGTATTGGGGCGGTCTTAATGCAGGAAGGTCAACCCTTAGCCTTCACTAGCCAACAACTAAGTGGGAAAAATCAGGGAAAATCTACCTATGAGAAGGAGATGATGGCCATCTTACATGCAGTAGATACCTAGCGACCATACTTATTGGGGCGGCATTTCCAAATCTGCACAGACCATCAAAGCCTTAAATATTTTTTGGAGCAATTCCCATCCTCGCCACAACACAATAAATGGCTCGCTAAAATGCTGGGATATGATTATGAGATAATTTACAAGAAAGGGCATGAAAACATCGTAGCAGATGCGTTATCATGCCAATTTGAGGAGGAAAGCACCCTGCTCGCAATCTCCCTTCCCATTCCAGAATGGATTGAAGAGGCTCGCAAGGAATGGTTTTCACATCCCTAGCTCTCCCAACTCATTAATCAATTGCAGGCGGATCCAAATTCCACAGCGGGCTACTCTTGGCAGGATGAGATTCTTCGCTATAAGGATAGAGTTGTGATATCACCAACATCCACCCTCAAAAGCTACATTTTGGCGGAGTTGCACTCATCTCCCACTGCAGGACATTCAGGCTTTCAAAAGACTTATGCTCGCACTCGACGATCATTCTTTTGGACAGGCATGAAAAAGGAAATTCTTACTTTTGTAGCTAAGTGCGACATCTGTCAGCACCAAAAATGAGAAACAGTCAAATCCCTAGGCACATTACAACCATTGCCCATCCCGACCTCATTCTGGATGGAGGTTTCTATGGATTTCATTACGGGTCTTCCGAAGTCATGAAACAAGTCAGTCATCATGGTGGTTGTGGATAGACTTTCTAAGTATGCTCATTTTTGAACCCTACCCCACCCTTTTACACCAACTTTGGTTGCTCAATCTTTCATGGACCAGATCTTCAAATTGCATGGCATGCCCACTTCCATTGTGTCTGATCGTGACTCGATCTTCACCCGTAACTTTTGGCATGAACTCTTCAGGCTACAAGGTACCCAAATTCAACTCAGTACTTCCTATCATCCACAAACTGATGGTCAAACTGAAGCAGTCAACAAATGTCTGGAGACCTACCTTAGGTGTTTCACTTCAGAAAAGCAACATCTATGGGTATAGTGGTTACCTCTAGCCGAATGGTGGTATAACACCAACTATCATGCCACCACCAAAATGACTCCATATGAAGCAGTTTATCGGCAACTCCCTCCTTCCCCTACTTCTTATATCAAGGGATGCTCGAAGGTACAAGAAGTGGATCAACTCCTATAGAACCGCACAACCATGCTGGCCCACCTTAGAGAGAATCTTCATCAAGCCCAAAACCGCATGAAGCAACAGGTAGATCAACATCGCTCAGAACGCCAATTTCAAGAATGGGATCAGGTATTTTTGAGGCTGCAACCATATAAGCAAAGATCACTCAAAGACAAGGGTTGTTAGAAATTATCTCCAAAATTCTATGGACTGTATCAAGTACTTCGACGCATTGGAGAAGTCGCCTACAAGCTAGCTTTGCCACCCGCTGCAAAAATCCATCTAGTCTTCCATGTCTCATGCCTCAAGAAAGTGATTGGGAACCATTGCTGAATTCAAACCAGTCTACCTGAATTGGATGAAGAAGGGTCGATTTGGCTCCAACCTGAACAGGTTCTTGACACACAAGAAAGGCACCTGCATGGCCACACAATCAAGGAAGTCCTAGTCAACTGGAAAGACACCTCTCCGGAAGATGCGACCTGGGAACCAGCCACTATCCTTCAGCAGTTTCCGCAACTTCAGCCTTGAGGACAAGGCTATTGTTATGGGGGAGAGCATGTTAGGGCCCAACCCTGACCCCCTTATTTATGTAATAGGATCAAGTCATAGTTATAGTTAAGTAAAGAGTCAATAAAGCCCATATTAATAATTGTAAGTGGTTGACCCGCATTTAAAGAAGGGACCACAGTTAGTTGTAAATGAGCCATGGTATTAGATAGATGGTATTAATAAGAACCATTGTATTGACCCATGGTATTGCATGTATGAATCCTATATAAAGGATAGAGACTCCCCTCGAGGGGCATCGTGTCTTATTTTTTAATTCAACCCAGCTCTATTGTAGGTTTCCCCCTCGAAGAGGCAAGTGAACATTGCTTTTTGAATAATAAAATACTTGCTGTTATTTCTTATTGTTCTATGTTCTAGGTATATTTCTTCGCATATTTTGTATTCTGGTACCTTCTCGCAAGTTAAGAACATAATAGAGCAACTAGATCACTGTCTTGTTGACCAACTCTGTTTGGCCATCTATTTGTGGATGAAAGGCTGTGCTCTTCTTCAGTGGTATCCATCAATTCCCATAGACTTGACCAAAACTTCCCAACGAATCGGGAATCTCGATCAGATACAATGGAAGTGGGTAACCCAAAATGAACCCAGACATGCTGAAAGAACAACTTCATTGTTTGTTCAACTGTAATCTGCTTGTTACAAGGTATTAAAATACACATTTTTCTGAACCTGTCCACAATAACATATAAATAATCATGACCTTTTCTAGATTTTGGCAATCTCCCAACAAAGTCCATGGAAACACTTTCCCAAGGATGAGAGGGAACTAGAAGTGGAGTGTACAAGCCTAATTTTCTATTGTTGGGCTTGCTTTTAGCACACATGGTACACCATTAATATATCTAGAAACTGTTTCATGCATTCTTGGCCAATAACAGAACCTTTGCAACTGTGCAACTATTTTACTTACACTAAAATGACCTGATATAAGAGAAGTATGTGCTCGTCGGATTATGTTAACTCTTTCAGTTTGTGGAATGCATAACTTCCCCAAATGATACAAGAGTTGGTCCTTAACATAATAATCCAATTCTTCTACTTGTTTTCCATGACTTAAAGTTGCATATACATCTTTAAAATATATATCTTGAGCATATTGTTCAATGTAGCTTTCATGCATTACTGAGTTATGCTTAAGTATAGTAGATGCATTTATGATTGGTCTGGACAACATATCTACAACTTTATTGTGTATGCCCTTCTTATATCTGATGACTAGATGAAACTGTTGTAGAAAACCCATCCACCTATAGTGTCTTGATTGCTGCAATTTAGTTTGTGAGTGCAAATATTGAAGTGGTTGATGGTCTGTATGGATGATTGTTTCTTTGCCCATTAAGTAATGTTTCCACTTTTTCACACTCTGTACTAATGCATACAATTCTTTATCATATGTGGGATAATTAACTATTGCATAATTAAATGTCTCAGAATAACATATGGGTTTACCATGTTGCATCAACACTGCTCCCATGGAATAGTCACTGACATCTGTTTCAATCTCAAATGGTCGTTGAAGATCTAGCAGTGCTAGTACTGGTGTTGTACTAATTTTTTCTTTTAAGGTATCAAAGGCTTTTTGCTATTTGCCTCCCCACTAAAACACCTTATTCAATCCTGTTAAAGCATGTAAGGGAGCTGCAATCAAGGAAAAGTTAGCAATAAACTTTCTCCAATATTGTGCTGCTCCTAGGAAGCTCCTAACTTCTGTAGCAGATTTGTGTTTAGGCCAGTTCACAATGACTTCAACCTTAGAAGGCTCTATCTTCAATTCACAATCCCCTACAATATGATCCAAATAATTTAAAGATGTTTTGCCAAATTCACATTTTGATAACTTAACATAGAGATTTTCTCTTTTCAAAACATCTAGAGTCTGCTTTACATGCTTCAAATGTTCTTCCCATGTTTTACTGAAAACAAGAATCTCAACTAAATATACAATTACAAAATCATAAATAAAAGGTCGGAGTGCATCATTCATAACTCTCATGAAAGTGGCAGGAGCATTAGTCAAGCCAAAAGGCATAACCAACCATTCATACAGCCCTTGCTTTGTTTTGAAAGCAATCTTCCATGCATCTTGTTCTGCAACTCTGACCTGATGGTAGCCACTACACAAGTCTAACTTGGAAAATTAAACTGTGTCTTTCAGCTAATCTAATAGATCATCAACACAAGGAAGAGGATAATGATTCTTGATCGTTATTTTATTCAGTGCTCTGTAATCAATCCACATCCTCCACGAACCATCTTTCTTTCTCACCAACGCGATTGGAGATCTACATGGTGATGTACTTGGTCTTATGAACCCTTTATCGAGTAGCTCATGTACCTGCTTCTTGATCTCTGCATTCTCTAAAGCGGATAACCTATACATTCTGATGTTAGGCAATGGAGAATCTTGCTGCAAATGAATGTCATGTACTATTTCCCTTTTGGGTGGAAAACCTTTAGGTTCTTGAAATAGGATATCATATTCTGAAACAACTTTTTCTAAATCAGCTTTCTGTTTAGCATCACAACCCTCAAATACATTGGTTTTATCAGGGTTCTTTTCCTTTACAACCATTAGTAAAAATTGCTTGCATGAATTTACAATTATTTTCATCTGCCCCGAGTTTATGAGAGTGTAATTATTTTTGAGTTTATGAGCTCTTACAATGTATTCTATTCCATCTTTGGTGAGTTGATACTTATTTTCAGCTCTATAGAAAATGGCTTTTCTATCATACAAGTAAGGACTTCCTAAAACAATACCACATATATCCAAGGGAACTATATCTAACTCAACCTCATCTACAAATGTTGACCCGAATGCAAACCTAAGTTTACATTTTCTAGTCACTTGTAGCTTTGCTTTATCACATACCCAACCTAATGGATATGGCTTCTTGTGAGGTGTGGTTAGTAATCCCAACTTCTTTACAATCGCTTTAGAAATCAAGTTTACTTGTGATCCACTATCAAATAAAGTATCAATATTTTGATGCTTGGAAATAACTCTTATATGAAAAAGCTCATGCCTTTTCCTCTCATTTTCTTCATTATCAATAGATTGTGAAAAATTACTAATAGATGCTTCAGAATTTTTACCTTTTATGCCTGTGGCTGTGACTATTGTTTCATCACCTGAGTCTGACCCCAAATCTTTCTGAATAGTAGCAACAATCTTCTTCTTCTTGCCATCGAACTTCTTGGTTTCAGCTCTAGATGCAAGGACCAGCAATGTGCATCATCATGTCCATCCTTCTTGTAGTGAGTGCATGAAGGTTTGTCTTTCTGTACAATGTTTGCCTTACTCTCTTTCCATTTATGCTTCTTCTTTTCATTGTTCTTGCTTGCAGTGGGTTTTGATGATCCCCCAATCTCTGGGTTCACATTCTTGCCCCTAGCCTCTAGATGTGTAGCTTGAACGGATACCTCATCTAGGCTGGTGGGGTTAAACCATAGAATGGTGTGCCTCAAATAGCTATGCAGACCACCTATATACTTCAACAAAGTTTCAGGTGAGTCTAGAGAAATGCCTAGAATTAAAGCTCTTTTTCTAAATTCCTGGGTATAGCTTTGTACACTTTGCCCCTTTAATTGGCGAAGAGTTTTCCAACTCATCATTGCTTGCTGCATATAAGCTAGTGGATAGAATTGTTTTTTAATGGCAGAAACAAATTCACTCCAGGTAGAAAGAATTTTACCATGCTTCTTCAAATCAGCTTGTGTCCTGCCTTCCCACCACACTAGGGCAGTTCCTCCAAGGCGAAGGCTGGCCAACTGAATCTTTCTCCTTTCTGAATCGACATTCTGCACCCTACAATATACATCAATCTGTCTAATCTAGTTATCTAGCTTTTCTGCATTTAATTCTCCATCATATATTGGAAAATAAAATTTTACATCTAATTTAATCAAAGATGTTTTCTTCTTTTTCTTTTCAGGGCTAGAAGGAGGTGTTGATGGATTAGGCTCTTCTGCTTTCCCTTTGCCTTCTAAATGGGCAACTAGAAGAGGTTCCTCTACTCCTTTGCCTTGTTCAGGTGTTTAAGTTCTTTCATCTCGATCCTTCTTAAATTCTCGATACATTTCTTCCACCATGGCTCTCATGGTCATGAAACTGTCCATGAACCTAGATTCTGATTCCAATGGGACTTCTCCGGCCATTCTCCTCTGAGCATAAACTCTTCCAGTCTCTAGATTAGTCTCAACAAGCTCTCCTTCTCCTAGTTTGAGCTTTGACCTAGTTAGCATTCAACAATCCAGCACAAGCTTGTCTAACCTTAGCAAACTTAAAGCTCTGATACCACTTGATCTGAAAATGAAGATCTTAGATTACTTTTCAGGTATTACAGACTCATGTGCTTGGATTTGCCAATATTACTTAGTGCAATGGATCAATAAGATTGCGAATAACATATATAATGAAGCAGTTAAAGAAACATAATAGACAAACACACATAACACAACAAGTTTAATATGGAGTTCACCCAAAACTCCTAGACTACGTCTCCTAGTCTAGCCTTTAGTGGTGACCTCTCTATTATGTCTTCAAGAGCAGAGTTTTACAAAGTGTGAGCTCAAATTGAGTCTCAACACAACAGATACAAACAACAGGATTTTACTCTTTCTTTCACTCTCTGTCTCTATTTTCTCTCTGTCTGTGTTTTCTCTCTGTCTCAGTACTGCCTCCCTTTGTCTCTGTTAGTCTGTGGTTTTAAAGCCAATCGACGCTGTCTATTCGTTTCCCCTTCTTGGGTTCTTTGGCTCCCGATCTCTGTCCATTCGAATCCCCTTTTGAGTGTTAGCAATCATGGCATAACGTCTTCAAGGAAGGTGGCCACATGTTCTTCAACAGAAGGGACCATCAGGCCTTTGAAATCCCCAAAAATAGCATTCTTTGTTTACATAGAGAAACACTGTAAAACACGGGAAAAATCTGCCAAATCACTGTTTATCATATTTCAAATATTATGAATTCCGCCCTATATTCCATTGGGTCCACCTTTAAATCGCTATTGCATGTCGCGAATGCCCGTTCGGTGGTTTCCCTTTATATTTGAAAAATACATTAAAAACCTTGAAAATCCAACAAAATGGCTCATATCGAACCTGAAATGTTATCTACTTGCATCTATAAGTTCCATCGGGTATGGATATATATTTCAAGTCACGTATGTATCGGCCCCACTCCGTGGTGTTTCTCTGATGCGATATTGCGATATCACAATCGCAAGTCGCACGATCTTCGGTCCTCCGTAAACCTTTCCCTTTGTGTTTTGCCGATGTGATATCGCGATTCAACTTGGGCCATTGATCTGTGCACTTGATTGATGGTCCTTGTTGACTGCGTTGATCGCTATTGCAATATTTATGTGGTAGCCTCTGATAGCCTCCGCCGATTGCGATACGCTGATCAGATCTGGACCGTTGATTGGCTAGATTCGACGGCTCCTGTGCATCGCTATCCAAGCCTCTGATAGCTTTGTTTTTGGTCATTTCTTCGTGTTTTTCACTCCTGATAGTGTAATCCGCCATCTCTAAGAGTTCTTCTTTTGTGATAGTTTTGATCTTTAGAATACTTTGAAGACTTATAGGGTTTCCTAGGATCCATTTTGGATCATTAAGGCATGTAAACTCTAAGGTACTAAAAGGGAGTTCCTAAGTCATCTTCCTGGATAATGAGCCAAATTCGACAGGAAGTGACCCATTGAAGGAGGGCCATGATGAGTCCCCCATCATTGACATGAAATGAGGAATAAAATGGAATGAAATTAGTAGGATCCAAGACTGTAGCAAATAATCATACAATGTATAGGTAATAGACTGTAGATGGGACTTCTCTTGAACATATAGGGGACACGACTTCAAAGTGTGTGCAGCATTTGACTCAACATAGGACCAAGGTTCATAATGAAGAAGTGGAATAGTCAGATGAGAGGCAAAATGGATCACCCAAGCCTGGAAATATAAGTGACTGCGGATATCCCAAACCCGACGCGAGAAACAGATGAGTGTCATGTTCAAGAGTGACATGCTACCTATAGAAGAGATGTTTCAATTTTGTTCTCCCCGCTATTTCTAGTGAGTACCTCTTTATTTTTACACAAGCTTGAAGAGGATACCATATGCTTGTCATATAAGTTCACCCTTTGGATGAATCCATCCTAGTAAATTTTACGAGTTCTAGGAAGGAGAAACTCAGGCTCGTCATGGTGACAAGTATTTCATTGTAAAAAATTTAACGAGTCTGATGGAAGAATAACTCAGTATCATTTTCATATTTAGAGAGTTTGAAAAAGAGATGAAAAATAAAACTCCATCAAGTCCCTTTTCGTAATTTTCCCTCGAACCCGAAAAGGTAGAAAACAATATTCAAGAGAACCTCTTTACCATGTCGACCAAGGTGTACCTCTTTCGTAAATAATCAATCTCAGCTGGAAAAAGTGGCAAACATATACTAAGATGACGTCAATTCATTTACTTTAATGATTTCAAAATGACAAGTACTCGACAATCTTTTCATATTTCAAGAGTTAGAAAAGATCTTAAAGATGACTCCCCATGGAGGAACGAGTGTTATAAAAGGATAGAAACTAGTTCTAGTAATGATGGAATTGCTCAAAACATGTAAAGGTCAAGAGGTTGGCTAATGAAACCACTCATCGCAGATTTTCCCCAGGCAAGGGTAAAACAACCAAGTGAAAGCATATAATTGGCCAAAGAGATGGTGACGATCGAATGAAAGAACCAAGGATCATCTGAAAAAATACGCTGATAAAAACGAAAATCACGAGATGTAAAGTGAGAATGGTTTCATTTTTACACAAGCTTGAAACATGGGAAACTATGCTTGAGTATACTTGAAGATGGTTTCATTTTTACACAATCTTGAAACAAATATAAACTATGCTTGGATTTGGTTTCATTTTTACACAAGCTTGAAACAGAAAAAAACTATGCTTGAGATAAGTTTGCATGCCCCCAGCATAATGGCTCAATTCAAGGTACATAAACCCCAAGCTTCACTTCATTCACCTAAGTAGACTACTGGTTACTAACAGGTGGATGGAATGAAGGTTCATTTACGAGATTGAGTGAAAGACTCGACTGGAATTTTATGAGATCTAGTCAAAGACTCGAATTGGAAGGGGATTTGCTTCATTTTTTAGCGAGATTGACACAAGAAAAGAACCATGCTCATGACACCTTGTTTCATTTTTTAAAGAGCTTGAAACAAGTAAAGAAACCCTGTTCATGAAGACCTATTTCATTTTTTAGCGAGGTTGACATAGTAAAAGAACTATCCTCATGGTCCTTTGTTTCATTTTTTAAGGAGCTTGACACAAGACAAGGAACTCTACTCAATATCCCTTGTTTCATTTTTTAACGAGCTTGACACAAGATAAGGAACTTTGCTCCATGGTCCTTGTTTCATTTTTTAATGAGCTTGATAAAAGGAACTTTGCTCCAAACCCTTGCTCAAGATCCCTTCATCACAGACGAAAAGAGGCCATGGCTTCCAAGAGGTTCTCATCAGATGGGAGAACAACACTTTGGAAGGAATACATGTCCAGAGATCCAAATGAAACATCGGGCTCCAATACCCCTAGTACATGATGTACTACATCACCTACTAGATCATCGGTAGATGTGAGCATGGAACAGGTGGCCACGTAATTAACTTGTGGCGGGGGTGATACCACTTGCACATAGGAACCATTTAGAGATGATGATTGAGTGGGAGATGATTCAGGACCAATGAATGTAAGTTGATCAATGAACACAATGCTTCCTTCATGTGGGAAACACATCATTCGAAAGAGGGAAGAAATAAGGGCTCCCATGACGTAAACATAGTCATGACCAAGGAGTAGATTAAAATCCAATGGGCCTTGGACAACCATCACGTCTATATAGACAATAGTTTCTCCCAATGTAATAGGTAAATTAGGAAGGATCCCTAATGGTTGACTGGTTCCTCTGTTAAAAGCTAATAGATTCTAGGTGATGGGGACAAGCCGAGGAGAACCTAAATCTTGCCAAGAACTTGAGGAAAAGATGCTAACAGATGCACCCTTGTCTATGACTGTGCTAGGTACAACCATATGGTAAGCCTGTACTGTAATCTGGAAAGGCACATAAGACATAAGGCAATATCTTTATGTGAATGACTTACTTAATGTAGTTGAATCCAAAAAATGATATCTAATATAATGCACTGTGTGAACCCCCTAATACTTTAATTCAAAAAGAGTGAAGGGATCTCTTCTTGAATGGTTCATGAGGCACAATATTTGCTAAGGTTTTGCAAATGGGGTAGCAAGCTAAATGGGCTTGATTGTGGGGAAAAAATCCATAGTTAAGCGCACTTGAGCCAGAGGCAATGTGGGATGGGTGACCTCCCGAAAAGTCCTGGTTACCGGGTGCAAGCCCTAAAAGTGATGATTGACGCTATGTGATTCATTTCACTAGTTTCAATCCCACTTCTTCACCCCTGTGAGCATCACCCGATGCAATGAGTGCTAAGTGAACTATTCAAAAATCATGAAAAATTAGTCAGTTATGACTACCTCTCATGGAAATGGTCATACGTGAATGACTTACTTAACACAGTTGAATCCCAAAAATGATATCTAATATAATGGACTTCGTAAACCCCCTAATACTTAAATTCAAAAAGAGTGAAGGGATCTCTTCTTGAATGGTTCATGAGGCACAATAATTTCTAAGGTTTTGCAAATGGGGTAGCAAGCTAAGTGGGCTTGATTGTGGGGAAAAACTCCATAGTTAAGCGCACTTGAGCCAGAGGCGATTTAGGATGGGTGACCTCCCGGGAAGTCTTGGTTACCGAGTGCAAGCCTTGGAAGTGATGATTGACGCTATGTGATTCATTTCACTAGTTTCAATCCCACTTCTTAACCCCTGTGAGCATCACTCGATGCAATGAGTTTTAAGTGAACTATTCAAAAATCATGAGAAATTTTTCAGTTACGACTACCTTTCATGGAAATGGTCATATGTGAAAGACTTACTTAACACAGTTGAATCCCAAAAATGATATATGATATCCTTCCAGTCGACTCCAATCAAAAGAAGTGACTAAACTACTCGGAGGGGGTGTCGTAGGAACGTGAGAGTTGTTCTTTTTCTCTATGGGAATAGAATAAATGCTTTCATGCACCTCGGGAATAGGAGGATTTCCCTCCAGTTCATTCTAAACTGAAGAAACCAGAAGAACCTGAGCAATATGAGGTTCACTCTCTACTTGAAAGGTACGATTAACTGAAGGTGGATTCAATTCTACCATTTTCTCAACCAATGGTTGGTTGATAATAGACTCACGAGACCCACTTTTAGAGAGAGCGAGGTTGATCAAAGATGACTTTTGATCAATCACTGGATAAACTAGTGAAGGATTAGGGGAAAGCTTTCGATACCTAGTCAGAAGACGAGGTTGAGAAGTTGTAAGGTTTTCCAACTCTTTGGAAGCTTCATCCATGAAAGGACAAAGGTGAAGGGGATAATTACCTTCACATAACTTACAGGGAATTTTGACTTTTCCCTTTTTCCCATGAGCTTTATTATTACTAGTTGAAGGTTTATCACTAGCATGATCACCGGAGGATATAAATTACAGGGAATTTTGACTTTTCCCTTTTTCCCATGAGCTTTATTATTACTAGTTGAAGGTTTATCACTAGCATGATCACCGGAGGATGATGACAAAGGTCGATGTGAACCTGTGGACCACACTTTTAAGAGCTTGGGAATACCAGGACAATCTCGAAGAAGGTGGTAACCCTTACATAACATGCAAGGGAATTTTACTTTCCAGGGCTGGTTAGAATATTTTTCTACGTCAGTTGCATCCATAGCAATGTCTGCTTAGTTGCCCCCTTACCTATTTTGCTTCTTTGTCCTCGACCTCTTCTTCTTCTTCTTAGCTTCCTAATTACTAGAATCAAGACTTTCACCAGGCAAAGAGGAAGAACAGGGTGAAGAAATAGGAGAAGAAGGCAAGGGGTCAACTTTAGGATCAACATGAGGTTGATGTTGTTCAGGTGGAGGAGAACTTAGTTGAAAATCATTTTGGACACTCGGAACCACCGAGGTCGAAAACAACCAAACTGGTATACAAATGGTCAATCTAGGAAGGGACAACGTCGCCATATAGGGAGCACCAACATTTCCAAAAGAAGGAAAAGGACTAGGATTCCCATCAGAGGGGTTTCCTTGACTGGTAGACTCAGGAAATGTTGCCATTGGTATCAACCTAAGATCTACTAAGGAGTATTTCCATAGGAAGGATGTTGTTCCGCGGTCAATTAATTTTAGAATTTGAAACAAAAACTTTGCCTTTTCATGTTTTAAGAGTCGAGAAAAGGATGAAAAGGTGACTCTAGTCGCTTTCATTGGTTTAGCAAGCTTGAAAGGATAAGTACTCGATGATCTTTTCAAGTTTAAGGAGTCAGAAAAGATCGAAATGACTACTCAGGATACTCTAGGAAAAAGGGATTACCAAGTAACCGTGAACTACAATATACACCTTAGCAAATAAATTTACCAAGGAATTGATGTATGTGCAGGAAATCTCCCCGAATGTTGTTTTCGGTGTATCACATTTATAGGGTGGCAGACTCAGCTTCCTATGGATAAAGGTTTGCAACCTATGAGGGTCTCCCTTTATATACTCGATAGTACGGGGAGCACAAGTCCATGCTAGCGCTGTCTAATGCAAGAGTATTGCGAACGAAAGTTGCTGAGTTTTATAGAAGCCAAAACATGTCTATAGCATAGACCACTAAGTATGAGCGTTAATGTTTCAGATTCTCCTTAGATTAATTGATAGATTTTAAACCTTTATCTTCAATTATGTTTCAGCTTTGGGCTCAAAACAATGTCACCTAAACACCTATGATGCAACTATATGAGAAAAGGAAAACTTTCGTTTCAATGAAAGCTAGACTAATCAAGGGAAGAAATTTCAATCAATAATGCATCAAACAAAACACATCATGCAAAATAACTTCTAGTAACTTTCACTATGCAAAATGTGAAAATGAAATCTAATCTTTCATTTCACTAAATGCCATGTCAAGATGTGATCCTATAAGAAACAAAAATCTCTTTCCTTCATTAAGATGAAATAATGAATTTTCTTTTCAATTTGATTCAATCAATGCAATCTAATGCAATGAGCAAAGGAAAATGCAATCAACTCAACTCAATGAAAATTTCTTTCACTTTCGTCTTCCAAACACAATGCCAGAAATAAAAATGATTTTGACATCTAACTATCCTAAATGAAACTTTTTCGAAAGAAAAATGGTTTTACTTTACAAAGATGAAATTATATGAATTATGCTTTTCTTTACCTTTTGAATGATTTGATACACCTAATATAGTCTTTATCTTTCAATCATTAAAAAATGTGATCTATTTTCAATGATGAATCTCAAAAAATAACTTTTCAATGCAACTAATCTAACACATTTTCATGAAAAGTAAATTTTGAAATACAAGCTAAAACAAATGCAAAGCGATGTTTTCAATGATTTCCATAGAAAAAAACACTCAATCAATCAACAAAACAAGTATCTCAACGACACCAACAAGCAGCAAGTGATGACCAATTGACTAGAAATCCTAGAACTCAATCAAATTTCACTTCAAAGCCAATGAGACAAATTTTACAAATTAATTGAGACAATCAATCAAAAACACCATAGACACTCTGAAAAATCACTGATAGAAGACACAAAGACTAAAAACAAGAAGAAAAACCTTATTTTTTCTTATGCTCTGGGATCATCGTGCCAATTAAAGGCAAAGCATCAATAATTGCGATTGTAATTAAAACATCTGCGATGTCATCACAACTATTAGGAAGAAAACCATGATGGGTGAGAAAAATGAAGAAAAAATAAAAATCTTCAAGATTAGACAAAAATCGATATCCTTAAGAAATCAAGAGCAAGTGAAAATAGTTACAAAAAAGAAAACAAGCTAGAAAATTGACATTTGGTCAAACTAGTCACAGCATCTGATTGAAGGAATGGATGGAAAGGGTAATAGCTTCCCTAGCGGAGTTTCCAATTTGTTGTCTAGTTAAATCCTCTCTATGGATAGAGATGATACCTATATCCCAATGAGTGGGACTAGAAACCTAAGTGACAATCTACTAGACAATTTTCTAAGTTACAATTGAAATGAGAGACGAAGAAGATGGCCTACCTCGTTCTGATGCTATCTCGATCTCCTTTGTTGAAGACCTTAAATCACTTGTGTCACGAGTTCATTCTTGATGCTCTCGGCATTTATGCACCTGTACAAGAGATCAAGAAACAACAAATCATGCAAATACAAATAGCATATTCAAAAGTAATCTATTTAACATATCAAGGAGCATTAAGCTAAATGATACATGAGCATACACATTTAGGGAAAAATGAACCAACAATTGTATATTAATAGAATAAAGGAGGAAGCATACAGCCAAGCCTTGATGTCAATAGGCTATCCTGGAATGAATATCCAAGTATAAGATAAGATCTCCAAGCACTCCTTCTCCAAGCCAAATGATTAGCATATAGGCACAATCTTAGAATAAGGGTGAAAATAGACATAGACCAATAGACCGAAAATGTGGGAATGGGGAAAGATGAATATATAGGTAGGGAAAGGGAGTTAGGATCTCTCCAAAGACAGGAGTAGGCCCTCATCTCAAGGAGGTAGCTCATAGGGATAATACCAAGAGACCAAGTTGGGAGAACTCGACCTCATCTACGTCGAGCAACTTCTAGCTCACTGCTCTGGAAGATTCTAGATCACGAAGCTTCTCATCCTCTTTGGGAAAATTGCCTTTTTGGGATCATCATGGGTATACAAGTAAATAGAGTGATGCCATCGTGGTTTGAGTATAATACAACACGCGACCATTGCAGAGCGATGATTCTCAAATTAGGGTTTAAGAGCTATTTCCTTCTGGGGAAGCTCAAGGCATTTTCCAATCAATGTCTTAGGAAGGATCTGAGCTGCATATATGAATGAGTACACTGCATAATTTTCATGTTTCGGGCACTTCATGGTATGTCATAGGGAAGTGTAGGAGGTGTGATAAAGTACTATGTAATAGGTGCCACTTGCTTCAAGGTACAAGTCAATTTTGACATTGACATGTTTGAAGGCCAGATAGATGCAGGTGTCATAGATAGATGGTTAAATTTGTTGGAAGGATATTTTTCAGTTCATAATTTTTCCAATAGAGAAAATATTACTTTTGTACTTTTCAAAGTTTCCCCTATGTCAAGGACTGGTGGGAAACCTACTGTGAATATAGGGACGAGAGAGAACCCTCACTATTTTCAGCTGCACCCACTTGGAATTATTTTCGAGAAGCCATCAAGGAACAATATTACCCCGTGAGGAGTTATGAGGACAAGTACATACAATAGGCTACATTTCAGTAGCAGAGGGATCAAGATTTGGATGAGCTAATTAATCTTTTCCATACCCTGCCCACAAAATTGGATATCAAATATTTTGAGAAACATCTGGTGCTCAATTACTATAGTTATTTGTACAAATACATTCAAGAGGAAATAGAGTTCTTGGACATCTCCGTGCTTGGTTTAGCATACCGATATGCTGCAAAGATTGAGTAGAAATTCAAGCAGAAGAAGCGAGACTTGGATATTCTAACCCAAAGAAGGTCAAAGGCACCCCCAAGCCACAAAGCAAATGGTAGAGTTTGACCGTGATCCCCCAAGACAACTCCTCAAATCCATAAGCCAAGAATAATGGGAAAGCGAAGAAAGACACCGACAAGTGGTGTGAGTTCCATAAAACTCCCACTCACAACACACATGAATGTTGCACGAAGCAAGCTTTGGTGGCCAAGCTGAAAGACTCAAAGACAGATGCATGCTCTAAATTTGAGCCAGAACTTGAAGAGGGAAGGAAGAGCATTGTTGTTAAACCCAATGTGATGGTAGCCACCACCAAGCTCCAAAAGGCAGAAAATGAGGATTCAAAGAAGGGGGAGTGCCTCTTCCACTCGCAGATGTGGGTAAAGGTTTTGCCAGTGCAGTTCATCGTTGACAACAGGAGCTAAAATAACCTAATATCAGCCAAGGCTATTAGGAGATTGAAGCTTCTAAACAACGACACACCCACAACTATACACCATCAGGTGGCTCCACCAAAGGAAAGATCTTTGTGTCAGCCAACAATGTCTCCTTCCTTATAGCATCAAGCCCTTTGTAGATGCGGTATTGTGTGATGTTTCCCCTATGGAAGTATGTGATGTGTTATTAGGTAAGTAATACCTATGGACAAATCATGTTATTTATGAATCTAGACCTCGTTCTGTTATTATTACTTTGGGTCAGAAATTGTACAAGATACCAGAGGTAGCACTGCCTACCACTCTTTCTTTCATCTTTACTAAACAATGCAGTATGATCATTTCCCAGATTGGGAAATTTGTCTTCCTTATGGTTTTCCCACAGAACAATAGGAAGATTGTGGCAACATCCATGACCTCTAAACAAGGATCCTCTACATGGTAGCAACATATGGAGAAGGTCGTGGAGGAGTACAAGGACATCTTCACCTCGCCCACAGGGGTACCTCTACATTGTCAGGTCAAGCACTCCATCGATTTGACCTCAGGTATGCCACTAACCAATGGACCAATCTACTGACACTCAATTCTAGAGAATGATGGGATCATGAGGAAAATTCAGGAGTTTTTTCAGAAAGGGCGCATCAAACCAAGTTCATCACCATGTGGGAGCCCGATCATGTTGGTTCAGAAGAAGGACAGAACCTGGAGGCTCTATATTGACTATCAGACACTAAATAAGATCACTATATGGAATAGGCATCCAATCTTGCTGATTGATGACCTTCTAGACCAACTCAAGGGGGCCAAATATTTTAGAAAGATCAACTTGAAGTCCGATTATCACCAAGTACTGATTGAACCCTCTGATGTGTGGAAGATTGCCTTCAAATCCAAGGAGGGCATTTTCTAATGGTTGGTCATGCCTTTCAAGTTGATGAATGCCCCTACAACATTCATGTGGTTGATGGATGAGATCTTGTGGCCCTTCACCAACTCATCTTAGTAGTTTACCTGGACGACATCCTGATCTTCAACCAGAGTTGGGAAGAGCACATATATCATATTTGACAGGTCCTCCAGACCCTGCGACAACACAAATTGTGTGCCAATTTGGAGAAATAGACTTTTGGTATGACCTAGGTTCAATATCTGGGGTACATCATTGATGAGTAGGGTGTGCATGGGGACCTAGGCAAGATACAAGTTCTTCAGGATTGGCCAGCCCCAACCACTCTGACAAAGCTCTGTAGCTTTCTGTGTCTTGCCAATTTATATCACAGGTTCATGTGGGATTCTCCATATCACTTGGCCTTTGACTCAAGTGACCAAGGTCAAATCAAAAACAACTTTATTTTGGTTTAAATCCCAACAGAGTGCATTTTCTTAGTTGAAGCATCACCTCTTCTCTACACCAAGGCTCACATTATTAGACCTGCAACAACCATTTGAAATTGAGACAAATGCCTCAGACTATATTGTTGGTGAAATTATTACCTAGCAGGGGCATCTAATGGCATATCACAGTGAGACACTTTTAGATACAATCCAAAAGTATCCCACCTATGAAAAGGAGATGTATTCCATTGTGTAGGCTTACCAATAATGGAAGCATTAGGGAAGGAAAAAATCATCCACACAAACCGTCAACCCTTGTAGTTTATACAAACAAAAGGAAAGTTGAAAAACGAACGCCATTAGAAATGGTCCACATATCCACAATAGTTCCATTTAAACATTAAGTTCAAGAAGGGAAGAACAAATAATGTTGTAGATGGCCTAAGCTAACCACCGGTTATGGTGCTGACCACTATGCTCGACTCTTATGGACACGATACTTTGGGATGGCCGCATCTTTACAAGAGTGATCCAGAATTCGACACCACATACTAGATGATTCTAGAAGGTAAGAAAGTTCAATACTTTCACCTTTAGGACACATTTTTATGCTTTCTGGGACACCTCTGTGTTCCTTCAAGCGAGCATGACAACATGATATAAGAAGCGTACTATAGTCGGTTCACTGGACATTTTCAAGTAGAAGCGATAGTGGCAATGTTGTATAATTATTTTTATTGGTCAAACCTTTGATAGTATGTTGGGAAGTACATCAGATCCTACATTTCCTGCACCATTTCCAAACCAAAAATCAAGAAGCAATGTCTGTATACTCCTCTGACAGATCCTGGCCGACCCTGGGAATCCATCTCCATGGATTACATGTCGGACCTTCCTTCTACAAAGGATGGAAATGAATGTGTTTTTGTGGTCATCGATAGATTCTCTAATATGGTCATTCTGGTAGCCTGCAAGAAGAGTATCACAATAGAATCCACTACCAAACTCTTCTTTGAACGAGTATGGGTACATTTTTGGATCCCATAGTCCATTATCTCATATCGAGATAGTCGATTCCTAAGTGAATTTTGGTCAAGCCTTTGGTCGTTGTTGGATACCAAACTCACTATGTCCATACCCTTCAATCCCCAAAATGATTTCCAAACAGAGGTCATCAACAAGATGATCATTCACATCCTGCACATGTACAACTCGAAGGACCCATGCACAGGGGATGAGAGCCTCCCCTGTGTCCAACACAACTAGAACATGGCTCTCCATAGCTTAATTGACCACAACCCCTTTCAGGTGGGATTGGAATTCCAACCATTATGTCCCATTGATGTTGCCATACCATTTGCATCTACTCAGGAAGATTCGACTCATGTCTAATCAAAGCTGACAGGGCTAACAACTTCATTGAGCACATCCAGCACGTCCACCAGTAGGTCCATGACATATTGGATAGATAAAATGCTAAGTACAAATAACATCATGATCAACGTTGGGTGCCACACAAGTTCTGGGTGTGTGACAAAGTTTGGTTACATTTGTAGAAGGAGCGCCTCGTTGAGTCCCACCGCAAGATTTTCCCACTCCGATATGGGCCTTACACCATCACTAAGGTTGTAGGGGACAATGTATTCGAACTCAACATTCCACCGTTCGTTGGCTTGAAATTCCGGAGATATTTTGACCCCATAAATGACATTTTGTTGAGGTCAGAAACAGGCTCATTCTTTTGCAAATCCTGTAGTACTTGGAGAGACCTTTCTGCTAAGGTATCATATGCACCAAATAAATATCATATGACCAAGTTACGACCCCGAGAAGTTGCCTGCCCAACTAACCCCAACAAGGCCCACAAACTCTTGGCATTCCATCTCCTAGGGTTAGGGTTTTTGTTTTTAGGGTTTCCCTTTGTTATTCAATAATATAAATTCCCTTGAGTCTCATTGTAACACAATTTAGAGGGATGTGGCCACCACATCTCTTCTCAAAGATAAGCTACCATCACCCAAGCTAATTTATTTCGAGCCTGTATGTAAGCATCTTTTAGTTATTTGATATCAATGAAATGACAATTTTTTTTGCTACATCTATGTGTTTATGTTTATATCTATATTCTACTGCATTCTTGCATAAGTTTGGATCACCTGTCGACCTAATTACTAACCATCATCATAGACCATTGTTAATGGGACAACCCTTTTTGTTATCCCTCTTGTAATCATCATTATGAATTGTATTTCATTTAAATGTTGTGAAAATATAAACACAATGAAGTAAAGGTTGTTCATTTAATGGCCACTTGATTTATAACTAGGTCTTAATGGCTTGCATGGTAGGAAGGGAAGTGGAGTATGGGCTTAATGAATGGAGGACAAGCCCATACCCTATTTGTATTTCCTTGTGGGTTGCATTGTGCGATTTTTAAAGGACATGAGTGGGTTAGTGGTGTGGAAAATAGGGATGACAAGAAAAGGAAGAGGAGAGATCATCATGGGAAGAGCTTGTCTAAACAACACTATGTTATGCAAAGAGCAATCTGCATGCGAGAAAAAGAGTTTGGTCAAAAATCTCTGTGTGTTTATTATATATGTCGGATTAGCAGATGGGAATTAGTGTGCTCTATATTTAAGGGTGAATAGGTGGATACACTAGAGGATATAATCATGGATAAGGTGGGTGGAGACATGTTGGTCTCTAGAGTCTTGTGTGATCAACTTATTGGAATTGGTTTTAATTACTTTGAGCACTTACTCCTCAAACTCTGAATCTGGGTTAGGGGTGGTCAGCTGTAAGAAAGGTTGTAGTGCAGTTGGCCTATGGTTGGGTGGAGAGTGGAAGTACCTTCCTCAATTGCTATTCAACTAGATATTAAGACAAATTGCTTGCTTGAATCCTATGCATGTTGATTTAATGTGAAGAATGTTAAATGGCATTACCTAATAATAAGTGTATCAGTACTATTACTGAGGATGTGTATTCCTGCATGTTGTATTGTGATGGTTGTAAATTACTATCATGGGTGTAAGGGACTTGTGGATCCTTGTGTCACTGAAATATTCTTGAATGATAAGTTATTATTATGTTTATGCTTGATTGTTGACATGAACAGTTATCTGTGCTTGTGCAATATTTACATCATATGTTGTGTAAAGGTTGTTGGAGACATGTGTATGATGTTGTAAATGCATGCTTGATAAATATTTTTGAGTCATCATGGTGTGTGGAAAACCCATGGGTTGTATGCTATAATGGAGAAGAAGTCTCCATGCCTTAGAGCTTATGTGCCCTGTTGTTCAAATATTATTTATGGTCTGATAAGGACCGTGTGGGTCTATGTTATTCATGTTAGCTGCAATCCAATACTAAATTTTCATTACAAGTGTCGAGCATTGCCATGTAAAGTCATTCAAGTCCTTAAGACTTCAAGTCTAGGTTCACAAAGATTTGGCTAGTGCTTAGGTTGAAAGGACCTTGATGAATTTTCAAGGAAGAACCGCCCATTAATATCCTTAAAATATTAATGTCGGGTCATGTCAAGAATGATGATAGAGGGTTGGTGGAAAGTGGCATTGTTGACAGAGGACATGAGACAAGAAACTTCTTGTCACCTATAGCTAATATTGTTGTCGCACCACGAAGATGTGATGAAGAGTTTTGATAAGTTGGGAGTGTTGGCACTATTGATGGAGAGAAAAATAGAGATCCCTCTCCATCTGTAAATGATAAATCATTTCCTTACATAGATATTTTCAACCTTGGTGGGATCCAAGATCTAATCTAAAGTGGAAAAATTCCTATGGGACACATATGACGTGTACGCATGATGTGGAGAAGATGTTCAGTTGGAACAATCCTGACATGGAACATGGTAGTGGTTTGTGAGACCACTTGGTATGGGGATTCCATACAAAAATAGCATGGTGGCTCATGTGGATAGGGGACCTATTGACGGTGTTGGAAATCTATCAACCAAGGGGGTCTCACCGATGTGAATTTACAATTAGACCTCACACCATTTGGACTAGAAGCCCCATTTGGAATATCAACCTAACTGCCATGTACCCTTATATATTTTCCTTGGCTACAAAGTTTAGCACAAAATAGTAATATAAAGGTATATTTAGATCAACAAGTCAGTATGCCTTTTGAAATGTTGAGCTGCAGAAAGTATCAAGGTCCTTCTACCGAAAGGGGAGAGAAAAGTGAGCCCTTTAAAGACAATTAATAGTACTAATCTAGAAAAGGAAGAAATTATTGTTAAAGGAAATACAACACACCTTCAAAAACATAAGTACCAAAGCCACTGAAATAGTTCAATTTCCTCAGTACATATGAAAACAACATACATCACAAACATTCAAAGAATAGTCTTACAATATTCACGACATATACATGAAAGTGTGTTGGCTCAATGAGCTTCTGAATTAAGTAAAATTTCCAAGATACATCAAGACAACGAACACCATTATCCCCAATAGTGGATAATTAAAGCAGTCACTTGCTCCTCCAAAACAACTATATTCCTCTCTAATGATAGGAGGAGCCAAGGTGAAAATTCCTTTACATGTACAATGAGGGTGTATAAATAACAAATGAGGTGATCATTCACCTCCCTTATGACTCTTGGACTACCATCATGATTTTTTGACTTATATATGACCTTTCGACTCCCACATGACTTTTCATATTACATGGATGACTCTTGGACTTCCACTTTACATTACATTTTCCAATATTGAATTTATGTAATCCAAAAATGATGTGGCACATGATGACTTGTGACAAGACATGACATGACACTTATGACATGAACTACATTATGGTGTGGTAGTGTCAAGTTGTCCTTCTTGCTACTTCTTTCTTCTTAACTTCAATGAAAGATATGATTTGTTCTTCTTCTTCCTCCTCCTTATGACTTGAAGATAAGGAGTCTTCAATGTGGTCTTGATCTTCCAATTTATGTTATAGTTTAGTGTTCCTTCGTCTTCTTTCCTGATGATCATATTATCTCCTCAACTCCTTAGCTATTTTCTAGCATGTCCTCCTTCTCCATCTCCTTCTTCATCATATTTCCATAGCATGATAGAGTATCTACATCTGCAATCCACTCATGACAAGACAAAATCAGTCTAATAAACCCCTAGTATAAGATGTTGCATGATGATCCACTAACTGAGCTAGAACTGGGTGTCAGGATGAGGGATAGGCTTAGTGACTATGCAATTGTGTATCTCAGGTAGTCAAGGGTCATGCTTGAGCCTTGAGACTACGCAATGCACAATTTAGGTTTGGGTTGAATAGAATGATTGCGTAGTTTGGGAGTTGAGGGAACTAGGCTGACGGCTTGAGCACTGATTTTTCCCACTGCATAGTTTTGGAAGGAAGAGGAGCCCAGTAGATTGTGCAAGTGCACAGTTCAAGAGTTCAAGGCTAAGGCCCGAGCCTTGATACGGCGCAATGCATAGTTTAGGCTAGACTAGGCAAGAAGATTACACAGTTTTGAGGCTTAGTGAGCCATGATACAAGGTTTTGTACTGTTTCAGTCAACTGCAAAGTTCTGGGAGGCAGATCAGACCTAGAGATTACACAATTTAAGAGCTCAGTGTTGAAAATAGCAACAAGAAATGATAAAAATAGAATCCAGAATATTCCAATTTTAATTTTTCCTTGAATTAAAATTGAATTTAGTCTCACTAGCTTCTTGGAAATAATTAATTAATTAATTATGGGTTAATTAGTTGGAGAAATTCAAGTTAGAAGTCTTTCTGAAGTCATGCAAGAGTTATCCCTTAAATTAAGGAGATTATCCCTTAATTAAGGAGATAAGATTGAGTTATATTTGAGTTGTAATTAGTTATCTCATCTTACTGAGTTAGTCCAGTTAAATTAGTTCCAAACTATTTGAGGATCTAATTGTGAGTTATCAGTCAGTTGATGCATGCATGAACTCAACTAGTGTACTCCAGATAACTGAAGATTCCCTCATCAGAAACTCATGCATGTCTATTATGAGAAAGACCCAGTTCAGCTAAATGTCAAGGACAATGTACTATTAGTTCCATGTGTTTTCCTATAAAGTAAACTCATGCATGCAGTCAAAGTAAGGTTCCTTGTGGATTGCACAGTTCTGACAGGGTGTGAGATCAGTGTGAGAGATCAGTGTTCCACTTGGTAATATCAGTATCACCCAGGAGAAACAACACAAGGAAATAGGAGATTGGAGGGCAGAGGAGAAGGGTTGTGAGAAGCCAGGTTTGCCTATGAGCACCCATGAGGATTGTACTGAGAGTTGGCTAGCTGAGAGAGCTAAGGTTTTGTATAATTCTTATGTATTTCCACCTTGTATGATAATATAGATAGTGGGGTTTTTAGCTGAGGCTTCCCCAATGTATTTTCATGTGTCTTGAATGATTGATTCTTCTTCTTCTGGTTATATGTGTTCAGCTCTGATTCAACTCGATCTTTAAGCTTCCGCAAATTGATAGTAGAAGTAGATTATAGTATTTTTCTTTGGTTATATTGCATTATCGGGTTAATCTATAGTCAGATTTTCTACATGGTCTTAAAGCTAGATTTGTAGAGAATTTGGAGAATTTCTACACTCAGGGTTTGAGCTTGAGCTCAAGGACTGCATAGGGCACAGTTAGGGCCAGGTTGGAGGGTAGAATTTCACATGTTTGGAGGCCAAGGCTCGGGCTTGAGTACTGAAATTGCATAATGTAGAATCCTGGAAGGAAGGAACTGTGCATTTCATAATGTCAAGATTCAAGGGCACAACTTGAGGTTTGGGACTATACAATGCATCGTCCAGGAAGCCATGCTGAGGCTAAGTTGCTGGGAAATTTTCTGAAATTTGGCTAAATGTGGGATGAGTGAAGCTAATGTGAATAGTGATAAGATTTGACTGTGATCAAACACTTAGAATACTTGATGACACAAATAGATCATATGGAACACATGAACACATACTTCCCTTAGTTATGGAAACCTTTGTGATAACTTACGATAAGTGTGACACTAAAGATACACTTTGCAATGAATGTGATGACACTTGTGCAATAGTGCTTAAAACTTTGTAAATAAGTACGACATATGTTTACATGGTAATATCAAATTATTTACATGAACATAACCTCTTGAAACAACCAAAAGACAACATTTACTATATGAAGAGGAAAGGGGGAGTGAGACTTGCGGTATGTGAACGATAGTGAAAGTGAAACATGCCATAAGAATGATAACATGAAAACAACACTAATTAAAGTGAAAGTAAGAAAAATTGAGAGTCAACACTTATGAAAGAAAAGGTGCGCAAAAGCGACGATTTAAAAAACTCACCAGAATAGAAGTACACACACAACCAAAATTGAGGAACGGTTAATAACAATGTGCACTGACTGTTGACATGGGTTGAACATTGCATAAAAACTATCTTGATGGAATGTGCTATGCTTATTCAATCTCGCGTAAGAGAATGCGCTCATGAAATTGTTGCAAACTGAGCATGTATGAGCAAGTGACTCCGACTGATCAAGAAGTTACCATGGAACAAAAAATCACAAGATCCACAGTAGGCTCCAAAATTCAGTATAGGAAAAATTTTGGAGGGTGTTTGTCATGGTGGCAATACTTGGTGACACAATGGTAGAATTGTAGCTTCTCTATTTGGGTTTCGTCGTTAAGTGTAAGGTCTCAGTCCTTTAGGAAGTATTGGTTCACCATATAGATTACCCCGAATTTGCACTAATCTCGGTTAAAGATATAGTCCTCTTTATACTTTACTTGGCTTAAAAAAGATCAATATAAGACTATTCATGGCCCAAATACTTTGATAGGGGAGAAGGATAGTAAGTATATCGATCTTTTAAGCACATTTTCTGGTGTTTCTTTGCTACTAGTGAGCCTGAACAGTACCCCGATAGAGTCACCTCAAGAGAACACAAGCATTGCTTCGCTGCCAACAGGCCTGGATAGTACCCCAACGAAGTTGCTTGTTTCACCTCTCGATGTAGGAATACTTTCTCTTATTTAAAACTTTATTCATTTTATTTATAGAACTATGCTTAGGCACTTATATATTTACCAGGGTAGAAGAGGGATCCCAACTTATTGAGAGAAAAAGAGGTTGTTCATTGTTTAAGGGATTTTAAAGATAACTGAAGTTTTATGCTTGTTTTAAAGTTTTTCTCCTACCCCTTCTCTACTTGGGTTGAGTCGATAGGTCAAAACACCATTCAATACAAGATTGAGTCAAGAATGAAGGTCCTAATAAAGATATAGGCTTTACAGTTTGACCAAAGGCTTTCCATCTAGAATGAATCATATTTTTCATTCACACATCATTGACTTTAAAGACATGTAAACCCAAGATAGAGAAGAGGAAACAAATTAAACAAGCGTTGTTTTTCATCATGATTTTCCTTTTCAAGTTTTTCCAATGGAGCATCTTTCATTTTGAGCCAACGGAGCATATTCACGCAAAGTTTTATTCAATAAACACGAAAAGAGACAAGACACAACAAGAAACTTAAAATCAAAGAATAAGCAAAAACAGGATAAAACAAAGCATAATGCAAGACAAAAGTAAGAAAAGACAAGCGATACTAAAGAGAACAAGTGTGGGATGAGTGTAAGAGAGGGAAAACTAACATGTGACTAAACCTACTTCTAACCTCAGTAGCTAGAATGTCGGGGTCAAGTGTAATGAAATTTCCAATGAAACCATTGTAGCTACTCTCGACCTACATTCACAAAGATACAAGCCATTAAAACATATATAAAATAATGTGCAATAAAAAAGATAAAGAGCTTGAATGACTTGCACAAAAAATTGAAGATCTTTCCTGTCAGCAGAAAAATGTGTCATAATCACTACTTTTAACCAGTTCACATTCTTAACTTTTTTATGGGAACCATCATTCAATAAACCTCAAAAGCTTCTTGCGAATGTCTCTTCAATCACACTGAAATACTTATCAAGGACGTGGAAATATCAAAACTTGTTATTTGCGACAGAGATTTCCAGGTAGGATTGCTCCAACCATTCAATGATTAGGTCGTAAAATTCGTGACAACCCTCTTGAAAACCTTGAAATATTTGAAAAGATGAATGTCGAATTGGAGGCACGAGATTACAATGAGAATATTGCGAGGGAAAATAGATTTGATCGTATTCAATAGGCATGCCAAGACAGTGAGGATTTGACATAACCATCAACGAGTGAGGAAGTACATCAACAACTTGCCAAGTACCTGAATAGTAAGATGTTAAAGCATAAAAATCAAAGGGTGTAAAGCAACTGTCATTGGATGTGTTGATGGGAAAATAGTAAGTTGAATGACAATTATCAAAGACAGAATCATGATTAAATGGGTTGATTAAAGCATCAATTTCCCAATTTGTAATTACCAAAGATAAATCGATTTGAATGTGTTATCACTCAGAATTTTCTCAATGTTAAAGAAAGAAATTTCCGAGGTAACCACAAACCAATATTTTAGACTTAGAGCCAACCTAAGTCTAGAGAGGGCTCTCTTTATAATTTAGCTTTGTTTGATGGGATATTAGGCTAGTTATGAAAGTTCAGGGGTGTTTTGTTTTGATTGGGTGGTGGAATTAAGAAGACAGGTGGGCAGAGCAAGTATTTAGGCCATTGGGCTATGGAGTCAAATAGGAAAGGTTTATTAGGATTTGATTAATCATTGAGGTAAGAGTTCACAAGGCAGGCTAGCCCAGTAAGGACAAATATGAAAGTCTTAATGGATGGAAATCTTAACCAGGGATAAAGGCAATGAAGAATTTTTAATAGGGGTTAAGATGAAGAAGGGAGGTTTGGAAAATAGCAAGGGCACTTAAGAATCATGTACTAGGGGCCAATAGAGGTAATGAATTACAGAAGTAAGAGAGCAACTAAGAATTCCCAAACTTAAGCAATTTAGTAGAAAACATTTAAATAAGAAAACAATTAAAACAGAGAGCACTTAAGCTAATTCTGATGATATTATTCCTCATTTTCTTTTAATAATTATAAGAAACACATGTGATATTTCATAACATAAGGGAAAACAATAATCAAACTCAGAGAAGTGATACTTGTTTGTTTCCCACAGTGCACATGAATCGAGTGAAATGTCATCAGCTTTATTTAATCCAGTAAACCAGTCCCAGCCTTGATTACAATAGCTCCTTTAGCTCAAAGCAAAAAGTCTACTGAAATTCTTTTTAATCCCCCCAAAATACTTCAAATGAAGAAGTATTTATACTAATTCTAAACTGAATTATCTTGAAGAAATATCAAGATTGGTTTTACAAATATCTCAAACTGTTTTACATTAATAGAACTTAAATAAAGGACACTGAAAACTAACGAATCTATTTGGCACTATTTTTATGGATTTATGGTGACAAATAAGAGAAATTCGAATTTGATAGAAACTCTTAAGTGATGATGAGGCTTCCAAGTCACTAATTGCCTCCTTCCTTTGTGTATTCTGCCCTAGAAATTCTGCAAACTTAGGGTCCAATGATACACTAGTATATCTCAATACGAGATAGATATGTAAAAGGTGAAAGAGGTTATTGTAGATAAGAAATGGTTTTGACATAAGCCTCTCTCAGTTTCCCAAAATTCAGCTCCAGCTATTCACAATATTCTCTGCAAAAAGATGTAAAAAACACGACTTTTCACAAACTGAAAAATAGGTTGTGAAGACATGAACTTATCTCACTTTCGGTAATACCTATGTAAAAAGTGAGATAGATTTTTGTATTTTGGCCTGTTAGGAACAAAAAACTCTTCCAGTGTCTTAAAATAATTCTTGGATTGGCAACAATAGTTTCTGCAAAACTATGACTTAAACAGGAAATTTCTGAAGAATGTACCATTTCTGCGCTGATTTCATCTTTTAACCTTAAATTTATTTTAAATGTTTTTCACTTTTACTTTGGATAAACTTCATTGTTGTTGATGAAAGTCTTTTCATCTCTGTTTAACCTTTACTACACCCAAGTTTACTTTTACTGTTTTACTTTTACCGTTCTGTTTTCATCTGTCTTCACTTTGACATGAATTTGTATGCTATGCTTTGTAACTGTCTTCCCTACTGTTTATCTTCATGCTAGCTAATTTACTTGACTTGGTCTTCAATCTGATACTCTTTAACCCTGATACACTTTGACTGTTATTTACTGTGTCCTTTTACCTTCACTGTATATTTTTACTATTTATTGTGTATTCAATCAGTGATTTCTTTTGTTCTTGTGTATATCAACATCAGGTAGTGGATATAGGTTAAGTCCATGCTTATTGTATTCATCTGCCTTGTAACTATATTCTCTGTCTGGTTGCTCTGTTCTGACTGTCAATGCTCTGTGTAGTTGTCTTCTTTTTTGTTTCCTTGTACAATTGTGTTCATCCTCTACGCACAAGTTCTGAATGAGGTTTTCTGTTGATTCTTGGAATAAACCAGTTCTATGACTAGTATCAAAACTGTTTATCCAAGATCTGATCTTAGTTTGATAACCTGAAAAAATTCAATATTATTTAAGAGAACACAGGTCTTCATGAAGGGTGCTTGATGGCTTTCTGGCACAGGGATGATTGGGAAAGGGATCGCAATAGAGTTTTGGACGGAAAACAAATGGTGAAATCATGTTGCAGAGGTTTAGGGAGGCACTGGAGGGTTTCATAGGTTTACACAGTCGAACGGGTGAAAACAATGAAAACACAGGTTTTCACGTTATAAAGTTTAACAGGCAGAATTTCGAAATATGGCGCGAAAGTCAATTAAATGAACAAACAGGCAGTTTATCGAAATGGCGGGGAAGCGGTATTAAATGGCCATCACACCATTTATGAGGCACGGGCGGTTTTGAGGGAAGGCCGCCCGATGCCATTCATTGGGTGCCACGTAGCATTGGGGTGAACAGTGAAACCACCCATATAAAGTGGTTAAAGGTCGGCCTTTAGAGGCCACTCGATATGAGTGTCGACCATTGAATCAAAAGGGGTCAGATCACATGGTGATCAGGGTAATGATTTGATATGAGGTTTAATGGAGGGGCCCGATGGGGTTTTAATGCGCGAAGGGATTAATTAATTACGAATTAGGGAGGTTTGATGATGTCGGGAGTGATTTCATTGGCGGGGATAGATTATTAATTAATCACTGATTGATTAATTAATTTCTTTTACTCGACAGTGGGTCATGGTTATTAATTAGCAGCTAATCGACCTAATTAATCCCCTTAGTTGGCTTATTAATAAGGTTTATATTTCAAACCTAGGGGCAGGATATTAACATATGGATTTTGATAAAATATACGGGAAAATGTTTGCTTTTGGGAGTTAAATAAATATAAAAGAAATTAAAGTTAATATGAAATGGAGGTGGAAAGACAATTGCGCTAAGTATAATGTATTGACATTCATTTATATATCCACATTTACACATTATAACTTAGGATAAATGCTTTTTTGTGGGTTTTTTTGTGAAAAAAGGAGTTTTGTATAGGGATAATTACTTTCCCTAGGCAAATGGTGATTTTTACCTTAGGAAAGGGATTTTTTAGGTGAAATGAATGAATTATGGAGGGGGTGAATGCTTATGAGGGGAATTTTAGTACTTAAGACCTATAAGTTATTGGGTCAAGGGTCCGGTCCCTCCAGAAGTCAGAGAAATGCTCTGAGCCCCTTTAACTTAAGATTTTAGGTGCTTTAAGACTTTCCTTGGAAATTAGTTAAGTGAAAAATGTAATGAATGAGGAAGGTTAATCAATTGACTTTGTGTACTTTGATAAATGCTCAATTGTCATCCATACTTAGAAATTTGATGATGAAGGTGAATAATATGATCTTATCTAATCAATCATCACAATTCTGCAACCATTCAACTACTTACCCACCTACTCATCCTACCATTTTTACTTCTCTTTATTAGGGTGCACTTAAACTGGCAAACCCTTATCAACACCTTTTCTTTTCTTTTACAATGGTATTCTAACTAAGTCTAACCTTATTACATCCAAGGGCTCAGATTAAATAGTTGAGCTCCTTTTATTCACTCTACCTAATCTAATTATCTGCCAAGGTTAAACAATTTGGTCAGATTTTCATTCTCTATCTATAAACATGAAATTCAAAATATGGAATAACCAAGATTAAACTGTTTGATTACCATGGATTGTGGCATGAATAAAAAGTTGCACACAATCATTATTATGCATAAAAGTAAAATCATTATTATGCATAAAAGTAAATGGTAGTGGCATTTGGGCTTGCACACTTTCATGGTCTTTTCTTTTTTGGGGTTTATTTTCATCTTTTTGACCTTTTCCCTTCTTTTTGCCCTTTCATTTTTCTTTTAGGGCATACCCTCTTTAGATGTTTTATTTTTTTTTTGAATTTTTTAATATGGAAAACATTTGTAGAAAGAAAAGGTATGTACATATTACAGAGATAAACTAAGTCAATCATAAATTATGACACGAATTAGTTTAGGAACCTAACATTGGCTTCACTTGGGGATGACATTTCCTTGTGAAATGTCAAGAACATCATCGACTAGTAGCCTGATCCATTGGGTCAATCCCATACATGTGTATGCTCTATTGTATAATCTTTGTGACTAAAACTTTTGAACTGAAAATACACCCTTTTCTGCAAACTGAAATCTGATCTAACATAAACTTGTTGCTAAAAACTGAATTTATTCAAACTGAAATTCTACCTACTTACTCTAATCAGCTTTCTGGTTGCTGGTTAGGTAAAATGAAACAACCACTCAAGCATCATACACATTGGTGAATTTGTTGCTTGTGCTTGTTGGTGCTTAAAATTGAGATCCCGAAATCAAATATAACTTTGTTAACCTTTGAGAAGATAAGGAAATTCCTGATTTCCTTTGTTGAATCTAGAAACTATACAAAAGGATCTTGTAAAATATATACACTATTCTTGAACTGATTCAAACAACTGTACATCTGTTGTGTATGGCATGCATGCCATGAAACTGAAATAATACCTTCATCTTTATCACCCTGCATGTTTTCAAATGAGCTTTGTGATGATGTTTCTTCTGAAAATGGAAAGAAAATTAGTTGCCTAGTCAAGTTTGTATCAATACCTATTTCAAAGTCATAGTTAGCTAATGTAGAAGGAATTTTACTACAAATTCCATCCAACACATCAGCTATTGGATCATGAAAGACTTGAAGAGACTATTGCCATCTATTTTCTATTGGTTCCAATGAAACTGCATGATTTTCTAAAAACTTCTCATCCTTTTTTACAGATAGATTATGCAAATTTCCTTTAAAAAACTGAACTGCTTCAGAACAAAATGTTAGGGAATTATCTTGGATCATTTGATCATATGTTCCAGCTTCCAAGTCTTCTTCTGCAACCTGACATTCAATGGCATTTTGGGGCTGCAAATCTAGATATGAGAAGTCTTGAACAAGGATTTTATTGCCCTCTAGATGGTTAATATCAAAACTTGTTGACATTTGATTTCTAATTGCATGAAAGTTATCTCTGATAAACTGAAACGAAGCAAAACACAATGGTAAAGTTCCTTCATTGATTTCAAAATTTTCTACACTTTCCTCCTCATTCTCATAGCTGAAATGAACAAGTTGATCACTATTTTCAAGCTGTTGAACTTGAACTTCCTTATTCCTCAAATTAGCTTATGATTCCTCTACAAGGTTAATTTGGATTTGAGAAACATAATCATTATTATAGTGACCAGGCTTAGGCACATCATCATAAGAAGTAATGTCACCAAATGTATATATTAGATCATCAGATTGCCTCTCCACATATGGTTCTATAACTCTATCTTTAGTTTTATGGTAGTTGGAATTAACATGAATTTTTTCATGGCTGTCAACCTCTTCTTTTTGTGAAACAAATGTATCATGGTGATTTTGAACAAAAAGTTCATCTTTCATCGTGGCCTTTTGTATCCTCTCCACTATCTTTTTTACCCAAATGTCGAGTTTTACCTCTGCTTCTGCTTTCAACTTTTCTCTTTTAATTTTCAAACTAACTTCTACATCTATTGCCATGTTCTACATTTGTTCCAGTGTTAAGGGGTTTCTTTCTCTTAGTGGAAATTCTAGCTCTGGATCAAATGCTCTTGGGTAATGTAAAAGAGCTAAACTAGGAGGAGGTCTTATATTTGATGGCATTGAATAATAGATTTGATTAAATCTGTCTGAAAATTGTTGTATTGTTTCATCTGGATGTCTTTTTAACTGATTATATTCTTCTATGCTCACAAGAAGATTGACTTTGATTATCCATCTATCAAGGAAAATTTTGACAAACTGTTGGAAATTTGAGATGTCTCCCTCAGGCAGGGTTTTGAACCAACTCTTGACTTTGTCTTGCACAGAAAGAGAAAAAATCCTAATATTGACATCCTCTTCATCTACTTCAAATAAGTTAAGATAATCCTCAAAAGCTTGAATATGTTTTTGGGCAGTGATACCATTCTCTCCATCAAACCTAGGGAGGTGCTTGTGATAATCGTTAGGGAAAGCATGGAGTGTAGCAGGTAACACGAGGGGTTTATATCTATCAGGGACTTTACAAGGTACTGGAATATGTAAAGGGATTGTACGATTAGTCTTAATTTTTTGATTCTCCTCAATTAGAAAATGATCTTCATAAGAATTAGAAGAATGCTGCTCAAATGTGTAAGGAGACTTTATATCTACAATTTTCAAAGGGAAATGATAAAAATTTAATCTAAAATCTTCTCTAAAATACAATATACATTGAAAAACTTTATCAATGAGAAAGAACATAATGTCTTGGATAACAATCCAAGTTAAAAGCTTGATCTTTTCACATAGTTCTTTTAGGTTCATTCCTCCAGTGGAGTCTTGATTGTGGAATTGATTTGGAGTCGCCAGGTGGATGATTTTAACCTTTGTGTGTCTGATCACTGTCCACCATTATAGATCATATCTAAACCTGTAAAACAATTATGAAGAAAATGTTAGTTCTCCCCAGTATGGTCGTCACTATGTTATCACTTAGAATTTTCTTAAGATTAAAGAAAAAATTTCTGAGGTAAAATTTTCTCAAGATTAAAGAAAGAAATTTCTGAGGTAACCACAAACCAACATTTTAGACTTGGGTTCTAGCCAAGCTAAGTCCAAAGAGGGCTCTCTCTTTATAATTTAGTTTTGTTTGATGGGATATTAGGCTAGTTATGAAAGTTCAAGGGTGTTTTGTTTTGATTGGGTGGTGGAATTAAGAAGATAGATGGGAAAAGAAAGTATTTAGGCCATTGGGCTATGGATTCAAGTAGGAAAGATTTATTCGGATTTGATTAATCATCGAGGTAAGAGTTCACAAGAAAAGCTAGCACAACAAGGACAAATCTGAAAGTCTTAATGGATGGAAATATTAACCAGGGCCAAAGGCAATGAAGAATCTTTAACAAGGGTTAAGATGAAGAAGGGAGGTTTGGCAGGTAGCAAGGGCACTTAAGGATCCTGTAATAGGGGCCAATAGAGGTAATGAATTACAGGAGTAAGAGAGCAACTAAGAATTCCCAAAAATTAGCAATTTAGTAGAAAATATTTAAATAAGCAAACAGTTAAAACAGAGAGCACTTAAGCTACTTCCGATGACATTATTCCTCATTTTCTTTTAAGAATTAAAAGAAACACATGTGATATTCATAACATAAGGGAAAACAATAATCAAACTCAGAGAAGTGATACTTATTTGTTTCCCACAATGCACATGAATTAAGTGAAATGTCCCCAGCTTTATTTAATCTAGTAAACCAATCCCCACCTTGATTACAATAGCTCCTTTAGCTCAAAACAAAAAGTCTACCGAAATGATTTTTAATCCCCAAAAAATACTTTAAATGAAGAAGTATTTATACTAATTCTAAACTGAAATATCTTGAAGAAATATCAAGATTGGTTTTACAAATATCTCAAACTGTTTTACATTAATAGAACTTAAATAAAGGACACTGAAAACTAATGAATCTATTTGGCACTATTTTTATGGATTTATGGTTAAAAATAAGAGAAATTCAAATTTGATAGCAACTATTAAGTGATGACGAGGCTTCCAAGTTACTAACTGCCTCCTTCCTTTGTGCTTTCTGCCCCAGAAATTCTGCAAACTTAGGGTCCAATGATATGCTTGTATATCTCAATCCGAGATAGATATGTAAAAAGTGAAAGAGGTTATTGTAGATAAGAATGGTTTTGAGATAAACCTCTCTTAGTTTCCCAAAATTAAGCTCCAGCTATTCACAATATTCTCTGCAAAAAGATGTCAAAAACAAGACTTTGCACAAACTGAAAAATAGGTTGTGAAGACATGAACTTATCTCACTTTTGGTAATACTTGTGTAAAATGTAAAATTTTTTGAAGATTGGCCTGTTAGGAACAGAAACCTCTTTCAGTTTCTTAAAATACTTCTTGGATTGGCCACAATAGTTTCTGCAAAACTATGACTTAAATAGGAAATTTCTGAAGAATGTACCATTTTTGCTCTGATTTCATCTTTTAACCTTAAATTTCTTTTAAATGTTTTTCACTTTTAATTTGGATAAACTTCATTGTTGTTGGTGAAAGTGTTTTCATCTCTGTTTAACCCTTACTGCATCCAAGTTTACTTTTACTGTTTTACTTTTACCGTTCTGTTTTTTCATCTGTCTTCACTTTGACATGAATCTATATGCTATGCTTTGTAACTGTCTTCCCTGCTGTTTATCTTCATGCTAGCTGATTTACTTGACTTGGTCTTCAATCTGATACTCTTTAACCCTGATACACTTTGACTGTTATTTACTGTGTCCTTTTACCTTCACTGTATATTTTACTGTTTACTGTGTATTTCAATCAGTAATTTCTTTTGTTCTTGTGTATATCAACATCAGGTAGTGGATATAGGTTAAGTCCATGCTTATTGTATTCATCTGCCTTGTAACTGTATTCTCTGTCTGGTTGCTCTGTTCTGACTGTCAATGCTCTGTGTAGTTGTCTTCTTTTCTGTTTCCTTGTACAATTGTGTTCATCCTCTAAGCACAAGTTCTGAATGAGGTTTTCTATTGATTCTTGGAATAAACCAGTTCTGTGACTAGTATCAGAACTGTTTATCCAAGCTCTGATCTTAGTTTGATAACTTGAAAAAATTCAATATTATTTAAGAGAATACAGGTCTTCATGAAGGGTGCTTGATGGCTTTCTGGCATAGGGATGACTCGGAAAGGGGTCGCAATAGAGTTTTGGACGGAAAACAGATGGTGAAATTGTGTTGCAAAGGTTCAGGGAGGCACTGGAGGGTTTCATAGGTTTACACAGTCGAACGGGTGAAAACCATGAAAACACAGGTTTTCACGTTATAAAGTTTAACAGGCAGAATTTCGAAATATGGCGCGAAAGTCAATTAAATGAACAAACAGGCAGTTTATCGAAATGGCGGGGAAGCGGTATTAAAGGGCCATCACACCACTTATGAGGCACGGGCGGTTTTGAGGGAAGGCCACCCAATGCCATTCATTGGGTGCCACGTAGCATTGGGGTGAATAGTGAACCACCCATATAAAGTGGTTAAAGGTCGGCCTTCAAAGGCCACTCGATATGAGTGTCGACCATTGAATCAAAAGGGGTCAGATCGCACGGTGATCAGGGTAATGATTTGATATGAGGTTTAATGGAGGGGCCCGATGGGGTTTTAATGCGCGAAGGGATTAATTAATTACGAATTAGGGAGGTTTAATGACGTCGGGAGTGATTTCATTGGCGGGGATAGATTATTAATTAATCACTGATTGATTAATTAATCTCTTTTACTCAGTGGTGGGTCATGGTTATTAATTAGCCGCTAGTCGACCTAATTAATCCCCTTAGTTGGTTTATTAATAAGGTTTATATTTCAAATCTAGGGGCAGGATATTAACATATGGGTTTTAATAAAATATACGGGAAAGGGTTTTTTTTTGGGAGTTAAATAAATATAACAGAAATTAAAGTTAATATGAAATGGAGGCGGAAAGACAACTGCGCTAAGTATAATGTATTGACATTCATTTATATATCCACATTTACACATTATAACTTAGTCTAAATGCTTATTTGTAGGATTTTTGTGAAAAAAGGAGTTTTGTATGGGGATAATTACTTTCCTTAGGCAAATGGTGATTTTTACCTTAGGAAAGGGATTTTTTAGGTGAAATGAATGAATTATGGAGGGGGTGAATGCTTATGAGGGGAATTTTAGTACTTAAGACCTACAAGTTATTGGGCCGAGGGTCCGGTCCCTCCAGAAGTCAGAGAAATGCTCTAAGCCCCTTTAACTTAAGATCATAGGTGCTTTAATACTTTGCTTGGAAATTAGTTAAGTGAAAAATGTAATGAATGAGGAAGGTTAATCAATTGACTTTGTGTACTTTGATAAATGCTCAATTGTCATCCATACTTAGAAATTTGATGATGAAGGTGAATAATATGATTTTATCTAATCAATCATCACAATTCTGCAACCATTCAACTACTTACCCACCTATTCATCCTACCATTTTTACTTCTCTTTATTAGGGTGCACTTAAACTGGCAAGCCCTTATCAACACCTTTTCTTTTCTTTTATAATGGTATTCTAACTAAGTCTAACCTTATTACATCCAAGGGATTAGATTAAGCAGTTGAGCTCCTTTTATTCACTCTACCTAATCTAATTATCTGCCAAGGTTAAACAGTTTGGTCAGATTTTCATTCTCTATCTATAAACATGAAATTCAAAATATGGAATGACCAAGATTAAACTATTTGATTACCATGGATTGTGGCATGAATAACAAGTTGCACACAATCATTATTATGCATAAAATTAAAATCATTATTATGAACAAAATTAAATGGTAGTGGCATTTGGGCTTGCACACTTTCATGGTCTTTTATTTTTTGGGGTTCATTTTCATCGTTTTTGACCTTTTCTCTTCTTTCTGCCCTTTGATTTTTCCTTTAAGGCATACCCTCTTTATATTTTTGAATTTTTTTGAATTTTTGAATATGGAAAACATTTGCAGAAAGCAAAGCTATGTACATATTACAGAGATAAACTAAGTCAATCATAATTTATGACATGTATTAGTATAGGAACCTAACATAATGGTTTCACAAGTGCTTTTCATAATAGAATCATCTTCCTCACACGACAAGTGTAACAAACAATTTTCTGGTCACTGGTTACACACCGCACTAGCATCGCAATCGTCAAAAGATGTAAAAAGGAATGTTAGTACAACAAACACATGAAACCAATGAGGGAAAAATGAGTGAAGAATAATTTGGTTCATCAAATAATTCATGCATTCAATGACACTCAAGAGGATTTTAGGTGCGATGAAGAAAAGGATTAACATCAAAATATTCACAAGAAGGATCAAGAGTCGATTGTTCTAAAAATAATGTGACAATTAAGAATCCTTTGGCCAAAGATAATCTTTAGAATAATCAACATCATAGTTCCATGCTTCTGTGAGAGATGCACTCTCTAAACTTGAGTTAAGAATAAGAATTTTTCATGGAGATAAATCAACTGAAATATATGCTTGAATATGATCTGAAACTGAATCTTGACTATTTGAAATATTATATCCACAATTCCATACATACTTCAAGAAGGAATTTACATCGAGTGAAATCATGTAGAAAGTAGAGTTTTGTGAATAAAACTAGACCTGACTAAGTTCGGGGATCTTACCAGAGTTGTGAGATCCTAACATAGCCATCAATGGAAGCTGAAGCTCCTCAACTCCCTGACAAGTCTCATAAATTTCAAGGATTGTAAAATCACATTTTAAAGATTGAACCAGGTCATGCATGGTCTGAGGATAACTTCTTTCAGTGATTTGAATGAGATCACTCTTAACCGAATGGAAACCATCTCTATCACTGATTTGATCGAATTTTACAATTTTGACAACCATATTACTCAAGTAGAAAGATTCTTTTGATTGCAAATGTAGAGATGTATGAATCGGAGAAATTTCATGAGAAAGTTTATTTGAATAGTTGTCTTCATGCAAAATAAGAGATGATACGGGATGGAAAGTGTTATCACTCAGATTTTCCTTGAAGTTGTAGGAAGAAGGAAAGGGGTCCGAGGTAACCACAAACCAACTTTTAAGTACAGAATCTAGCCAATCTATACTCAGAGAGGGCTCTCTCTTTAAGATTTAGCTTTGTTTTATAAGATATTAGGCTAGTTATGGAAGCTTGGGGGTTGTGATTGTGTTTGGTGGTGAAATTCAGGAGCAGATGGATAGAACAGATTATTTCATGCCATTGGGCTATGGAGTCAACTACAAATGGCTAAACTGGATTTGGAAGCTTTAACAAAGGAGGGCTTCATAGGGTAAGATAGCTAAACAGGGACAAATGGTAACTTGAAAGGGTGGAATGGTTTTAAAAGGGAAGAAAGACAATTAAGAATCCTTCAACAAGTTTTAAGATGAGGGAAAGTGAATGATCACTAATAAAAAGAAATTAAGAATCTCTTATTAAATGACCACAATGGTAAACTAAGGAGCAAAGAGCAGTTAAGAATTCCTTGCCTATGATAGTTTAGAAGAAAACATTTGGAATAAAAATGATTTTAAATATAGATTGCAACTAAGCACTTTCTGAAATATACTTTTTCGTTTTAATATTCAGATATGGAGCACAAATGGAATATTAAACCAAAAAACAATAACACATGAGATATAGAATACTTATTTGTCCAATGTTTGACACATGAATCTTGTAAAAAATCCTTTGCTTTATTTCTTCATCCAGCCAGCCATACAAGAGTTGTTCAATAACACTTTATTCCACAATAATCAGTCTATAGAAATGTCTAGGAATCCACCCTCAGTACTTCGGATGAGGGAGTATTTATACAAAAATTTACAATAAAATATCTCATAACTGAGAGAGATATAATCTAGGAAAGCTAACTATATGTTACATGAAAGTAGAGACAGATGGTCTCGAAGATAGAAGCTAAAAGTAAACCGATGGCTTGCTGTCCCTGTTTTTGTGAATGAGATGGAGGCAGGTCCTATGATTTAGCATCTTGTTGTTTTCACCGTAATTATGTGCTGACTGTTGGCTTTTCATCTTCTTACTGACACTTTTTGACCTGTTCTGATAATCTTTACCTGTTTGATCACCATTCACCTTCTTTTACTAAAATTGACTATGGTAAATACTAAAAATTTACTTTTTTACCAAGGTAAATCACAAAATTTCTGTCATGTCTGTCCACCAATCTTCCTTTGGTATCCTAGTCGTTTGAAGCTTTATGAAGATTTCATCAGCCTCTGTGTATTTTACAAAATTAGGCTGAACTGGAAACAAATGTTTTAACTCATGTTCCACATAGAAAAGGTTCTCTAGACTGTCATAAAGAACTATGCCTGTAGGTAGTGCCTTGGGTGTTGATGCACTAGCGGATGAATTGGCCTGATTATTTTCATACTGATCCAATTTGTGGATATAGTCTTCATGCCTCATCAATTTATCATTAATAAATAAAAGACTGGGAATTCCTTTGCTCTGTAAAATGCCAAACTTTCCCATAAAATCATCTATATCCTCCTGCATGTTTTGACATTTTCTTTCCAAGTTCTGCATCAAAGATCTTTTGGTCAAGACCTTCTTAACTTCTAGGATATCTCTAGTTCTATCTTCAATGTTCAGCTCCTCTAGCTGATACTTATTTTTCCTATTCAAAAAGTTTATTAGCCTGATAGCTTCCTCAGGTTTTCCTCCTAGCTCTTCCTTTGTTCTTTGAATCTCTTGGAAAGCAACTTGCACCAGTTCAATCCGTTAAAAAATTATTTGTATGGATGGCCAAACATCATTTATTGTTTGAGTGATGTTGGTCCACAAAATTTTCCTAATGTCTGTTAAAGGCTTTTCAAAGGTGAGGTCCTTCTCTAGTGCTTTCACTTGCTGAGCCAAGCCTTTATTCTTCCTTACTTCTTCAGCAAAATTAATTTTTGAAACATCATATTTTTGTTCTAAGGTAACAAATATTTCCTTTACCTTCTGTAATTCAGTGACTTGGAGTTTCATCTCCTCCATGGACTTGATTAACTCCTCTGTACTCAAACTTGAAGTTCCTGCTTGTGCTGTTCCTGTGCTTGTACCTGTAATTGTCTCTGCTGTGACCAAGGGGACATTTGGAGGCAGAGCTATTGCAAGTGTTGAAGGGACTGCTGTGGAGACCACTGGTATCGCATTTTGAGGCTAAGAGGTCGAATCTCCCTACCTGCTTTTCAGTGATTTTTCTAATTCTTGTTCAGTCTCTTTCAACTGTTCATTAAGCTTGAAGACCATGTCCATAAGCTCTTCTTCAGATTTCTTTTGGATAACTTTAGCAGTTTGTGGATGCCTTGATGGAGGCAACTTTAACTACTTTCTCAAGGCAGCTATGTCTTCATCTTAGCTATGTCTTCATCTTTCTTTTTTATTAAGACTTTTGCAGCCTTTACATCCTTTGGGTTATGGCCCAGTCCAATAACCAACTCCTCTAAAGATTTAATTATATTGTCCTTAGCCTGTGAGGAGGCTCTTTCTAGCTGTAGTTGAGCAGTGGTATTGTTTAATGAGTTTTACAGTATTTGGGCCATCATAGCTTTAGTTGTCAATGTTGAATACACCATCTCCCCTATTTGCTTAGATAATTCAATCTGGTCTAGGGGTGGATGTCTTTGGCCATGACCTTAAAGTCAGTCTTGAGGTAATCTACTATTGACTGAGGCTGCTGTACTTTGGGCTTGAAAAAGCTCATTTGCATCTTGCCTTCCTTGATGTCATAGGTTGACATAAACCTATTCTAATTGGTGGGAGCCATCTTTAAAAACTGAATGTAGGCCTGAATCCTTAGTGGTTCATTTTTGGGCTTTATTTCTTTAAATTTTTCTTTAATGTCTAGGTTATTATTACTTATAGACTTGAAGGATGATACTTACGCACTTTTTTGTCTTTCAAGCTCCAGTATTTGTGAGCTAGAAGGTGTCCCACCTGTTGGGAAAGTATGCTGACTATCTACACCTTCTTTTCTCTAACTCTCTATTGTTTCTTCAAAAAATTCCTCTTCTAAATGAGGATTTAGCCTGTGCCTCTTAACACCAGGCTGATCTGATGGACCACTGGTAGGGGTAGCTACTTCCCTGTCTCTCTTTAAGCTCTTTTCCTCATTCAGAGGAGTCTGCAAAATTGGGGGGTCTCCCATGTTGACTTGAGTTGGGTGGGCCTGTGTTTGAGCCTGCTCTTGAGAGGTTTCAGGCTACTTTGACATGGTTGATTGTTCTGTTGCTTGAGTGCTGGTCTCTTTTCCTCTTCCCTGTGATGTCTTTGCAAGTGGTGCACTAGTCTCCTGTGAATGCTTTTGAGAGGTATCAGCTGTTGAGGCACTAGTCCCTGATGCTGACTTGTGAGAAGTCTCAAATTGCACCTGTCCAAAAGAATCCAGGTCAAGTGTCTTTTCTAGATCTTTCATGACATTTTCTACATTGACCTGATCAGTATCCATTTCTACAAGGGTCCCTTCCCTCCATTCATCCATGTTAGCATATTGTTCAATCTCTGGAATTCTGTGATGAAAATATGGGGATAGTCTATTTTTCATTCTTCTATCACATATGAAATTGTGGGGGTCATATGGAGTCCAACCAAAACTTTTGTTTAATTTCATGTGGTCTTCTAGGATTTTCTCTGCTGCTTTCCATGCTTCCCTATTGTTGCAGACAAATGGGCCTAGATGATCTTTGATTCTCAGTTGTGCTTTCTTCTTGGCCTTATGAAAGTGTATCAAATCTGAGTGTATCATCTGTCTATAATACTCCAATGCAAACAACCTCATTGGAACATATTTAGGTAGTTTGAATGGGGGAAGCTCACACCCATATACCCTGATTTCTCTGTGATTCTGGTATAAGTACTAGTCACCTACCCTATACTGTTTTGACAGCTGGAGGATCTTTTTGATTTCATCATTAATCCTAGGAGGAGGATTTCCTGTCAGCAAGGTGGTTGCTGGGTGGACAAATTGATCAATAAACTCACTATATGAATAAGGGCAAGTAGAAGATTCATGGAAGATAGAAGTCCAAAAGATGACAAACCTTGGATTACCCTTTGTATCAAGTTTCTTGATAGAAAATGGAAACTTATCAGACTGATGGTAGAGGATGAGGTGGTATATGAAGGTGGAATACTTGAAAACCTTTTCATTCTTCAGTCTCATGAACTGGTCATGGATTTTCTCAGCAATAAATGAAGCAAAATCATACTTGGCAGCAAGGGGCTGACCAAGGGTAAAGATAGACATCAACACTAGGGTCAATTCATCTACAAACTCACTGGTGTTGAATCCCATGACTGCAGCTATCATATCAACTATGATTTTATCCGTATCTGTGAAGAAAGCTAACATATAAGGAGGGGGATCTTTAGGTTGATGCTGCTTTGATATGAAAGTTTGGCAGAGGCGATTGAGCTCAGATTGGGATAATTTGGTTGATTTCTCAAGCAAATTTCCAAGGGAAATGGGGGTGAGGGCTTAACTGGGATGAAATTGCAGCATTTCATTGATTGAATCAATAGTTATTGTGAAGATGGCTGTTTGATTGGGAGACATCACTACTCTGTGGTTAGGGTCATAATTTTCATGGCATTGATGGATCATGTCAAGGAAAACATGCACAGAGGGGAGAAAATACATTGGAAGATTGGATTCCCACAGTCCTATGGCATCATAGCCATTCAAGTGATTATCTCGGCATTGGAAAAACACTTTCAAATGGTCTTTATCAGTGGTTAGGTCTTTTATTTGTAAATCCTTATCTGCCAGGGGCAGATAGTCTAAATCACGGTGAGAGGTGATAATGGGTGCAATATTTAGGGCTACCACAGTTTCCATACTAGTTCTTATGGATTCAGAAGGGAAACTAAGATTTTTTAAGTGAAAATGATGAAATAGCAGGTCTAGGAGCTTGAATTTCAAATGCAGTAACAAAATTAAGATGAATTTTGGACTTTTTCAATCATTTATAGGGGAAAACAAGTATTTTCAGGGTTTTCTTGATGGGAATTGGTAAATACCTGTTTTATGGAGGGGCAACAGTATGCAGGTACACTGGGTGTGAGTGGAGGACTCTGAACGGTGTCGACTGCAAATTTTGAAGCAGCTTGGCGGCTAGGAGTACGAGCTGGTTGACCTCATCATTATATTTGCATGGATGTACAGGTTCGCAGAATAAAATGACGAAATGATTTGTTTTGTTTTTTATACAAAGTCAAGAATTTGGCAGGTTTTAGGATTTGGAAAGGCGGCTACAGCAAGCAAATTAAGTGATGTTTTGTCGTTTAGTGGGAAGCAATAAGAAGTTTTCATCGCATCACTTATGGAGGGGGGTTGGTATTCGGGCTTGAGCGAGCGATTCCATAGGATGGGCGACGCGTGGCACGGGTACTGTTCACAAAACCGCTCCACGATCGCATGCTAACGTTCAGTCGCGGAGGGCCGTGCGATATGCACAACAGTCATCGAATCTCGGAGGCTTGATCGGACAGCTATCGGGAAGGCAAGGTGATAGGGGTTTAATGAGGGTGGGCTCGATGTAATTAAAGATTTTTTAATCACATCGGGAGCAAAGGGATTGGTCGGGAAGGTTATTAATTAACCGTGAGGGTTAATTAATCCCTTTTTTAATGTGGCTGGGGGTCAGAGTTCTTAATTAGTTACTGATTAACTAATTAATTCCCATTTATTTGTGGTTATATTTTAACCGAAGGGGTGGGATATTAAGATTTTCGGGGTTTTTTATATAGTTATAGTAATACGGGAATGGGTAAATTTTTATAAGGGTGTTACTATATAAATAAGTTAGTAATTAATATGACATTGAATGGAAAAAGCGCTAAGTTTCAAACATCCTCATGTGTATATTTAAACTAGGCTAAGTGGGAAATGAAGGTTTTAATGGAAAATATTTTAATTTCCCTAGGGAAAACTTTATAAAGGGAATGAATGATTTATGAATGGTCTTAAGTACTTAGGCATTATGAATTATTGGGTCGAGGGTTCGGTCCCTCCAAAAGTCAGAGAAATTCTCTGAGCCCCTCAAATTTGATAGATACCTTGGCACTTAAGGGAAATTAGTGAAATTTTAGGGGAAATGAGTAGGGAAGTTAATTATTTTGACTTTTCTTGCTTGATGTGCCTTTCATGTGATACATGCCATTTGCCTTTTGATGAAAGTAAAAATATTTGCACATTTAGACATATCATTCATCATATGTTATTCTGCAACCATCAACTACCTACCCTACCTACTTAACCTAGCATTTTTACTTCTTATTAGGGTGCACTTAGAATGGCAAACCCTCATCAAACTTTCTTTTCTTTTACATGGTAATACCTATCTAAGTCTACACTATTACATCCAAGGGCTCAGATTAAACTGTTGAGCTCTTTTTTTCACTCTACCTATCTACTTATTTGCCAAGATTACACTGTTTGGTCAGATCTTTATTCTCTATTTCTACAACATCAAATTGAAATATGAACTAGCCAAGTTTAAATTGTTTGACTATTCATGAATTGTGGCATAAGTGACAAGCTGCACACAATTGTTTATTATGCAATAGTGAAAAAGTAGTGGCATTTAGACTTGCACACTTTCCTTGTCTTTCTTTTTGTTGGGGTTCATTTTCTTTAATTTTTTTACCTTTCTTTATTCTTTTTACCCTTTGATTTTTCTTTTAGGGTATACCCTCTTTACATTTTTAAATTTTTTTGATTTTTTACAAATATGGAAAATCTTTGCAACAAGTAAAGGTATGAACATATTACATAACTCATCAAATCAATCATGATATATGCCACCTATTGGTATAGGGGCATAACAATGGCTCCATTTGGGGATGGCTTTTCCTAGTGGAAAGTCAAGAACAAGAAGATCAGAGGCCTCTGAATGACTGTGATTGTACTCTGCAATCTTCTTTGCTTGCTGCTTTATTGTATGTATGACAGTGATGCTTATGAAGCTTAGGGCCTTCTCTTCAGGCTTCAACTTCAAAAACTTACTGTCCAATCAAAACTTTGATAGTACAAAGGATATAGTATGTATATGTTAAGAATGTTATAACATTAGTAAGTAGGATCAAAGTAATGCATTAACATCCAACCATTGACTGGACCTTCTTCAACTTCTGTACCATCTAAGTTTGTGAGAAAATATGCATTGTTTCCCTTGAAAGCATAGATGATGTATGGTCCTTTCCATAGGAAGTCAAACTTCCCATGTTTACCCTTATCCTCTCTCCTGGAATCCCATCTTAACACTTTATCTCCAAGTATAAGTCTTCTGCCTTGGTTCTTTTGTCAAATATCTTCTTAAGCTTCTCCTGCAACACTTGGGATCTTTGGTACACCTCCTCTCTGGTCTACTGTAGATTGATGGTCTGGTTTATCCTTCTTTGAATATCATTAGGTTCCACTTGAGCTTCTTGGAGTATTTTCATAACAGGAATTCCTAGTGATGAGGGAAAAACATCCTCCATGCCATATACTAACTCATAAGGACTGGTCCCAATGGAGTTTTTGGTTGTAAGCCTATCTACCCACAATACATTTATCAGCTTCTTGTGCGAAGTCTTCTTGTTTTCTTCCAACAGTTTTTTAATGATATTAATGAGACTCTTGTTGGATGATTCAGCCAGTCCATTCCTTTGAGGGTAATAGGCTGTGGAATGGCCTAGTGTAATGTGATACTTGTTACAGAAACTGATCATTTTCTTTGATTTGACAGTTGCAGCATTATCAGTAATGATTTTAGTAGGGCATCCAAATCTGGACAATATATTGGTCTCTAGGAAACCTATGATCACTATGTCATTGGTCTGTCTGGAGGGGATGGCCTCTATCCATTTGGTAAAATAGTCAGTGGCAGTGAGTATACATTTGTGTTGGCCTGAAGAGGGTGGATGGATATCTCCAATGAAGTCAAGACCCCATCGTTGAAAATATTTCTTTGTGGAAATGGGTTTCAGGGGTAAAGATAACAACTTTCTCTTGCCCTCAAAGATTTGACATTTATGGCAAGAAGTTACAAATTTCTTCACATCTGCAAACAAGGTTGGCCAATAGAATCCAGCCTTTAGGATTTTATCTGCAATTGACTTCTAATATAGGTGTCCACCACAGTCTCCCGCATGAAATTCTTGGAGAGCTTTGTCAGCTTCATCTTTTAATAAACAATTCAATAAAATTCCTTCATGATTTTTCCAAAAAAGAGTATTATCTAAGATACAAAACTTTAAAGCTTTCATTTTTAAAAGCCTATTCTTTGTTCTAGATAACCCTAGAGGAGCCTGCAGGTTTTGTAAAACATAAATTATATCATCATACCAAGGTGATTCTGAAAAGGCCTAGCTGATTTGTGGAGTCACCATCTCCTGTTCGTCATCCAACTCATTTATGTCCAGGGCTTGACAATTAGTTTCTGCCATGAGTTTGGCCAATCCCTGTCCTTTTATCAGTTTTCTAGGTTTTATTTCTATATCATACTCTAAGATGGTAGCAATCCATTTACCTCTTTTTCCCTCAATTCCATCTTGAGTTAGGATGTCTTTGACAACTCCATTGGGTACATAGGCTATCACATGAGAGTATAATATATAAAATTTTAAGTCCTTAATGGCTTTAACCAGTGCAAAAGCTTGTTTCTCCATTATTTTGTATTTTAATGATGCATATCTAAGTGCTTTACTAAAAAAGGCTATAGGTTTCTCACATCTCTGATCATCCTTTTGTAATAAAATTACTGCTATGGTGTGTTCTGATGCAAAAGAAAAAATTATGAAGTCGCTATCAAATTGTGGACTGGTGAGGACCGGTGTTCTGGTTAAGGCCATTTTGGTTTCTTCAAATGATTGCTTGGCCTCTACTATCCATTTGATACTTGAATCCTTTTTAAGTATGTTATTTAGTAATCTAATAAGTTCTTCTAAGTTAGAAATGAATCTTCTCAAAAAATTTATCTTCCCTAGGAAAGCTTGAAGTTCTTTGATACTTCTTAAATGAGGTATCTGTAGAATAACTTCTATTCTGGTAGGGTCAATTCGAATGCCATCCTTAGAAATGATGTGACCTAAAAGTTTACCTTCCTCCAGACCGAACAAGGACTTCTTTGGATTCAAAGAAATGCCATATTTTCTGCATTTCAGAAAGACTTGTATGAGATGGTTTAGGTGCTGTTGATTTGATTTAGAAAAAACAGTTAGATTATCCAGATATATAACAAGAAAATCATGAATTTCTTTGGCAAATGCAATGTCCATTACCCTTTGGAAAGTTGCTCCTGTGTTTTTTAGTCCAAATGGCATTTTGATGTACATAAAAGTGCCCCATGGTGTTGTAAAAGCAGTTTTCTCTTGGTCATCAGGATGAACCAGGATCTGGTTATATCCTGAAAACCCATCTAAAAGTGAAATTCTAGAAGAACCCACTACCCTTTGCAAAATATGATCCATCTTTGGTAAAGGGTAGTTATCTTTCAAAGAAACCTTATTCACATTTCTCAAATCAACACATAGCCTTATTTCCCTAGTTTTCTTCCTAGTAGGTACTAAGTTAGACACCCACTTTGAAAATATAATAGGGGCAATAATCCCTACTTCATACATATGTTTAATTTCTTTTTCAATAAGTGGTAATAATACAGTGTTGATTCTTCTAAGTTTTTGTTTAAAGGGCTTTTGATTTTCTTTCAGAGGTATAGTATGTTGAATAATGGAGGTGTCGTATGACTTCAAATCTTCGTAGCTCCAGGACAAGACATCCTGGAATTCTCTCATAAATTCAACATACTTTAACTTCTGATCGGGAGGTAATGATTTTGATAGTTTTATCATCTTTGGATTGTACTCTGTTCCTAAGTTGTATTCTTCAATATCTGATTTTAATGGTTCCATTTTAGGTTTCTTGGGAATGTCATTGGAATCAAATAGAATTTCTAAAGGAGTTAATCCTTTAGGCATATGATTGTCCTTTAGGTTAATGACCTTTGTTTCATCTTCAATTATCTCATCAAGGTCCATTTTTTTAAGATCTTGAACTTTTTTTTGTGTGAATTTTGTGGGATGAAGCATATTTACTGAAATTTCTTCCAAAATTTTTGTTTCTACCTCATCTATCTGATTTGAATTAACTACTTTATCAAAATTTATGTGACTGTTAGAAAACTCTTCATCTAGAGTTAAAAAGTTATTAATCTGCTCATCACTATCAAAAACCTGCTAGTTCTTTAGATTATCAGGGATCGCTGGCCTGTGCCTAATTTTAGCAGTAAACTGATGATTAGGTTCGAAAGGTATTTTGCAGGTGCTAGCAAACATTGCCAGGCTGTGGGCTTGTAAGTTATGTTTTCTAGGAATTGTAGCAAGCTGAGTTTCCAGAAAAGTATTGAGAATCTCTATAACTGTTCCTCTGTAATATCCTAATCTAGGATCTCTAGTTAAATATTTTCCTTTGATCTGTTTAATGATTAATTTAGAATCCCCTATGACAGATACTCTAATTGCTCCTAATATTTTAACAAGTTTGAGACCCAGCAAGAGAGCTTCATACTCTGCCATATTATTGGTGCACTTAAAATTTAGTCTGTAGGCAGGGCCTTCAGCATGATCGTTTGCTAAATTGTACACCCAAACTCCTACTCCTGCCCCTAGTTTATTGATTGAGCCATCAAATTCTAAATGCAAAAGAATTTCATGCTCATAATTGGTGTCAGGGGAGGTAGGAATTTGTTTAACAGTGGGATCTGGTTTTTCATTCTCATCTAGTTTTTCTTTTTTATCTAATATTTCCTGGATCTGAGCACTTGATTTTTCTTTTTTAATTTCTTTTGGTTCTGCTGCTAAAACTTCTGAAGTATTGGGAGGATTGATTTCTGCATTGTAAAGGATGAATGAGTCCATATTAGAGTGTACTAAGTAGATGGAGAAATTTTGGGGTTTTTCCTGACTACTTACTACATATTTCGTCAACGTTTCTCTGTATAGTTTCTTTGGTTGGCCAAAAACCAAGATAGTAGCATATGACATATCCAATTGAAGAGATCCCTGAAGCTTGGCACCCCAGGATCTGGACAATAACATACCATATTTTGGTGGTATATCTGCTACCACTATATCCATTAAAATTGTTTTTGCAGGGTATTGAACCAATGAGACACACAAGTCTTTTGTCAATCCTATACATCTCACTTGACTAGAATCAAAAGAAAAGATATCTTTGTATGGTCCAGTGATGTCAAGGTCTAGTTTTTCTATTACAGACTTGGGCATAAGGTCATAAGATGCCCTAGAATCAAACATGGCATTGTGAAGAATCTTATCATGTATGTTTAAGTTCGCATAGAAAGGAGGAATTCCCCATTCTAATGGTTTTCCATTCACTTCTAGGCCAAAGATTAATTCAGGTTGGTCATAAAAAACATTAACTGAGTCTTCAGTTCCAGTGATTTTGGGTGATCTATTGATTTGATTTTGATAGGCATCATGTTTAGCTAATTCAGACAATGGAACATCAATTTTCAGCTTACCTACCTCAGTCTCTAGATTAAAGGGTTTTTTCTGTTTGGGCTTTTAGGTTTCGAACAGTGTTATTCTCTCTATTTTTTGTGTTTTTCTCCTTTTCAGGAGTGGGGTTATGGTTAGCAAGTTCTCCTAAATCAACTTCTGGAGGTTCTTCCACATTTCCCTTGGAAGGAAGAGAAGTGGAGGGTTGTTTAATGTTTGGTTGATTATCAGAGACATCTTCAATTATTGGGTTAGAAGGATTAGGGTCTGATCTAGAAAGAATATGTACAGGTGTAGTAACTGTCTTACCTTTTATGGGCTGTTTTGGAGCCTTTTGCTTGTTTTCTTCAGGAACATCAATTCTCCTACTCCTTAGGTTGTATTGCTTATGCACTTCATAGATGGTTGTGTCATATCCCTCCCTAAAGTCGAATGATTCACCTGACTGAGTTTGAAACTGTTTAAGAATGTGAACCTCTTGATCCTCTTGGGTCAAGAAAACTTCTTTTTCATTACTGAGTCCCATCAGATTTATTTGAGTGTCCTCTTCAGGTTCTTCAGAGTTTGAACCTTCTGCATAATTCTCCTGGAAAGGGGGTCTAATGTTTTGGTCTGGACCAGTCTTCCCATTGTTCTGGTTTTGATTTTTTTTGAAGTTAGGATTTCTCCCTGTGTTGGTTGGCTGGCCATCCAAAGGAGCTTTCATTTCAATTGTTTCCACTCTATCTCCTAGCCTATCCATCCCTTTAATTATAGCATCTAGTTTCTGTTCAAAGGGTGAAGCTTCTTCCTTTAAGGGTATTCTCCTTTCACTCCTAGCTTTGGCTCTTTTAGACATCAAGTTGGCTTCAACACTGACAGCTATACTTTGCATATCTTCTAAAGTGCGAGGGGCTCGTTCTCTAAGCTGTAAGGCCATGTTAGAATCAAATCCATCTGGGAATTTGATTAAGGCTAAATCATGTGGAGGTCTGAGGTTTTGAGGGATGGATTTATAGACATTATTGAATCTAGTGCAATAATCCTGCACAGTTTCTTGTGTTCCTCTCTTTAGTTTTTCATACTCAGATAGAATCTGAAGAGGATCTTTCTTTTTCTCCCATCGGTTAAGGAACTGTCTATGGAAAGTTTCTAAGCTGTCTATACTGTTTGCTGCTAGAGCTATAAACCAAGTTCTGACTTCCCTAGTTAGACTCTGAACAAATATTCTCATTCGTACATCATCAACATGTATTTCATAAATTTCAAAGTAATTAGTCATCTTTTTGGTGTGTTGTTGAGCTGTATAGGTACCCGTACCATAAAACTGAGTGATATTACTTTGTTAATCCTGGGGCATGGCACCTAAATTGGCTGGCAATACCAGGGGAGAATATCTGTTTGCCATTGTTGTAGGTATTGATGAAACAACAGTTGGGGTTGGGATAATAATGGGTGTCTGAGTTGTGGATGGAGGGGTAGAAGAGGTGGTCTGATGTGGAGTGGTTTGAGGTTGAGATGTATGAGGAAAATATGATGAGCTTGCAGAAGCAGTAGTGATTATAGAAGGATTAGGTGTTCCTTCAGTGGTAAGATCAAATTGTATTGAGTTTTGCAAATATCTGTCAATTGTCAAACTGACACCTTGAAGCTGTAAATCTTTGATGAATACTGGGTCTGGGACTAGGTCAATTAATTCAGAATCGGATGAAGACCTAAACAAAGAGGTCTCAAAGTACTCATCAAAGGGTTGGTCTTCAAGATAAATCCACCTAACAGGACAAGATCTTGATCTGTAGGTGGGTGGAGAACTAGTAGAACTTTCTTGACTCTCTTGTCTCCTAAGAATTTTGGGGATCAGATTGGGGTTCTCAAATACTTGTGGTGGATTGGGATCAGGATTAGCTCTAGTGTAACGAGTCCTTTCCGAAGCCAGGTTTTTAGGTTTTTGTTTTTGGTTTTTCTTAATTGATATCAATGAACAACTTCTATGATTTCTTTAAGAGGCTTTAGATATGAGATTTAAACTTTCTTAAAGATTTATTTTGACTGAGGAATTGGTTTCCCCAGTGGAGTCACCACTATGTTATCACTCAGATTTTCCTTGAAGTTGTAGGAAGAAGGAAAGGGGTTCGAGCTAACCACAAACCAACTTTTAAGAACATAATCTAGCTAATCTGTACTCAGAGAGGGCTCTCTCTTTAATATTTAGCTTTGTTTTATAAGATATTAGGCTATTTATGAAATCTTCGGGGTTTTGATTGTGTTTGGTGGTGGAATTCAGGAGTAGATGGATAGAATAGAGTATTTTAGGCCATTGGGCTATGGAGTCAACTGTAGATGGCTAAACTGGATTTGGACGCTTCAACAAAGGAGGGCTTCATAGGGCAAGATAGCTAAATAGGAACAAATGGTAACTTGAAAGGGTGGAATGGTCTTAAAAGGGAAGAAGGGCAATTAAGAATCCTTCAACAAGTTTTAAGATGAGGGAAAGTGAATGATCACTAATAAAAAGCAATTAAGAATTTCTTATTAAATGACCACAATGGTAAACTAAGGAGCAAAGAGCAGTTAAGAATTCCTTGCATATGATAGTTTAGAAGAAAACATTTGGAATAAAAATGATTTTAAAGACAGATTGCAATTAAGCACTTTCTGAAATATACTTTTTCGTTTTAATATTTAGATATGGAGCACAAATGAAATATTAAACCAGAAAACAATAACACATGAGATATAGAATACTTATTTGTCCAATGTTTGACACATGAATCCTGTAAAAAGTCCTTTGCTTTATTTCTTCATCCAGCTAGCCATACAAGAGTTGTTCAACAACACTTTATTCCAAAATAATCAGTCTATAGAAATGTCTAAGAATCCACCCTCAGTACTCTGAATGAGGGAGTATTTATACAAAAATTTACAATAAAATATCTCATAACTGAGAGAGATATAATCTAGGAAAGCTAACTATATGTTACATGAAAGTAGAGACAGATGGTCTCGAAGATAGAAGCTAAAAGTAAACTGATGGCTTGCTGTCCCTGTTTTTGTGAATGTGCTGGAGGCAGGCCCTATGATTTAGCATCTTGTTGTCTTCACCGTAATTATGTGCTGGATATTGTCTTTTCATCTTCTTATTGATACTCTTTGACCTGTTCTGATACTCTTTACCTGTTTGATCACCATTCACCTTCTTTTACCAAAATTGACTATAGTAAATACTGAAAATTTACTTTTTTACCAAGGTAAATCACAAAATGTTTGTCATGTTTGTCCACCAATCTTCCTTTGGTATCCTGGTCCTTTGAAGCTTTCTAAATATTTTACCAGCCTCTGTGTATTTTACAAAATTAGACTGAACTGGAAACAAATGTTTTAACTCATGTTCCACATAGAAAAAGTTCTCTAGACTATCATAGAGAACTCTGTTTGTAGGTAGTGCCTTAGGTGTTGATGCACTAGCTGATGAAATGGCCTGATTATTTTCATACTGATCCAATTTGTGGATATAATCTTCATGCCTCATCAATTTATCATTAATAACTAAAGGACTGGGAAGTCCTTTGCTCTGTAAAATTACAAAATTTCCCATAAAATCATCTATATCCTCCTGCATGTTTTGACATTTTCTTTCCAAGTTCTGCATCAAAGATCTTTTGGTCAAGACCTTCTTAACTTCTAGGATAGTTCTAGTTCTATCATCAATGTTCATCTCCTCTAATTGATACTTATTTCTGCTGTTCAAAAATTTTATTAGCGTGATAGCTTCCTCACGCTTTCTTCCTAGCTCTTCCTTTGTTCTCTAAATCTCTTGGAGAGCAACTTGCACCAGTTCAATCTGTTAAAAAGTTATTTGTATGGATGGCTAAACATAATTTATTGTTTAAGTGATGTTGGTCCACAAAATTTTCCTAATGTCTGTTAAAGGCTTTTCAAAGGTGAGGTCCTTCTCTAGTGCTTCCACTTGCCGAGCCAAGCCTTTATTCTTCCTCACTTCTTCAGAAAAATTAATTTTTGAAACATCATATTTTTGTTCTAAGGTAACAAATATTTCCTGTACCTTCTGTAATTCAGTGACTTGGAGTTTCATCTCCTCCATGGACTTGATTAACTCCTCTGTACTCAAACCTGAAGTTCCTACCTGTGTTGTTCCTGTGCTTGTACCTGTAATTGTCTCTATTGTGACCAAGGAGACATTTGGTGCCAGAGCTGTTGCAAGTGTTGAAGGGACTGCTGTGGAGACCACCAGTATCACATTTTGAGGCTGAGAGGTTGACTCTCCCTACCTACTTTTCAGTGTTTTTTTTTAATTCTTGTTTAGTCTCTTTCAACTATTCATTAAGCTTGAGGACTAAGTCCATAAGCTCTTCTTCAGATTTCTTTTGGATAACTTCAGCAGTTTGTGGATGCCTTGATGGAGGCAACTTTAACTGCTTTCTCAAGGCAGCTATGTCTTCATCTTTCTTTTTTATTAAGGCCTCTACAGCCTTTACATCCTTTGGGTTATGGCCCAGTCCAATAATCAACTCCGCCAAAGATTTAATTCTATTGTCCTTAGCCTTTGAGGAGGCTTTTTCTAGCTGTAGTTGAGCAGTGGTATTGTTTAATGAGTTTTCTAGTCTTTGGGCCATCATAGGTTTAGTTGTAAATGTTGAATACACCATCTCCCCTGTTTGCTTATGTAATTCAATTTGGTCTAGGGGGTGGATGTCTTTGGCCATGACCTCAAAATCAGTCTTGAGGTAGTCTACTATTGACTGAGGCTGTTGTACTTTGGGATTGAAAAAGCTCATTTGCATCTTGCCTTCCTTGATGTCATAGGCTGACATCAACCTATTCTGATTGGTGGGAGCCATCTTTAAAAACTGATTGTAGACCTAAATCCTTAGTGGTTCATTTTTGGCCTTTATTTCTTAAATTTTTCTTTAATGTCTAGGTTCTTATTACCTGTAGGCCTGAAGGATGATACTTCAGCACTTTTTTGCTTTCAAGCTCCGATCTTTGTGAGCTAGAAGGTGTTCCACCTGCTGGGAAAATATGCTAACTATTTGCACCCTTTTTTCTCTGACTCTCTGTTGTTTCTTCAAAAAATTCCTCTTCTGAATGAGGATTTAGCCTGTGCCTCTTAGCACCAGGCTGATTTGATGGACCACTGGCAGGGGTAGCTACTTCCCTGTCTCTCTTTAAGCTATTTTCCTCATTCAGAGGAGTCTGCAAAATTGGGGGGTCTCCCATGTTGACTTGAGTTGGGTGGGCCTATGTTTGAGCCTGCTCTTGAGAGGTTTCAGGCTGCTTTGACATGGTTGATTGTTCTGTTGCTGGAGTGCTAGTCTCTTTTTCTCTTCCCTGTGATGTCTCTGCAAGTGGTGCACTAGTCTCCTATGAATTCTTTTGAGAGGTATCAGTTGTTGAGGCACTAGTCCCTGATGCTGGCTTGTGAGAAGTCTCAAATTGCACCTATCCAAAAGAATCCAGGTTAAGTGTCTTTTCTAGATCATTCATGACATTTTCTACATTGACCTGATCACTATCCATTTCTACAAAGGTCTCTTCCCTCCATTCATCCATGCTAGCATATTGTTCAATCTTTGGAATTCTGTGATGAACATATGGGGACAGTCTATTTTTCATTCTTCTATCACAGATGAAACTGTGGGGGTCATATGGAGTCCAACCAAAACTTTTGCTTAATCTCATGTGGTCTTCTAGGATTTTCTCTGCTGTTTTCCATGCTTCCCTATTGTTGTAGACAAATGGGCCTAGATGATCTTTGATTCTCAGTTGTGCTTTCTTCTTGGCCTTATGAAAATGTATCAAATCTAAGTGTATCATCTGCCTATAATACTCCAATGCAAACAACCTCATTGGAACAAATTTAGGTAGTTTGGATGGGGGAAGCTCACACCCATATACCCTGATTTCTGTGTGATTCTGGTACAAGTACCAGTCACCTACCCTGTATTGTTTTGATAGCTAGAGGATCCTTTTGATTTCATCATTAATCCTAGGAGGAGGATTTCCTATCAGCAAAGTGGTTGCTGGGTGAACAAACTAATCAATGAACTCACTATATGAATAAGGACAAGCAGAATATTCATGGAAGATAGAAGTCGAAAATATGACAGATGTTGGATTACCCTTTGTATCAAGTTTCTTGACAGAAAATGGAAACTTATCAGACTGATGGTAGAGGATGAGACAGTATATGAAGGTGGAATACTTGAAAACCTTTTCATTCTCTAGTCTCATGAACTGGTCATGGATTTTCTTAGCAATAAATGAAGCATAATCATACTTGGCAGCAAGGGGCTGATCAAGGGTAAAGATAGACATCAACACTAGGGTCAATTCATCTACAAACTCACTAGTGTTGAATCCCATGACTGCAACTATCATATCAACTATGATTTTATTTGTATCTGTGAAGAAAGCTGACATATAAGGAGGAGTATCTTTAGGTTGATGCTGCTTTGATATGAAAGTCTGGCAGAGGCGACTGAGCTCAGATTGGGATAATTTGGTTGATTTCTCAAGCAAATTTCCAAGGGAAATGGGGGTGAAGGCTTGACTGGGATGAAATTGCAGCATTTCATTGATTGAATCAGCAGTTATTATGAAGAGGACTATTTGATTGGGAGACATCACTACTCTACGGTTAGGGTCATAATTTGCATGACATTATTGGATTATGTCAGGGAAAACATGCACAAAGGGGAGAAAATACATTGGAAGATTGGATTCCCACAGTCCTATGGCATCATAGCCATTCAAGTGATTATCTCGGCATTGGCAAAACACTTTCAAATGGTCTTTATCAGTGGTTAGGTATTTTATTTGAAAATCCTTATCTGCCAGGGGCAGATAGTATAAATCGCGGTGAGGGGTGGTAATGGGTGCAATATTTAGGGCTACCGGAGTTTCCACACTGATTCTTGTGGATTCAGAAGGGAAACTGAGATGTTTTAAGTGAAAATGATGAAATAGCAGGTCTGGGAGCTTGAATTCAAATGTAGTAACATAATTAAGGTGAATTTTGGACTTTTTCAATCATTTATAGGGGAAAACAAGTATTTGGAGGGTTTTTTTGACGGGAATTGGTAAATACCTGTTTTATGGTCGGGAAACGGTATGTAAGTACACTGGGTGTGAGTGGAGGACTCTGAATGGTGTTGCCTGCAAATTTTGAAGCAGGTTGGCTGCTGGGAGTATGAGCTGGTTGACCTCGTTGTTATATTTGCATGGACGTTACAGGTTCGCAAAATAAAACAGCAAAATGATTTGTTTTGTTTTTTATACAAAGACAAGAATTTGGCGGGTTTCAGGATTTGGACGGGTGGCGATAGCAGGAAAATGACGTGATGTTTTGTCATTTAGTGGGAAGCAGTACGCGGTTTCATCACACCACTTATGGAGGGGGGGTGATATTCGGGCTTGAGCAAGTGATTCCATAGGATGGGCGACATGTGGCGCGAGTACTATTCACAAAACCACTCCGCGATCGCATGCTAATGTTCCGTCGTGGAAGGCCATGTGATATGCATGACAGTCATTGGATCTTGGAGGCTTGATCGGATGGCTATCGGGAAGGCATGGTGACAGGGGTTTAATGAGGGCAGGCTTGATGTAATTAAATATTTTTTAATCACATCGGGAGCAAAGGGATTGGGCGGGAAGGTTATTAATTAACCATGAGGGTTAATTAATCCCTTTTTTAATGTGGCGGGGGGTCTGAGTTCTTAATTAGTTACTGATTAACTAATTAATTCCCATTTATTTATGGTTATATTTTAACAGAAGGGGTAGGATATTAAGATTTAGGGGTTTTTTATATAGTTATAGTAATACAGGAATGGGTAAATTTTTATAAGGGAGTTACTATATAATATAAGTTAGTAATTAATATGACATTGAATGGAAAAAGCGCTAAGTGTCAAACATCCTCATGTGTATATTTAAACTTAGGCTAAGTTGGAAATTAAGGTTTTAATGGAAAATATTTTAATTTCCCTAAGTAAAATAGGATTTTACTTAGGGAAAAATTTATAAAGGGAATGAATGATTTATGAACGGGTGTGATGATTAATGAATGGACTTAAGTACTTAGGCATTATAAATTATTGGGCCGAGGGTCCGGTCCCTCCAAAAGAGAAATGCTCTGAGCCCCTCAAATTTGATAGATACCTTGGTACTTAGGGGAAATTAGTGAAATTTTAGGGGAAATGAGTAGGGAAGTTAATTATTTTGACTTTTCTTGCTTGATGTGCCTTTCATGTGATGCATGCAATTTGCCTTATTATGAAAGTAAAAATATTTGCACGGCTTTCTGGCACTGGCCTTCTATACGGGCACACCGGAAACCAACCCATCTTTAGAATACTTAGCTACTCCCAATTTGCCTTCATAGGGAGTGATGGTATCCTAGTATATCATATCATTCATCATATGTTAATATGCAACCATCAACTACCTACCCTACCTACTTAACCTAGCATTTTTACTTCTTTATTAGGGTGCACTTACAATGGCAAACCCTCATCAAACTTTCTTTTCTTTTACATGGTAATGCCTATCTAAGTCTACTCTTATTACATCCAAGGGCTCAGATTAAACTGTTGAGCTCATTTTTTCACTCTACCTATCTACTTATCTTCCAAGATTACACTGTTTGGTCATATATTTATTCTCTATTTCTACAACATGAAATTGAAATATGAACAAGCCAAGTTTAAACTGTTTGACTATTCATGAATTGTGGCATAAGTGACAAGCTGCACACAATTGTTTATTATACAATAGTGAAAAAGTAGTGGCATTTAGACTTGCACACTTTCCTCGTCTTTCTTTTTGTTGGGGTTCATTTTCTTTAATTTTTTGACCTTTCTTTATTCTTTTCCCCTTTGATTTTTCTTTTAGGGTATACTCTCTTTACATTTTTAAATTTTTTTTATTTTTTACAAATATGGAAAACATTTGTAACAAGTAAAGTTATGAACATGTTACATAACTCATGAAATCAATCATGATATATGACACCTGTCGGTATAGGGGCATAATAGAAGGGATACTCAATGCTATGATTATTTTGTCTTCCATAATGGACAACCTCACTACCTTGTGTCAATTGAGAAGTGAACCATGCAATGAAGAAATTGAAGATCATGGAGTATCTTCATTGCATGTAGATGCATCGCCAATAGGAGAGCACAAAGGATAGTGTGCGGAAGAGGAAGTTTCAATAAGAGCATTTTCTTCGACAGAAACAGATTCTAGATCTAAATTCCTCAAATTAAATTTTCATGAGAAAATGAAAGATCAACTGGTGCACTTGGGCATTCATCATCACATAATCAACAAAATTATTATCATCAGAATGACTGTTTCCCAATACTACAAATCTAAACAAATTGATTTCATTTGATTCATTACTGAGATTAACAGATTAAATATCATCCAAGAATGAGGAGACACCATCTTCACATGGAGGAATTTGAAAAAGAGAAGAAAGATTAAAAGAATCTTCACCTTCCTTCTCCTCTACCTGTGTAATGTGACTATCTTGAACATGATAGCAATTTGGACCAACAACTTGAAAATTAGGAGAGTTTGAAAAACTAGTTGATGGAGAAGATTGATCAAACAGATCACGATACAAAGAGTCACAACATGTAGATGATAGAGGATGATAGAAATCCAAATCAAATTCAAGACTAGAGTTATAAGTGTTAATACCATCTTGTGGAATAGAAAAATCAGTTTTCACCATAGGCTTCATGAACCATTCCGGGATCTCCTCTATTGAATTTGAGTCATGAAAATCGGAAGGAGGATGAGAAGATGGATTAGGAATTTGATGTGCATATTCCCCAACTTTACAATAATTTCAAGGAGGCACCCACATCAGAACTGAAAAAGGAGGATGACAAGGAACACAAAGAATAGAAGGTTCCTCCTCTAAAATTAGGGGTGTCTCTTGGTTTACACGAGTTGGGGACGAAGAAACATCAGGTGGTCTAGATTCACTATGCAAAGAGATATGAGCCAAATGTTTAAAATTTTGTTTCAAGAAATACCAATCTATATCTTATTCAAGAAATCCATAAAAAGGTGAAGGAATCGATAGAGAATTACTCAAATGATTCGTTAGGATTCATTCTTAACTATTTAATTCTTTTAAGAACATCCCGTTAATCATACCTATAGAAGGCTTGATAAAGCTCCTGGAGGAAATGATGAAAATAATGGATGGAAGTAGATGTAAGGTATGACACCATCAATTAACACTACCTTCACGGGTGAGGAAGAAAGAGATATATGAAAAATATTCATCATCAATTTTGTAACATTCACAAAACTTGAGAAAATCAGACATGTGTTCGATTATGGATGTTCCAACCTTGCCACGCAACTTTAATTGAGAGAAGTGACAAAGAGGCTCATCGCGGATTAAAACTTTACCAGGGGAAAGGTTATAAAAACACCCTGGGAGTATGATTTGAGCATGAGCCATTTTAGATAAGAGGTTCAAAGTAGACTTAACGGGCACAACTTGTCATCTATGCTCGTTCTAGTGAAATTTTGTTGACGGTGCTAGAAATCCATCAACCAAGGGGGTCTCCCCAATGTGAAGTCCTAATTAGACCTCACACTATTTGGAGTAGGAGCCCCATCTAGAATATCAGCCCAACTGCCATGTATCCTTATAGATTTTCTTTAGCTATAAAGTTCAGCACAAGATAGTAATAAACTGGTATCATCAGATCGACAAGTGTGTATGCCTTATAAAATGTTCAACTACAGAAAGTATCAAGGTCTAGTTGATGGTATTGGACTTGCCAACATTCATGGGATCTCCATGATATGAAGTCCCAACTAGACCTCAAACCATTTGGAGTAGGAGTCCTAGTTGTGGGTGGCAGTGTAATGCCTTGACTGTGGTAGTGTGCAAAGGTAAGTATGATAACTTTAGGTGAGAGAAAGTGTGTGACCCTATGAAGAGTCAAGTGTGATGCATGAAGGTTCTAACACATGGAGGGAAGTGCACTCCTTAGAAGCTTGTAATAGTACACATCTTGAAAGAAACACATGAGCAGAATGACATCACAAGCTAAAATGCAGAATAGTCCACAAATTAAAGTAATGAGTTAACCCAAAAACATGCATTCAATAGGATTCATACAATTGCATACAAAATAGTTCATAAGAAAATGCATAAGTTAAACTACATACATTGCTAAAACAACTAGAATAGTCCAATTACATTAAAAACATATGCATGAAAGCATGTTGGCTATGATATTATTATTATAAGTGAAAGTTCCATCCATACATACACCATTGATGGCCACTAGCCCCAATAGTGGAACATTATAGTCAAGAACACTCGCTCTTCCAAAGAAGTATAATCTATCTATGCTATGGAGAAGCCAAGGCTCTTCACAATACTACCAAGCCCTTTCTAAGCCTAAGCCTAGCCGAAAATGTGGCTCCCAAAAGAATGTTCTATGAGTTATGAGGTTCTATTTATAACAAAGGTTGGGGTGATCCTTAAAATTCCCCTTTGTGACTCTTTGAATCTCCTCACGACTCTTCAACTTATTTATAAGTAACTCATACATAACATGATGACCTTTCACATTCTACTAATGACACTTGGAATTTCACTTATAATATATTTACAAATAATATTACATTTTCCATATGTACACATGTAAGACAAAATAGGCTAGACATAGCCTAACAAGACAAAACACTATGATTCTAAAGTTTGGAGAAAGACCAACTCAACAATCTCGACTTGGTGCTTCTCAGTCACATATTGATGCCAAGCTTGGTATTGTGTGAAGGTGTCCCTAAACTGTTTTATGGTGTATTTCTAAAAGCGGACTCTTGACTCCATGGCATCCAAGTATATGGCCTTGGAACATGTATCCAACTCGTTTTGAAGCATGCCCAACATGGTATTTACCATGACAGGACAATCGATGTACTTCTGCATGTTATGTGCACTGAGCTCCAAGTATTCCCTAGTGGCCTCTCGCCTTATCTACTCCATGTACTTATCGTTCTCTAGCCAGACTTGGTACTTGGGTTTTGCATCGATAAGGGAACTGATTGATGGGATCTTGTGCGTTCTCACCATTACATCCAAACTGTTATCCAACCATGCATATGAGGCTTATATGCTACTGATGAATTGGGTATGCTGCTCGTAGTTATGGATCAAAATTCGGACCTTTTATTTTTCCACCTTTGCATATTGCTTCATCTTCTTTACTAAGTCAAGCGGGGCCCCTTTGTATAGCATTGTCCACTCTTGCACATGGGTGATGGAAGCATGTATGTTCTTGAGAGTTTGAAAAAAATATTTTCTCTATTGATGTAGGCCATGCACACAGAAAACCTATTTATGCACAGTGACAAATCTGTCATAAATCTTCCGCATGGTACTCTCAAGTGTTGATACTTCAACGAGCATCACTTTCCTCATATCCCCCATTGCGGAAACTACATTTTGTGTTGATGCTCGGAGTTGTTCTACCTCTTGATTGGAAGCTTGCAATTTCTTTTCCAATTGTTCATTCTAGGCCATCAGGTACTTAACATTTGAGCTTGTCGCTCCTGCATAGGCCAAGCTGGCTACAACAAGGGTGGTTGGATGCTGCCTTGTGTCTGACACTATCACCTTTTCCTTGATGAATGTAGGTGATGCATGATCATCTAGAAAGTGATTCCTTCACTCCTGTACAATCCTCTTTTGCAACTCGTTAAATGATATATTGTACACATCCATGAACAAATCATCATCAAGGAGAAAAACTTCTCCTTTCTCACTAAGGGTTGGTTTTGACACTGGAGGTGACAGAGACTGAGAGATGACTTGCGGTGCTCTTGACATTATGTTAATATCTTGATTCTATGGATCCTGTTCCAACTCCATGTCTGTCACTTTAATCAGTTGCTCAATCGGTTGAGCAAGCTCCCAATCTTGCATCTATTCACCCTCTTCATCAGTTGCTCAATCGGTTGAGCAAGCTCCCAATCCTACATCTGTTCACCCTCTTCACTAGTTATTGGTTGTTCCAACTCATCAACCTGTATGGGAGTTTTTTTCTCTTTCATCACGCATTTCCTTTGTTCCTCTTCCTTCTTTTTCTTCTCTTCTCTTTCTCTCCTCCTGAACTCCCATTCTTCCTTCAACTTTTTCTCTGTCTCATGCAGATTTAGTTCTTCTTCTTGCAGCCTCTGCTTTTGTCTATTACTTCGCTCTACTCTTTTTATTCGCTGCACCCTCTTTGCTTCCATTGCCAAATAATATTTCTCCATGATAGGATCTTACCTCATCTTACATATGTTCTCTTCCTATGGGTTCTTGACAATATTCCTCTTTCCCTTTTCCTGCACTAGATTGCTGCATATTAATGTTGATGTTGTTGCTTCTTGTGTTGCTATTGTCTACAGAGAAGCTTTCCAAGTTCCTTCTAATCTGACTGAATCATCGATTCTAGAGGCATTATAGCAATACATCCAAGGGTCCTCCTTTGGCCAGTGAAATGTAACATGGATCCATGGAAAATACACCCTCTCATAGTGGTCCTTTCAAATACTATGGGGATCATATGGATTAAAGTATTTGGTTCCGAACTCAAATCTCACTATCTCTTTGGCCTCAACATCTATATCCTTCAAGCTCTTAATATCGTATAATCTGATCCACAAAGGAAGAGTGGACCATGGCACTTTCTTCTTCCTATGAAGTCCTACTGATAATCCTGTGGAGATGTGATATGAAACCTATTGCATGATCAACTTATCAGTGGCATACCTTGGTAGAACATGCAAAGGATTCTCTCCGCCAAACACTCTGAGGAAGGTGCCACCTGGTGAGGCATACAATTATGCAATGTTTACTATTACCTCCATTTCTTCTCAGGACATGCAAGGTGGATCTTGCTCAAAGATAAGCTTGGACAATGGATTGATAAAATGGCCAGTTACCTTTTCCATCACTCCTCGATAACTGCAGTTGGAAAGAAACTTGCAATAGATGTTGATGATAGTCTCTTTTGGTGTCCATGTCCAACTCATGCCAGGGAACTGTTGTTGGGCATAACTTGTATCAAGTAAGTATACGAACATGTAAAACCTTGCTTGTTGATTCTTGGGTATGTTTTGAGTGTTATCCACATGGATCTTCAATTGATGAGCCAACAAATATGACGAGTTGAATGGATTCCCATCACTCACCAACTGGTCTAGTATAATTACCCACCCTTCAAGAAAGGTTTCTATGTTCTCTTGACCATATATTCTGCAAGAAAAGATGATCAAGAATTAATAAGACTTCTTGAGGAACCTTGTCTTGTAAACATGAGTTGGTGTCTATCTAAAATTTGACAGCTATTTCACCCAGTGCTTGACGATATCTCTAGTGTTCACAAATCTATGGGTGGCATAGAAAAATGAGTCCATGCCCTTCACCAGCTGGGGTAAATGATACATCTACTAAAAGTTCTCTACCTTGAAGGTGGCACTGCTCAATGTCATAGTATATTCATCTATGTGTGAGACAATCTTGTTGATAATGTCCACACATGGGAAGGTGGGGTACCTGCATGAAACCTTATATAAGCATGATTGTTGGATATTAAGATAAACCTGTCGGTCCTCTAAGTATTCCTTGAAGTTCTCTGCAAAAGTATATTTGATTTTCTATCATGTTAGTGTTAAACCCTTCTCAATGAACAACTGAGTATCCACATAAAATGGTAGATAAACTGATATCTATTGAACTGATTCCCCAGTACTTCTCTTGGCGATTTCCTTTTCTGCATATCTCTTAGATGCCATGTTAACTATAATTACTAGATAGATGCTCAACAACTATTGTACCTATGGGACAAAGAGGAAACTCATGGAACGAATATGTCAGCTTGAAAACCAAAGCAACTTCAAGACAAGATCAAGCAACAAATCTAGCTCACGATAGGAGGGATTACGCAATTCTACCTGACAGAGGTCATTGTCCAACTGTGGAAACTGTGCATTGTGAAGTTCCACTAGTTAGTCGAGAAGCTTGATGACTGGAACTGCGCAATGCACAGTTCATTCTTGGGCCAGGGTCGGGAGATATTATGCATTGTGCAGTCTCAATGAGTTGGGAGGTTGGCTCCTAGAACTGGGCAATGTGCAATTGGAGCCAGGCTAGGATAGGCTCTAGGCAATTCTAGAAGCTAAGGCAGAGGCCTTGAGCTCCCAGATTGAGCAGTGCATGCAACGAAGTATGAGATCAGGGAAAGGGGACCCAAATCTTCCCAATGGGAGTCTGAAAATCAAGCAGATCTGAAGGATGGTGTGATGCCGAGTGTAGATCTAACTAAGTGTTGATGCATGCATGTGAAACAAGTGTAGGAATTCATTAAACTGAAGGAAAATGATGCAAGTGAAGAGAGTTTCCGCAATGACGACTGTTGGTGCAAAAATAGGGTAACTCATGCGAGACTTGGGAAAGGTAATTTAAGGAAAGGTAATTTAAAACTTGAAACAAAACTTCTACAAGCTAAAACAAACTAAAATTCTAGTAGTCATTCAAAGAAACAAGTGAAACAACACTCTCACAAGCTAAACAAAAAAAAGCGACAAAAAAATCGGCAAAAGACTAGAAAAGAAAAACTCACCCGTAAAAGCAACGACAATCGCATCGAAGGTTCCTTAATATCCTGAGGAACGCCAAATATCCAAGATCAAATGAGAAAATGAGCTCTAGCAACATCGATTAAATAGATTTGGTCAAGTTAGGGTTTATGACGTGCATGCCAAAAATTAAGGAAAAAATGACACTTGGCGATAGTTTCCAAAATAACTCAAGTGCCTCCTTTGGGTTGCTAAAAATAGATCCCTATTTTTTAGGGATATTTATTTATTTTTATTTTGTATTTATTTTTATTTTTATTTTTTATTTATTTTATTTATTATTTATTATTTATTATTTATTATTTATTATTTGTTATTATTTTATTTTTTTCCAAGAAAAACTACCATGCATTTCCTGGAAAGATTGCGCATTTCTGAGGAAAACCAGACAACTCTTTGGCTCATGCATTACGTAGTTTCTCAACATAGTGGGTTCTGCTCAATTTCTAGGTTGAGTGGCTCTGGGCCGCCTCTCATGTCTAAACAATTTTCGAGCTCAATGTTGTCTTCCATCCACTGCAGTGCATTTCCTAAGCTCAAGGATCACTGGTAGTCAGGACTGTGCAATTCCCAAGAGCAAGGCCAACTTCCCTCAAGAATTTTTTAGTTCTCTAAGGCAAGCCCAGAACTATCAAAAGACCAAGTCAAGAGATCAACTTGTGGGTTAGAAAAAGAGATAAGTAAGCAAACATAAGCCAATATGAAAAGAATAAAGCTCAGTCGAAACACAAGTACCTAGGTCAGTGCGAGATGAACTATTGTGATTTAGAAGAGAAGGTCCAAAATCAAAGCATAGGTAACATTTTGGAGGGCGGTTGTAGCCACTACAACATTAGCGACACACTCGTAGAACTCCAGCTCTCTGTATGGACCTTGTCTCATGCAAAGAGATTCTAACTCTTCTGGAAGTATTGTTCAATCCTTCGATCATCATAGCTTCTTCACTTAGCTTGAGTTGAAGATGTAGTCCCTACCATTCTCTTTATCGACATCGCACATACCAGGCCAAGTCAAACTGAGTTGTTTCGATTGGGTATGAGGGGTATCTAGATGTACAAGTAAAATAGATTGTCAGATTTTTAGTTTCATCTCTGGTGTTGCTCCACTGTTAGTGGGCCTAGACAGTATCCTGACGGAGTCACTTCAGGAACAAAAGCATTGCTCCGCTACCAGCGAGCCTAGACAATACCCCTTCAGAGTTACTTGCTTCACCTCTCTTAGCAGGAAGCCTTTCTCTTCTTTTGCCCTTTATTTAATTTTTTTATTTTTTCATTTTTCGAAGAACTGTGCATAGGAACTTCTTTATTTCATGAGGTGAAATAGGGCTCCCGAATTATTGAGAGCAACAAAGGTTGTCCCTTCATAGAAGGGTATTTATATATACCTATGGCATACTTGTTAAGGTTTCCCCCTCTCCTTACTCTACTTGACTGAGTTTACAAGGGTTAATCGAATATAAAAAACCGATTAGAGTAGGTAGTACTAGTTAAGAGTGCAATCATTGTGATTCCACCAGGACTGTCTTTGAAAGGAACATATTTTCCATTAGGGTATTATCGACTAGAAGAAACAAAAGATCCACATAAGAGAGGGAATAGACAAGTAACCTAGTGTTGATAGTTGTACAAGTTCCTCTTGGGTTTCACCCAGCTTGTCTAAGAAGCCAACACAGTTTCATGTAGAAACTAACCTACAGGTGCAAAAGAAAATAAACAAAGAAAATAAGCAGGACAAAGCAAAACAAAGGAAGCAAATAAGGAAACAAACAAGAAAAGAAAACTCTACTCCTACTGCTAACCTAAGCAGAGCATAGGCCATCTCACGTGAATTGATACTTCCAACATAACCATCGGTGCATTGGTTGGCCCATGTAGGCGAGAACATGGTTGACAAGAAATATATGCAAGAAAACCAACATACAAGAAAGTAAAACAATGTGAACCAATACATTCGAAGCTTGAATGCAACCACAAAAAAGAAAAATTTAAAAGCACGTGAAAGGCACTCTGTAGATGTATCACGGTGTCCTATCACATTCCACGTGGAAGACAAGCATGCACACACCTTTGAACTTGAAAGACGAGCAAAGATAAAGAAAGAAGAAACTTATGTTTCAAAACAATGCTTGTTATGTATGAATCCTCCAATTCTTGAGCAATAAGATCATGTGATTCTAGTGGAGGATGAAAAAACCTTGGAATAAATTGATTTTAAGTGCAAGCAATAGGGTGATGAGGAGCCTAGAATGATTCAACATATTTCTGATCCGAAGTGGATCTGACCTCAAGGCTATGAGAACTTGACATAACCATAAGCTAGGGCTGAAGTGCATCGACATCTTAAGGAGTTTACAACTCATCAGAATATGGATCATGAAAGACAGTGGCTTAGAGAGATCAACAATATACAAATCAGAATCATGATAATATGAATGAAAAAAAAAAAATCACGACATCCACGATCAGAAAATTCAAGATGATGGACAACGACATCCTCATGATTTGACAAATCATAAAGAGGGGAAGACGAAAAACGAGAAATTTCACCCTCTACGTTTTCAGAAAGGTAAGATGAAAAATTAGGTGGATCGGGGAAGAGAGATTTTTCCTCTCCGCAACCAAATGGAAAATTGTCATCCCACATGTTCTCCGAATGATCAGAAATAGAAAAATACGGAAATGAATTTTCACAAGATGGAACAGAAATCAAAGAATCATGGAAGATGTCAAGATAAAGTGGACAAGGTGTAGACAGAAGGAGGTCATCCTTCACAACAGATTCTTGTTTAGCTTCCCACACATACTCATAAAAAATGATATTGCAGGTTGACTGTTCAACACCAACTCCGTCCAAAACTTGATCCTCGTGAACATAATATGTAAGATCTGAGACGGATGAACACAACACACCGAAATTCGGAGGATCAAATGAACCCAAGGATGGAGGATGAGGAGATAAGACCACATGACAACCATCAGAGTTACAATCCAAATATGCATAGAAATATTGAGTAGGTGGGGTAGGAGTAGATGGTGACAGATTAATAGGTGGATTCTCAACTTCTCCCACCTCGACTTGCATAGCTAGATTTGTTTGATGAGAAGGGGACGGAGCATCACTTGGGACAACAACCTTGTCTATCTTAGATTCAAAAACATGAACAAGATATTGAAATCTTTCCTCCCAAAATTCTCAGTCAACTTCATCTTTATGAAATTCATAATAGTAGTGAAGAAAACAATCGTGAAATCTTGAAGAGATTCGTAAAGTGATTTTTAAAATTTTAAATTTTTTTGATTAAGGGCCTTAGGCTCGTAAAGAATGAAAGCACGACATAATTCTCTAAAAAAGTGATCAAAAGAGAATATAGAGGTTGCAGGCAACATGTGACACCATTGCTTTGCGCGCCCTTCAAACATGAAAGAGAACAACCCATAGACAATGTCATCCGATGAGACAACATGCCTATCATAGAAGCCAACAAAAGCAACTGTGTGCCTGAACAAGGTTGTTGCATCCTCGCCATTGAACTTATATCTGGATAAGTCATCTATAATTCTCATTGGCACTTTGAAATTAGTAAATTTAGAGAAACATGTTGGGGTTATGCTTTGGACTGAAATCATGAAATATGTTCAGAAATTCAAAATTGATTTCAAGGGCTTAGCTTTTCATCTGGCCCTCCTTCTAGCGCCAGAAATGTTGACGGTGTTGGACCCGCCAAGATTCAGGGGATCTCCCCAATATGAAGTCCTAACTAGACCTCAAACCATTTGGAGTATAAGTCTTAGTAGTGGGTGGTAATGTAATGCTTTTACCGTGGTAGCATGTAGAGGTAAATATGATAACTTTGGGTGACAACAAGTGTGTGACCCTATGGACAGTCAAGTGTGATGCATGAAGGTTCTAACACATGGAGGGGAAAAGGAAGTGCGCCCCTTAGAAGCCTCTATTAGTACACAAATTGAAAGGAACACACGAGTGGAATGACATCACAAGCTAAAATACAAAATAATACACAACTTAAAGTGATGAGTTAACCCAACAACACACATTCAATAGGATTCATACAATTGCATACAAAATAGTTCATAAGAAAACGCATAAGTTAAACAACATACATTGCTAAAGAAACCAGAATTGTCCAACTACATTAACAACAAATGCATGAAAGCGTGATGGCTCTGATATTATTATAGTCAAGAACCACTAGCCCCAATAGTGGAACATTATAGTCAAGAACACCTGCGCCTCCAAAGAAGTATACTCACTCTACACTATGGAGAAGCCGAGGCTCTTCACAATACTCCCAATCCTTTTCTAAGCCTAAGCCTAGTGAAAAACTTGGCTCCCAAAAGGCTGTTATATGAGTTAAGAGGTTCTATTTATAATAAAGGGTGGGGTGACCCTTGACATTTCCCTTTGTGTCTCTTTGAATCTCCTCCTGACTCTTTAACTTCTTTACAAATAACTCATACATAACATGATGACCTTTCACATTCCACTAATGACACTTGGAATTTCACTTACAACATATTTAAAACTAATATTAAATTTTCCACATGTAGTCATGTAAGAGAAAATAGGCTATAGATAGTCTAACAAGGCAAAACACTATGATTCCAAAGTTTGGGGAAAGACTAACTCGAAAACCTCCACTTGGTGCTTTTCGGTCACATATTGATGCCAAACTTGGTACTCTGTGATGGTGTCCCCAAACTGTTTGATGGTGTCCCAAAACTATTTAATGGTGTCTTTCTAAAAGCAGACTCTTACCTCCATGGCATCCTGGTATATGGTCTTGGAACTTGTATCCAACTTGTTTTGAATCATGTGCAGCATGGTGTTGAACATGGTAGAACCACTGATGTACTTCTACATGTTATGTACACTCAACTCCAAGTCTTCCCTAGTGGCCTCTCGCCTTATCTGCTCCATATACTCGTCGATCTCTAGCCGGACTTGGTTCTTGGGTTTAGCATCGATGAGGGAACTGATTGATGGGATCCTATGCATTCTCACCATTACATCCAAACTTTTGTGAAACCGTGCATATGAGGCCTATATGCTACTATTGAATGGGGTGAGCTGCTCATAATTCTGGATGAAAATTCACATCTTTTCTTTCTCCAGCTCTACCTATGGCTTCATCTTCTTTTCCAAGTCAAGCGGGGCCCCTTTGTACCACATTTTCCACTCTTTCACATGGGTGATTGAAGCATGTATATTCTTGAGAGTTTGAACAAACTCTTTGCTCCACTGCTCTAGGCCATGCACACAGACAACAGATTTATGTATGGTGAAAAATATTTCATAGAGCTTTTGCATGGTACTCTCAAGTGTTGATACTTTAGAAATTATCACTTTCCTCATCTACCCCACTATGGAAACTGCATTATGCGTTGATGCTCAGGGTTGTTCTACCTCTTGCCTAGAAGCCTACAAGTTCTTTGCCAGTTGTTCATTCTTAGCTGTTAGGTACTTAATATTTGAGCTTGTATCTCCTACCTAGGGCAAGATGGCTTCGACAAGGAAGGTTGGATGCTTCCTAGGGTTTGACACTATCAGCCTTTCCTTGATGAATGCAGGTGATGCATGATCATACGGAAAGTGCTTCCTATGCACCTGTACAATCCTCTTCTACAACTTGTTAAATGATAGATTCTACACATCCATGACCATATCCTCATTAAGGAGAAAAATTCCTCCTTTCTCGCTCGAGGCTGGTTCTAACACTAGAGATGGCAAAGACTGAGAGATAACCTATGGTGCTCTCAGAGTCAGGTTCAATATCTTCATTTGTGGCTCTTGCTCCAAATGCATATTTGTCACTTCAATAAGTTGCTCAATCTACTCAGCAAACTCCCGATCATGCATCTGTTCACCCTCTTCATCAACTGCTAGTTTTTCTGACCCATCAACTTGTATGGGTGTTTTTTTCTCTGCCATCGCACCTTGCCTTTGTTCCTCTTGCTGCTTCTAATTTTATTCTCTTTCTTCTCTTTCTCTCCTCCTCAACTCCTGTTCTTACTTCAACTTCTTCTCCATCTCTTGTAGCTTCAGTTCTGCTTCTTGCAGCCTCTGCTTTTCTCTCTTCCTTTGCTCTACTCTCTTTATCCACTTCTCCCTCTTTGCTTCCATTTCCAAAGATACTTTCTCCATGATAGGATATGCCCTTATCTTGTAGCTTTGCTCTGCCTATGGGTTCTCATCAATCTTCCTATTTCCCTTGTCCCGTAATGGATTGATTCCTATTACTGTTGTTGTTGTTGCTTCCTGTATTGTTGCTATCTCCAGAGAATCTTTCCAAGTTCCTGCTAAGATGACCGAATCATTGGGTCTAGAGGAATTATAGCAATACCTCCAAGGGTCCTCCTATAGATGAGATTGTTAACTATATGAAAAAGTTGGGTGAAGAAATAAAAGAGGCTGTTGTGGTTGAAAAGGTACTAAGATCGTTGTCCTCTAAGTTTGAATCAAAAGTTTCTGCAATAGAACAAAAATAGAATCTACAGCAACTTACCATGTCATAGTTGCACGGGATTCTAACTGCATATGAAATGAGGAAAGGAGGACCATCAGACAGGAGAGAAGCAGCATTCAAGGCTTCAGGCAAAGGAGATTACTATGAGTCAGGACACATGTCAGAAGAAGAGGAAGAATTAAATTTTGTCAAGAACCTTCAATGGGGTGCTGGAAGATTTAGAGGTAAGTTACCTTTCAAATGCTTTGCTTGTGGAAGAGTCGGTCACTATGCTGCCAAGTGTCCTCATAAAGATAAGCTTGACAAAGTTAAGGAACCTGTTAGATGGAACAAGAAACTGAATGTAAATAAGAAAAGCTATTACACTCATGAAGACAATGATGGACTTTCAAATAGTGATGAAGATGAACAAGGTAATAATTATAGACTTTTAATGGCCTTTGAAGATGATGATTTCATGGATGCTATAGATGAAGAAGGTCTATATGAAGAGATTTCTAAACTCAAAATTTGTTTATAAGAGAAAAATATGATTATTGATACTCTGCAATTCCAATTGGCTGAAAAGGAAAAACATCATGAAAAGTTAGAATGTGAAATTGTGGGTCTTAGAAAAGAGATTGAGAAAACAAAAGTTCTTAATCTTAGATTTGTTAAGGGATCTAAAACTCTAGATGAGATTATCAATGTGCAGCGTTCTCCACTAATCAAGATAGGTCTGGGATATAATGAAGAAACATCTCAAGCGCAGAAACCATCCACATCCAAAATTTATCTTGATGCAGCAAGGAGGAGTGAGCAAAGGCCAAATGGAGATCACCAGGTAAATCAGGGACAATTTACCTCAAGAATGAACAAAGACTACCAGGTGAATAGGGGGCAATCCACCTTAAGGATGAATAGAAGCTACAACCGGCCACAGGTAAAATCTTCTCAATTTGCCTCAAGAATGGAAGTCAATAGAAACTACAATCATTTGGCTGGTAGATTTGATAATCGCGGGAGTTTATTCAATGGCCAATGTTTCTCTTGTCATAACTTTGGCCACAAAGCAGCTCAATGTGTTTCCTATAAGACAATCATGACTAGAGAAGCTCAAAAACAAAGAAGTATGACTGGGATCACGAAAAGGACCTATAACAACTTTTCCGCCCTTGAAAATGAAATTGAATGTTCTATTTGTAATAACTTCGGTCATGAATATTCTGAATGCAGGAGCAGGTTTCAGCAGACAACTCAGAAGGAACAAGCCTCAAATGCCAGAACATGGAGAATGAAAGAACCGCAACCAGAAAGATGTGGTATAGCCTTATATGCAGAAGGGTAGGAAAATCAATGGTACATCGACAGTGGATGTTCGAAACATATGACAGGTGATAAGGAAAAACTTCAGTCATATAGTGCCTTAGAGAAGGAGAAGAAGGTCTCATTTGGAAATGACACCCCTGTGCTCATAAAAGGTAAAGGTTTTGTTCAGCTGAATGAAAAGGTCAAAGCTGGAAATGTTATGTATGTTGATGGCTTAAAGCATAATCTATCGAGTGTCAGTCAGATGTGCGATCAAGGAACTGAGGTAATATTTCGATCAAATGGATGTAGTGTTCGTGATCTTGATACAGGAAAAACAGTGATCAAAGGCGTAAGAACTCCAAATAATTTATACATATTCAAAGAAGGACAACATCAATGCTATCTAAGCAAGAATGATGAACACTGGCTATGGCACCGGAGATTGGGGCATCTAAGATTCTCACAAATAAGGAAAGCATGCAGTTCGTGGTCTTCCAGACATCAGAATTCCAGACAATACAATATGCAAATCATGTCAGTTTGGTAAGCAAACCAAAACTAACTTCCCTGAGAAAGAAGGATCAGCTAGCAGGCCTCTTGAACTTGTCCATACTGATGTATGTGGTCCATCTAGGAAAAGGTCACCTCGGGGAGAAGAATATTTTATATTATTCATTGACGATTTTTCCAGGATGTGTTGGATAAGACTTATGAAGCACAAAGACGAAGCTTTCGAAAAATTCAAATCTTTCAAAGCCTTGGTTGAAAACGAATCAGATCACAAAATCAAATGCCTCAGGTCTGATAGAGGTGGGGAGTTTACCTCAAATGAATTTTTCGATTTTTGTGAAGAACATGGAATAAGAAGGGAATTCTCTACTGCAAGAACTCCTCAGCAAAATGGAGTAGTGGAAAGGATGAACAAAACGGTTCAACAAATGGCTCGTGCTATGATGGATGAGTCTGGAACTCCCGCAAATTTTTGGGGTGAAGCTGCATTTGCTGCGGTTGTTATTCTCAACAAAACAAACGTCCAGGTGAACAGCACTCAAACTCCTCATGAGCTCTGGTATGGTGAGACTCCTTCGGTAAAATATTTCAAAAATTTTGGAAGCAAATGCTATATTAAGAATAATGATGAAAATCTTGGCAAGTTTGAACCTAGAGCAGATGAAGGCATTCTCCTTGGTTATTCTCCCCACAGCAAAGAATATAAGTGTTACAATAAAAGACTTGGAAGAATTGCTGACAACATTGATGTAGTGGTTGATGAAGAAGGAAACATTCCTAGGCAAGTAAATTCTGAAAATCTCGAAGATGATGAAGACTATCCTTCAAATTAGACTTATGATGAAGAAGAAGCTCAAGAGGCACCAGAGGAATAGATAAGGATAGAATAGAAGACTCCATCCAGGTACGTTCAGAAGAATCATCCATAATCTCAAATTTTGGGGCAAAAAGAGGCAGGTATACAAACAAGAAGAACAATTGCAGAAGCTTCAAGCTATTTGGCATTAATCTCCTCCATTGAACCACAAAATGTAAGAGAGGCATGCAAAGATGAATGTTGGGTCAAGGCAATGGATAAAGAACTTGAGCAGATTGAAAAGAACAACACTTGGGAGTTGGTTCCTAGACCAAAAGATAAGATTGTCATAGGGACAAAATGGATTTTCAAAAACAAGTTGAATGAAAATGGGGAAGTTATTAAAAACAAGGCCAGAATTGTTTGTAAAGGGTATGCTCAACAAGAAGGAATAGAATTTGAAGAAACTTTTGCTCCCATTGCTAGACTTGAGGCCATCAGAATGTTCCTTGCTCTCTCTAGCTTTCAGAAGTTCAAAGTATTTCAAATGGACGTGAAATCTGCCTTTCTAAATGGAAACTTAGAAGAAGAAGTGTACATTGAGCAACCAGATGGATTCATCCTTGGTAATGATCCAAATCTTGTATGCAGACTAAAGAAGGCTCTCTATGGTCTCAAACAGGCTCCAAGGGCTTGGTACTATCGTCTAGACAAATACCTTCATCAACAAGGCTTTTCAAAAGGATCAACAGATAGCAATCTTTATATAAAAATTGAAAATGATAAATTGCTAATACTTGTTGTGTATGTAGATGATATCATCTTTGGTAGCAATGAAGAAGCTATGAGTCAAAACTTTGCCTTGGTGATGCAGAAAGAATTCGAAATGTCCTTGCTTGGAGAGCTAACATATTTTCTTGGTTTACAAATCCAACAAAATGAAGGTGGTATCTTTCTATCTCAAACAAAGTACCTCAAGCAGATTTTGAAGAAATATGGCATGGAAGATTCGAAACCGGTATGTACCCCTATGGTCACAGGGTGCAGCCTCAGTGCAAATGATGAATCAGCAGTAGTGCATCAACCGACCTATAGATCCATGATTGGAAGTCTGCTCTATTTAACAGGTACCTGACCAGGCATTATGCATGCAGTGGGAATAGTTGGAAGGTTTCAGGCAAATCCAAAGGAAACTCATCTTCAGGCAGTTAAGATAATTTTCAAGTATCTTCAAGGAACTCAAAACTATGGCTTATGGTATCCTAGAGATACTAATCTCACACTTCATGCATACACAGATGCGGATTGGGCTGGAAGGGTGGATGACAGAAAAAGCACTAGTGGTGGTGTATTCTTTATGGGTTCCATATTAGTATCATGGTTTAGCAAGAAACAGAGTTCAATTGCTTTATCTATAGCTGAAGCAGAATATGTGGCTACTGCATCTTGTTGCACACAGCTCCTTTGGATGATGCAAACTCTGCAGGACTTTCAAATCACTTGTACTCCACCTATCTCCATCTTATGTGATAATACAAGTGCAATTAGCATTTCAAAGAACCCAGTCATGCATTCAAAGACCAAGAACATACCTATCAAATATCATTTCTCCGGGAACAAGTGCTGGAACAAAAGGTCAAATTGGAGTATGTTCCTTCCAAGGAACAAGTTGCTGATATTCTCACCAAACCACTACCTAGGGAGACATTTGAATACCTCAGATAGAAGCTAGGGGTAGTTGATGCATCATCTTGCTGTTGAAACCTGTCTATTTCAGAGAAATATGGTTGTATGCGAGTTGCATGAGGAGGATCCGCGTACATACGCCGATTTATGCAGACACAGTCGATTATATGGTGGTTTTGAAGGAAATCAGTGGGGACAGACTTTGGTTGAAGGGAGTCTGATATGGGTCTGACAGAGATCAGCTGGCACAGGTTCAGGGGGAGCAGATAATCTTCTAATAATGTATATTTGGCATTATCTTGGTTCAAATTCACAGCTGTTGTTGGTGGAACAAGTGCAGAAGGAGAACAGAAGGAGAACATGGTTGCTGATCTGAATAGTGATTGACAGATGCTGCTGATATCAGTGACTTTTCATAGTCTTGCTCTAAGATATTTCATCTCTATGTCATGTACATCTTTTGTTATTATCAAGGTCATGTAACGACCTATTTTGGTTTCCCCACTATGCCTGGGATGAATGATGTAATGTTTTTGTTTATCATATGTAAATTTCTAATGTATCCCCACTTGGTTGGGTGGATGATCCCCACTTGGTTGGGTGATGGATGTATGTATAGAGTCTTTTGGTGATAGGAAGGTCATTTATGATGTATAAAGTCATGGTTCTTCTTGAAGAACATCTTTTTGCAAATCTTGTCTACAGTCAGGGGGAGCATGGTCAGCACAGCAGAGCAGAGATTTCATCATGTACTCAGGGGGAGCATAACCCTTTGCCATTGATGACAAAGGGGGAGAATGACTTTGAGGATATTGGGGTTGCCATCAAGTCCAAAGGGGGAGATTGTTGGCATTATGACACTGGTTTGGCGCTGTGGCACAAGTGTTGTCCTTGATGTCAACTTACTCTGGTGAAAGATCTCAATTCAGGCTCTCAGAAAGAAGGAAAAGTTATATACACAGGTTCACTTTGACGAAGACGCGTATACACGCGGGTCGAACGTTCAAAAGGCGCGTATGCGTATACACGCACTTTCACGCAAGGAAAAGCGCGTACATGTGGGAGAACTTATTTTTGGTCTGTGGTATTTAGTCCTTGGTATTTGAACCTGTGGTTTTGGGCCATGGTATCTCGTCATAAGTGTTGATCCCAAGTATGGGGTCCATGGTATTGGTTTGTTATGGTTTTGGACCATGGTATTGTGAAAGGCCTAAGGTTATAAAAGAGGAAGGAGATCATTTGGCAAGGGCATCTGAATAATTGAATATCTGATAACGGGCTAGATCTGGAATACTGGTGATTGGGTTATGGTGCAGATCTGGATCTGAATAAAGAATGAACCTGAGCGCAAGGAGAAGGATAATTTCTATTGATGGGTCAAAATCTTAGGGCTTGAACGATAGTATCTTTGTATGATTTTGATCTGTTATCTGTGGCACATGCTTGATCTATAAATCTGGGAATCTGGGTTAACTAATGTCTGAATGTTTGAAAGAGTGAATTATCCTTTATAGATCTGTACGCAGGTTCAGTGAAGTGAAGGCGCATATACATGCTGGTTCTGTAAGTGAAAGAGGCGTATACGCAGGTTGGTCTTGAGACAGAAGCGTATGCATGCAGGTTTCTGATTAGTGAAGTAGCGTACAGCTCTTGATTTATGTTCTAGCTGCTTCTATCCATTGCTGTAGTGTTCTGGGTTCAGAAGAAGTGTGTGATTACTGTTACTGTGATCTAGGTACAGTTGTCAGAGAAGTGTTTTTTGTGATTCAGGTTAATTGGTGAAAAGGAGATTGTTTGATTCTTGATGATTGATTGATGTTCATGGATCCAGTCTGAAAATTTATGAAACGTGGTCCCTGGAAGCAAAGAGAAGGTTGTAGCCTTCTGCAGGTAGTAGCCTGCGTACTAGTACCTCAGCTAGTACAAGAGCTAAGGGGGTTGTAGCTCCCTTCCAGGAGAAGCTGGAGAATGAGAGAGAGGGTTGTAGCTCTCTACAGGTAGCAGCCTGCGTACTGGTAAAAGACTGCACCAGTACAGAAACATTGTAAAAAGAAGTTTCTAATTAAAAGAACATAGAGACGAATTGCAGCAGGGGGTTTTCACCCACATTGGGTTTCCTCCTTACATCTTGTGTTCTTGTGTGTGATTTTCTTCTGCTCTGTTTCACTGTTTCTAGTACTGTCTATTTAATTCTGATACACAGATTAATGATCAACATATGTAAGATAAATTGATTTTTAAGTCTGCATGGTATACGTGGGTTTCCTTATCTGTAGTTGCGTATATACGCGTTTTTACTAACTTAAGTAGCGTATATGATCTGGGTTTGAAAAAGAAAATAATTGACTTGATAATACTGATTCACCCCCCTCTCAGTATTATTTCCAACACTTATAACATTTTCTTAATTAACAGCATGAGAAATTCAAGCCTAAGTATCTTCATTACAATCTCTATCAAACCAAATCATATCGCTTAATCATTGATTTTCTATTTGGAAAAGAAAATCAATAATATTTCGTGAAATTCAGACTCTGTTCTGGCACATTACCTTGCAGTTGACTTTAAGGTTGACCACATTGCAGTGTGATTATCTTGAAGGATTGGCTCAAGAAAATAGGAAGGAATCCATGAGGGGATCATTCTTCATTTATCCATATATTCTTTTGTTGAGCTGGTGCACTCGAACCCTATCAACAATGGAGGTAGTTGCGGATCTGTGGATTATTTGCAGAATCAAGTCAATTCCGTAGCTGAATGCAATCTTTAATAAAACAATAAGGTATATGGACAAAATATGAAAAAGAGGACATGTAATTTCTTACCTTAACAAAACCTTATATTTATTTCATTTATTTGGGTGATAGGAATAGGAAAAAAGAGGAAATGTGGACAAAAATGGTATCAAGGTAAAGCAGTTCTTGGACTCTACATTCCCCCACGCTGGAGGTTTTGTATGTCCTCATACAACTCAACATTGTCATTCTCTTGTGCTTTCTGGTTATCACATTCAGGATTCACTTTCTTCTTCTTTCTGGAAGCCATTTCCATTCTTGGTTTCTTCATGACGATTATACTTTAGGTTGATGATTTCTCTTTTCATTGCCCTGTTTTCTATCTTCAACCTCTTGTTCTTTTTGTACCATAAACTTAAGTGAAGAATAAGGTTGTCACTCTTGGCAATTTGAATTCCATTACATGCCTTCAGTGTTTGATTTTCATTTTTGAGGTATCTGTTTAATGTCTCTAGCTCAAAGATTTCTTGCTTCAAAATATTAGATGCTGAAGATTCTTGTGGCTCATTAAACTGGTTACTTCCTTCTCCTGGGCTTTGGATTGATCCTTTGGTTGTTGCTTCCTTCCTCTCTAATGATTCTATGTAATCATAAATTTCTTTCTGAACAGGATCAATTCCTGGGCTTTGTACTGGACTTCTTAGAGGTGAAATGAAGAGAGATGGTGACACTCTTAGTGATTCTCCTAGAGAGTCTTCAAGGTCTTCAATTTGTTCTTTCGCCTCAAGGTCAATATATTCTGCAACTCTTGAGACTGCTTGTTGTACCGTGTTCAATATGGTACTTCTTCTTAGACCTGTGGTTGGCAATCCCTGATTTTTCTTCTTTTTAGATTTTGGATTCTCTTTCTGAAGAAAGATATTGGTTTGGGATAAATCCTCTATTTCCTTGTCGACTTTCTTTCTTCTAAAATTCCCTTTTTTTATTTTCTGCAAAATATCTACAATGGGTAGTTCATCCTCTGATAATTCCTGTTGGGACTGGGGTTCCTGTTCTTTTACTATTTCCATTTTTCTCTTCCTTCCCCTGAGGGTTCTACTACCACTGGGTTGTTCAGGGGTTTTCTCTTCAAAATGATTTCTTACTAGAAAATTTTCCCAATTGTCACCTATACTCTGAAGGTGAAACTCAATCAAGATTTTTATCAATCCATGATGGTACATTGTATTGTCTATGAACTGAATTTTCTTTTGAACATTCATTGACATTTTCTTAAGGCTATGCAAGAAGAAGTATGGAAGATTCATTTGGTGTTCCTCAAGAAAATTCATCATTATCCTAATGTGGTAGAAAAACATGCATCCAAACCGACCTTCACAAGTAATAAATTTCTGAAGTACAAGGAGAAAATTCCTCCATTTACTCTTAAGGGTTGTACTAGGAATACCTTTTCTGAAGATGGTAGTGTCCATGTTTGGATTCTTCAAGAAGATTTTCCAATCTTCCCCTTCGATTCCTCTATTTTTGAACCATTTTTCTCCACTTCTAGGCAATTCGGTGGCTTCTGCAATTAGGGACTTTATTATGATGAACTTGATATCACCTATTTCAACCTCTATTCCATCAAAAGAATGTGAAAAAGTCTTTGTTACCTCCCTGTGGAAACCATCAATTTTTTCTATAAATTTTAACCATTGTACTTTCTGCAACAACTCCCTGATCTAAGGGCATCCTTTGAAGAACTTCTTTCCTACTGGTTCTATTCGGACAATAACACCCATGGTGAGAGATGTTTTGTCTTCAAGAGTTGTTTACTTGACAGGGAAAAATGGTGTTGGTAGGGTTTCATTCTATGATGGAGAGATGGAGAGGCTATATGAATTCAGAGAAATGAGAGAACAAGTGAATTATAATGAAGGCTTGTGGAAATGAGTTAACGTTGGAGCGCATTCAATTTAATGATTCAGCGATTACTTCGATAGATTCGGAATGGGGACAAGAAAAGAGTTAAAATGGTGGATTATGATGATTTTGACAAATGACCATCACCCACTATTTGAAATGATTTCATTTTATTTCAGTAGTTCTATGTCCTCATAGTTCATATATGCAATATATTAACCCTTATTGTAAGATTAAAGTATCACATACCTTTGATTGATTTGCTAACCTTATTTTTCCTTTGATATCTTCTACAGGTACTTTTCACTGTCAATTATTATTCAAATTTGAGACACTAAGTGTTCCTATCAAATTGGCTACAGAAATATTATTAGAGCTACAGAAAGTTACTAACTCTGTAGTTAAGAAAAAAAATATACTTTAGGAAAATGAAATTTCTTTTGGAAGAAATGATAAAAAGAGAGAAAATTTAAGGTGCCAATAAGAGTTGATTTTCACTTCAAAATTTCTGTATAAACATGCCAACAACATGTTGGTTTTCATGTATATATATATATATATATATATATATATATATATATATATATATATATAATTTATTTATATATTTATTTATCTCTTTTTTTAAAGTATGGAGAAAAATAAAATTTCTAAGGTGGAAAAGAAGAAGAATTATTCTCAACCATCTTCAATTCCGAATTGTCTTGGAAAATTTTGACAAATTCTTCTTTTGTCAATGGCTTCTGATAAAGTCTAAGTTGATGTCCATTCCCTAGAAGAGGAATTTTCTCTTCATTAATAGTCCAGATTCTAACTACACCATTGTCAAAGACATTTTCAGCTTCATAAGGTCCAAGCTAGTGAGTTTGGAATTCTCCTTGGAAATTTTTGAACTTTGAGTGGAAGAGTAATGCCCGATCTCCTTGATGAAATTTCTTTTCTTTAATGTACTTATCATACCATCTAAGTCTTCTGGAGGGCTTCTTGTCTTATTTCATCAAGCTCATTGAGTTGTCTCATCCTTTGCTTTTGTGCTTCTGATAAGTCAAGATCCAACTATACTGTTGTTTTATAGGTTTGGATTTGGAACTCTATTGGAAGTAAGCCCTGCTTCCAATAAAAAAGTTCATAGGGAGTATGTCCTATGGTACTTCTACGTGTATTTCTATAAGCCCACAAAGCTTCTGGAAGCTTTTCTGCCCAGTCCTTCCTATGTAAGTGTATAGTCTTGGTAAGAATTGCTTCAATCACCTTGTTTGTAGACTCAATTTGTCCATTGGCTTGTGGATGGTATGGAGTGTACTTTTGATGCCTGATTTTGTACTCCTCCGCAAGCTTCTGCACTAATTTGGATGTAAAATTTGTTCCTTGATCTGTTACAATTTCTCTTGGAACACCAAAACAAGTGAAAATATCTTCAAAAAGAAATGAAACTACAACATTTTTAGTAGCAAAAGGAAGTGCTTTAGCTTCTACCCATTTAGTGACATAATCAATACATACCAGGATATACCTTTTTTGATTTGAAGGTGGATTGATTGGACCAACAAAATCTAGTGCCCATTTTTCAAATGGTTGAATGAGTACCTATGGTTATAATGGCATTTCATTTGAAGGAATAGGTTTTCCCATTCTTTGACAATTGTCACATCTTTTAACATATTTCTTGGTATCCTTGAAAATGGAAGGCCAATACTATCATAAAAATAGGACTTTATAGGCAGTTATTTTGTTAGAAAAATGTCCTCCACATGGTTCATCATGGCATGTTTTAAGTATTTATGGTATTTCATCTTCTCGAACACATCTTTTGATGATGAGATCTGGTCCTGTTTTGTATAATTCTTCGTTTATCCATGAATAAGATGTGCTATTGTGAACTATCCTCCTTTTTTCTCTAGGAGATAAATGAAATGGCAGTTTCCCTGTAGCTAAATAGTTATAAATGTCTTCATACCAAGGTGATTTAGTAGATACTGCAAAAATATATTCATCAGGAAATTTATCCTCCACAGGTTGATCATTATTATCATTCTGAATTCTAGATAAAAAGTTAGCAATTGTATTATGTTTTCCGGGTCTATCTAGAATGGTGATGTTGAATTCTTGTAATAATAAGAGCCATCTGGTTATTCTTCCATTAGGGTTTGGTTTATTCATTAGGTATCTAATGGAAGAATGGTTTGTGTGAATGAAATTTTCATATCCAGTTATATAATGTCTAAATTTGTTAATGGCTTGAACTATGGCTAAAAACTTCTTCTCAATTATAGTATAATTTAACTCTGTAGGAGTTAAATTTTTACTAGTATAATAGATTTCATAAGGAGTAAGGTCTTTTTTCCCTAACACAACTCCTAAGGTTGTATCTGAAGCATCAGTTGATATATGGAAAGGAAATTTCCAATTAGGTCCTTTTAATATAGGTGCTTCAGAAATTCTCTTTTTCAAAGTTTCAAAGGCAGCTTGACAATCAAAATTCCAACTGAATTCACAATCCTTCGTAAGTAGTTTAAAGAGTGGAGATGCAATTTTTGTGAAGTTTTCTATAAATATTCTATAATATCCAATAAAACCAAGAAAACTCCTAACATCTTGTTGACAGTTTGGCACTGAAAATTTAGAAATGACCTCAACTTTAGATGAGTCTACCTTAACTCCATCTCCTGAAATATGGTGACCTAAAACAATTCCTTCGTTAAACATCATAAAACATTTTTCATGACTTAACAAAAGATTTGTTTCTTTACATCTTATTAAAAAAATTTCTAAATTTTCAAGTTCTTTGTTAAAAGAATCACCATAAACTATGAAATCATCCATATACACTTCCACACAATCATGAATAAGATCAGAGAAATTCTGAGGACTACTCTTTGGAATATTTCCAGAGCATTGCATAATCCAAAGGGAAGTACTCAATAAGCATAAGTTCCCCTTGGACAGGTAAATGTGGTTTTATCTTGATCTTTAGGTGCTACCTGAATCTAGTTATATCCACTAAAACCATCCAAAAATGAAAAATGTTTTTTCCCTGCTAATGTGTCCAAGACTTGATCTATTAAAGGGAGTGGAAAGTGGTATTTTAACGTTGCTTTATTCAACTCCCTGTAATTGATACATACTCTCCATTTTCCATTTTTCTTTGGAACAATTACTAGGGGTGAAACCCACTGACTGTCTGATATTTGATAGATGAAATTTACATTTAGGAGCTTTTGTAATTCCTCCTTAACAATTTCTTTTAGATTTGGGTTCATTCTTCGTTATGGTTGTCTAACTAGTCTTGCACTTTTTTCAATGTAGATATGATGTATGCAAGTCTTAGGATCAATTCCTCTCATATCAATGTATTCCCATGCATAAGCAGAAGAATGTTTTTATAAAAATTCTACCAGTTGATTCTTTTGTAGTTCTTCCAATTTTTTATCAACATTCAAATTTTTACCGGGAAAAATTTCTATTGAAGAGTTCCCAAATTTCTCCATAGAGAGCAATGATACGTGTCTAGATGAGAGATATTCATTTCAACTAAAGTCATAATGTGAGGAAGATTCATTATTTTCCAATAGATTTAAAATTTGGTCCTCCTCTCTTACTTGTACAGTACTGAAAACAGGTTCTATATCATCATCATCATCTATCCATTCCTCATTCTCTATTTCTATTGTTGTTTTTGCAAGTGGGTATAGTGTAAATTTCTTTGGAGAATTTCGATCTGAGATAAACATGTTACCTGATCTACAATCGATGAAAGCATCAGTTGTAGCTAACCAAGGTCTTCCTAGGATTAATGGATGTCCTCCTAGATTATTCTTGGGTTTTAAGACCATGAAATCAACAGGATATTCCCAAGAATCTAAGGATACACAAACATCTTCTAACACAGCATCAGGTTTAATTACAGACCTATCTGCTAATTGTAATAGTGTTGGTGTGTATTGAAGGTTAGGAAGCCTAAGTGAATCCATAACTTGTTTACTCATTATGTTTATGGTTGCTCCTAGATCAATCAATGTGTTTGGTATTTCAATTCCATTGATGTGAATTTTCACAATGGGGCTCCCTGGATCTAGATATTTTTGGATTGTCACTTTCCCCATCATGATGTTTGCAATTTTCCTGACTACTTGAATTGTTTTTATGTATTTTCTTTTCCTTCCTGATCTTTGAGTACTTAATTCCTTAATTGTTTTTTCAAATATTGGTGTTTATTTTATGGCTTGTAATAAAGGAATTTTTATACACATATTTCTTAATTCATCCATCATATTATAATCAGGCAATGTGATTTGTTTTTCTACTCCATCAATTTTCAACTGTTCAGGAAAAGGTGGTCTAATGGATACCGAGGGTTTTTCTATAACACGAGTATTTACTGGAACATTTTCTATTTGATTATTCTCTTTCTGAGGGAGAGAGGTCTCTCCTTCTTCAGATTTATTTTTATGTTTTTGAAGATTTGTCGTTTCTTCTTGAATAACAACAAGGGGTTTTCTTTGTAATACTCTTCCAAGCCTTAATTGGTGATTATTTAGATCTAGTGGAGTTATTACATAGGTTTGAGGATATTTCCCTTCCATATTGTAAACAGGTTGTTGTGACATTTTATTATTAGGATTCGGAAGTGGTTGAGTGGGTAGTTGATTTGGTTTTTGTGCAAATGGTAGGGAGAGCTGTTGGTTTTGACTCTAAACTTGGACTTGAGGTAATTGATTGGCTTGAGGAATTTGATTAGATTGGGGTAGGAATTGTGGTGGAAGATTAGGATAGGATGGTGAATATTGTTGATATTGAGTATAAGCCCCATAAGGATTTTTCCATCCTTGATTCCAAGATTGTGATTGTGGCTGAGCCTAAGGCTACTAAGATGGATTCCAATTATTTTCTAAAGACTGAGAAAATTGTTGTGGTCTGAAGCCTTGTGGTTGATTTGGTTGAGATTTCTGCCACAGTCTCTTGGCTACAAAGTAAAGAGGGTGTACTTGTTCTGGTATTCCTTCATCATTAAATACATATTTGAGACCTGGTAAAGAAGGACACTCCTTAGTATCATGCTTATCTGCACATATGGCACAATTTTCTATAGTTTTTAAATCTAAAGGACACTCTCTTAGGTTACGCTTCTTTCGACATATAGGACAGAAAATGGATAATGCAACATTTTCATATTTTTACTTATTCTGTATTTTAACGGTGCTTATCTGTTCACTTAGACTCCCTAAAATATTTGTCTTGAAAGTATCAAGAAAGCTTCGTAATTCTACCCTAGTGGTTGTCCCAACTAAAAATTTATTAATTCTTGATAAGAGAGGGTCTCTAGGACTCTTTCCAACTCGTGCTTTACCCCTTGATAAATGTACATATAAATCACAGATATATGCAAATGGTAATTGAAAAATATCTTCTTTTCCTATTAAGTTAAGGAGATCAATCCATTCATCTTTGATAGCTTTGAGTAGGAGGGATTTCAAAGTTTCCTCATCCAAATTATCCATTTTTGCTCTTTTAATATTATAAACAAATCTCTCTACTAAGTCTTCAAGATTTTCATCTTCCTTTTGTGTCATTTTGAAGACTTCATCTTTAATGTTATGAGGCATACAATAATATCTATATTTCTCCAAGAAAGCTTCTTTCATTTGTGCCCATGTTCTTATAGAATTCATCCCTAAACTCATGAACCATTTTAGCGTTGAATCCTTTAAGGTAGAAGGGAACAATTTCAGTTTTTGATCATCATGCAAATAATCATATGATCTGCACAATACTTCAAATTCGAAGAGAAATGTCTCTGGGTCTTCACTTCTTTTTCCATGGAAATTAGGAAGAATAGAAGGTGAAATATTTTTCATTGTGAGGGTTGTATCTTCATCGAAAATAGGAAATCCAAAAGGATCTTGATTTCCTCTACCTCTACCCCCTCCTCTATTTCTATCTCCACCTCCTCCTCTACCTCTTCCTCCTCCAATCCTATTTTCCTCACCATTGACATTGTGTACCTCACCTCCCCCTTCTTCAGCCATGACGGATACTTCTAAACTAATGTAAGGTTCTTCTAATTCTTCTGGTTCCTATATCAATGGGTAGCCAAAATAAGTTTCTTGTTCCTCTTCTTCACTGGGAATTTCTAATGCTTCTCCTAGAATTTGTTCACCAGTGGAGGATAGAAAAACTACTCCTGTAGTTGGGGATGTAGGATTTTATTCAATTACAACTTCAGTAGATGAAGTAGGTTGAGTTCTAGATTGGATTTATGATCTTGAGACTTCAGGAAGCCTTTGTCGACCAGGGTAGGTAAACTGATGAAGCATAAGTACATTGTATGTACTAGAATTTATTTCTGTCATTAAGATGTTTATGTTATAGTTAAAGTCTAAATCTAGAATTAGTATGGGAATGGTGATACTGTCTATATTAGAGTATTTTCCCTAAGATCTGTTAGCTGGTTATTCTAAAATTAATCTTAATTGAATCAAGTTTCGTGGGATGGTTGAAGATTGATCGTAAAATCTACTTCGTTAGACTGTTTTTTATTATATTTAGAATTTTATGTTGCAGCCAAACTAGACTAACTATGAAAGCATGTGCAAAGGAGATCTACTTTACCGAATTGGAAAATGAATGATGCTTGAATTCAGTTGCTAAGAAAAAGACTGTCACTCTTTAACTATTGCAGCTTCACTCAATGCAAAAGTAAAACAAGAACAAAATTGATAAGCTATGAAATAACCAAACTGTGAAATGAGATGACTGAATTATACTAGGTAGAAAGCAAATGAAATTGTTAATGCAAATGTCAATTTAATTGCGAACTCCATTGGACTGCATCCTAAAACATAAAATAGAGCATCTATAATTTAACTCTAAGAAACCAAAGAAAGTCTATTTGCATTGGTTCAAATACCTGATCTGCACACAAGGGCCCTCCACGAGACATTCAACAACTTTAATCAACACAACATGAAATGTATGTACCAAAGTCTATTAATCAGAAATAGTTTTAACAGGATGTTCTCAAAATTACATATAACGGCGCGCACCAAAACACAGAGTGACCATTGTTCTTATAATGTTTTCTTAATTAACAACATGAGAAATTCAAGCCTAAGTATCTTCATTACAATCTCTATCAAACCAAATCATATTGCTTAATCATTGATTTTCTATTTGGAAAATCAAATCGATAATATTTCATGAAATTTAGACTCTATTCCAGCACACTATCTTGCAGTTGACTTTGAGGTTGACTACATTGCAATGCTGTTATCTTGAAGGATTGGCTCGAGAAAATAGGAAGGATTCCATGTGGGGGTCATTCTTCATTTATCCATATATTCTTTTGTTGAGCTGGTGCACTCGAACCCTGTCAACAATGGCAGTAGCTGCGGATTTGTGGATAAGCTACAGAATCAATTCAATTTCGTAGCTGAATGCAAATTTTAATAAAACAATAAGGTATATTGACAAAATATGAAAAATAGGACATGTAAGTGCTTACCTTAATAAAACCTTATATTTATTGCATTTATTTGGGTGATAGGAATAGGAAAAAGGAGGAAATGTGGGCAAAAAGAGTGTCTAGGTAAAGCAGTTCTTAGACTCTACAGTGACAATATAGACTCTTCTAGAGTCTTTTACATCATAAACACATGGCTAGCCCTTATTCCATGAAAAATGGGGCTGACACAACATCCTCTCCAATTATAGGTGTGAAAATCAAAAGGTCAACTTCTAAGTGCCATAACTTTTGCATAGAGACTTTGATTGGCGCGCTTCCTGCCTGTTGGAAAGATATTTGAGTAGAACAATATGAAAAGGCGTGGCACAAAGCTAGCAAATTTTGACCCCAAAAAAAGTCATTTGATGCCTCAAAACGCTCCCAGAATGTTTCAGACCTCGTTTTTCCAAACTGGGTCTCGTCAGTAAAAATAGTCCTGTGAGCTAATTCCTACACTTTTTCCACTCTGAATGCATCGAGATGGATGAAGAAAAATATAATGATCCAATTCGGATCACATCCAGAAACCTAACCCTAGGAGATGAAGTGCCAAAAGCTTGTGGGCCCGTTGGGGTTAGCTGGAACGTCAACTTCTCGGGGTCGTAAATTTGGCATACGATCTCTATTTGACTATCATAATACTTCATTTCCAAGATCCCTAAGAAGAGGCCAAAAATAGTCAAGTAAATCTAATTGGGAATTTTATAGTCTCTCTATTTTCCCAAATGATGTCTTTTAGGCCCTAAAAATGGATCTGGAAGTTTAGGACACGAAAGAATGTCAAAAATAGTAATTTTTGTTACAATTAAAGAAACTAAAAAGAAACAATGGTGGGGGTCCAAGTGGAATAGGTAGGTGGCCACCAATATCCACCTAGATCAGTATTAGTCTCTTTGGATGGGTTTGCTCTATTTTATTCTACTGGCGGATGGAACATTTAACTACATGTCTCCAAACATCCCCCCTTGAGGCCTTTCCCCAAATATATCTATTATACCTTCCTATATTTTTTTAAGAATCTCGGGTGTCTGGCTAGGGGTGATTCATGCATGGCCTTCATGATCATATATTTTAGCTGTGACTCGAGGATCAAGAATATCCTTCCTTTGCAATAGATAATGCGATTAAAGACTTTATACCTATCATCCTATATTATTCCATCCATCAGTTCACTTGCAAACTAATGTAGGAGCATAGGATCTCAAATCTAACTTAAACATTTGACCAAGGATTCTTTATGTTTACCAAGGGAGTTGGTTCCCAAATTGAAAATTATTGTTTGATTTGTTTTAATTCCTATGTTTCTAAGGAATTCTAGAATATTGTGTTAGTTAAATAATTGTAATGAGAGATCTCAAGAGTTTGAATGAGTTAGATATATCTTAGGGTCAGTTAGAAGATATGTGGATCTCAAGGGGATATATTAGGATTACTTAGCAGATGTTTTGGACCTAAACCAAATCTACAATTGATTATAAATACAATGTAAGTGTCGTGGCAAGTAAAGTATTTGTAGGGTGTGAATGGCCAATTAACTAACCATCAGGACAAAGTTTATCTTATGTAATAATTTTGAAAATTGAATGGAGTGTTGATTTCATTTAATTTTGCACGTATTTCATTTTGTGTGTGGTTTTTTAATGCACGCAGTTGTAGGCTGCATGATTTGGTATCAGAGTAGGAAGATTCTTGTTTGTTATGATAATAAATTGTTTATGAGATCAGTGGCATCATGTGGATTTGAATGTGCCATCGAAGGAGTTGGATGTGAGAGAAGTTTTCTTTTGGTTGGAACACAGGGCCATGATAAAATCATTGTGTTCGTGTTTTGTGACTGTAAGAGTCATGCTATGATGTCTTGTGTTTTTGTTTTGTGGCTGTAAGAGCAATGTTTTGACATTCTTAAAGGAACGATCTTGGAATGGATGCAATGACATAGTGGAAAGATTTCCTCGTTGGATCATTTGTTTTGTCTAATGTGAGTCGATTTGAAGGAGAGAGTGTTGACATCATAGTGGAAGCAAGGAGAGGGAGCTTTTTTCTTGTGTTCCATTCTTAGTCTATGTTGAAAATCACTACAACTGTGAAGAAGATATCATTGGAACGAGGTTGGTGGGCATCAAAACAAACTTGATCTCTGCAAAGTCCACATCAGTTGCAATTAGTGTGGAGTTGTGAGATCATTGGTGATTTGTGTAATATCACTAAGCTTGAGATTTGAGCTAGAGATTATACCCAAGCTGAAACAACCATAAATTTATGAGGGAGGTCCTTGATTGTGCCCAGTATTATGAGGACGTTGTTTTAATAATTAAGGAACTACAACATGATCAACTATTTTGGTGGAAAATGAGATCATCATGAGTGAGAGTCGATATTTGGTGGAGCTAATCTAAATGTGTTGCTAGGACCAAATAACCGCCGCTCATTGTCAATTAGGAAGATCTAGGAGAGGTTGATTAGATCTGTTTCTTTTGGGTTTTTTTGGTGCTATTAGACTAGTTGTTGATGATTTCATGAATACTTGGAGTCCAATCTTCTAGATCACTGCCATTTCTTGGAGAATTTCTACTCCGATTCTCCTAGAGAATAAATCACTAACAAGGTTAGCTCTAGGAGGAATTACTGACATAGATTTTTGTTGCCAGAAGGATTTTCTATGAAGAACATGATCTCTGGAACCATCAGTTAACTTGTTGTGATCAATTTGATCATTTACTGAGATTCATATATGTTACATTTTTACTAGGTGAATTTAGTTGTATGTTGGCTAGATTTGTCTCTTGCGTGCATGTTGTGTATCTTGTGCTGATTTCTATGGAAGGCTATGAGCCTTGTACATTTTTTGGAAACCTTGAAGCCCTTTCAAATCATGTATGAGAAAGTCGTTGAAGGATTTAGTACTAAGGTGGATCGTAGAGAGTTGAATACAAATTTTATGAAGGGTGGGGCTTTAATTATGAAGTTGTAAAAGTTTAAGAAAGACGAATGCAAGAAATCATTTGTCCTGCATTGAATTTGTTATGACCTGTGTGAAAGAGGGATAATTGAAGTAGTTTGTTGTTAACATAAAGGATATTATTGTCCACGTGTACTGATTGTGAAGGATTTTAAGCTGGTTGTTTAGATTGATATTTGCATGGAAGATCATTGCCTATTATTTATGTTGGTGTAGTATGATCCAGATTATCCACAGTATTATATTCATTATGTCGACGTTTCAAACCCTAAAGGGGGTCCATCATCTGGACCAAAAAATGGTAGACTATGAATGATCATTTTTTGAGAGAAGAAGAATCCTCTGACCCGTGTATATATAAACCTAATTAATCCTAAATAGTGATAATTTTTTATATAGAAGTCGACTTAACCTACATATATGAATTTTTAATTTAATTTTTATTATTATTTTATTTATTTCAGTTTTAATTATTTATTTTAATTTAATTATTCTAATTTTAATTATTTTAAATTAATTAATTCTTAATTCTTAATAGATACCACCGGTTAAGACTAATAAGAGAAGTAAACTATTTAATTGGTTTAGTTAATTAAATAGTTTACTTCTCTCATTAGTCTTAACCGGTGGTATCTATTAAGAATTAATAATCAATTTATTTAAAATAATTAAATTAAAATAAATAATTAAAACAAAAATAAATAAAACTGAAATAAATAAAATAATAATAAAAATTAAATTAAAAATTCATATATGTAGGTTAAGTCGGCTTCTATATAAAAATTTATCACTATTTAGGATTAATTAGGTTTATATATACACTAGTCGGAGGATTCTTCTTCTCTCAAAAAACGATCATTCATAATCTACCATTTTTTGGTCCTAATGATGGACCTCGTTTGGGGTTCGAAACGTAGACATGATGAATATAATACTGTGGATAATCCGGATCATACTACACCAAAAAACAACCACAGAAGCTTAAAGTCTAATATTATTTATGTTATTAATGGCTGGATGTTTCTCCCAATGCATAAACAAGGATTACATTGTTGTAATTTTAGAGGGTTAAGCTGCGTTGGAGAGAAAGAGCAAAGTCACTATTTTTTTACTTGATGCATTGGATACTTGAGTAATATTTAATGGTGAGTATCAGGTCTATATTGATGAGGCAATATATTAAAACTTGTGTCGATTAAATTTGTGTGTAAGATAGTCAACGTTGTAAGTATGCTGAAATTTCTGCATGCAGCCATTAAATTAATTTGAAGGCATGGATATTAAAACTCATGTTGGCCAAAAGGTATCACAAGAAATCATCTTTCCAAGTTATGCAGTTTTTACGTTGCATTGATATGCATTAGATAGCTTATTAAAGTTTTGATGATGCATTGATGTTCATTGGATATTAGGTTGAAGTCATGTTTATAATGTCTTTTCCCAAAATTAATTGGAAACATGCACATGGACTTTTAACCCACTTACCGTAAATAATTAGTGTGGTAAATTATTTGTTTATTGAAAGGAGTGGAGGCATGTACATTTAACATATGAGAGAAATAGTGGAAGATGAGTGGATTGTTGAACATGAGAGATAATTAATTCTTTCTAAGAGAAATTAGTGAATTAGTGCTCCATATGTGGGTGACTTTATGTGAAGAGTTGAGAATGAGTGGAACCTGAGAGAGACTTAACTAAAAATTGCACTGAAAGGTGCAAAGGAACGCCAAAAACTCAAGAAGCCAAGATTTTTTCTTTTTATTATTTATGCTTGTGGTTGTTTTCTAATTTTTGTTGGTGGACGAGAGTCTTGTGCAAAGAATTCAACAGAATGAGTTCTCTAGACTTGACCAATATGAATCTATCAGGAATCATTCTTCTGTGGACATTGTCGAGCCTCCACAATCTCATAAATCTCAGCTTGGAGGTAAACAACTATGGGAACAGGACAGAGCCAGGTTAAGGAAAAAAACCCACCGCAAATTACTGATTATTGTTCTTAATGTTAATGAACGGGACGTTCCGTTCCCATGAAACACCTGATGGGTAGATGTTGAACTAGGCTTCATCGATCGAGATTGCATGGCTCATCTCTAGATGCAGTATTGTCATGTCACAGTACTTGGGCTCCTTATTTATCTTTTGGATGTTTCACCCAACATCCCTAAAACAAGCATAAGGGACTCCTAGACTGAGATTCAAGGGGAGTTATGGGAATATTAGAGAGGGAGTGTGCCCTTGGAAAGGATCACAGAAAAGAAGACTCCACTTAGGATAATTGATCAATAACACAACTTTGTGCTTCCTCATCATATCGAACAACAAATTCAACGACGATATCTCGGTGAACATTTCGAAACCAAAGAGTAACGACGATATTAAAGTTGTGGTTGTGCTTCGGATTTGATGAGCCACGTGGTCAAATACAATTGGATAGAGGAGGATGAAATTGAATCTCACTGATTCACTGCAGTGAACAATTTTTTCATATGAAATCCAATAGATTAAAACACCTTTGGTGTAATTAAGTTGAATATTGGTTTGAGTTGAAAATCAAGTTAAGAAAATCAAGTGGGAATCATGTAAATACTACGCAATGTAATAAAAATTCTATGTATTGAGTTGCAAGAGTCATAAAAGCTAATGACAAAGTGAGTAGGGTTGAGTTAAGTCAAATTCAAGGAGTTAATGCTTATTTTTTATGTAACCAACTCACATCATAGAAGCAAAGATAGATCAATGACTTGAAAAATAGCCTATTCGAGGGGGAAACCTCCTTCACATCACATAAATGAATAATTATTGGATTACTCAAATGATAAGACCTCCTTGGTATATGTAGGCGTCTAAGCAATCACAATATAATCAAAGCCTACGTAACAATAATAATGTAAGGACACGAGAATAACTACAGTGGGATTCTATGGGGCACAACAATAACAACATGGGGGATACATGGCACAACAATAACAATAGGGGGATGTTGGCTTGATGGGGCCTGACCTAGGTTCAACGCTATTTAGCCAAATAAATACCTACACTACTGGCCCTTTCGGCATCAGGCCGTGGAGCGTGGACATAAGTCTCACCCGAAGCAGTATGGGGGGATGCTAGAACCAAGTTTCTGCACCGTGAGATGATCGTGATGTCGGTTTATTCCTTCTATTCCTACTTTTGCGCAGGCTACTAAGTTATAGGGATTTTTCTGCCTAGCCTCTTATTCCTCCCTTTGATACCTCTGCGAAAGGGTATGACTAACCTTCGTGCAGCCCTAACCTTCGGTTCAGATACTTTTATGCTGCTAAAGCAACGTATTGCACAAATTGTCAAGTTATCTTAAGAATCTTACTTATCTTATTAGATAATCATAGTTAGCATCGCGTAAACAGATATTCTTATTTGCGTTCAATTATCCAATGTAATTACATACATTCACGCATCACATAAGAATTATAAATGAAATTCATACACAACATGACAAGATGCATTAACTAGAACAAAGACACATAATTTGCAGAATACTTCTCTTTATTGATATCTTCAAGTGATTATAGACTCTATTTTCCCTGTGCACACAACTGCAGGGGTCCGCGCATTCAGCTGTGGACTTCCTATTTGAAATAATACTGAGAGGGGGGGGGTGAATCAGTATTAGCAAGTTAACAATATTTCATTTCCATAAACAAATTTATATACGCTACTTCTGTTAATGCAACTTGCGTGTATATGCAACTGTGTTTAGAGCAACCAGCATATATCATGCAAACTTATAATTTAGTTAGTTGATCCTTAATTTGTGTATCAGAACCATATAAATAGTAACCAGGTGCAGTAAACAGGATAGGAAATCACACACATGAACACAAGATATAAGGTGGAAACCCAATGTGGGTGAAAACCACCTGCTACAATCATCTCTATCTTTCTTTAATAAGAAACTTATTTTTACAAATTTTGTACTGGTGCAGTCTTATACCAGTACGCAGGCTTCTACCTGCAAAAGGCTACAACCTTCTCTCATTCTCCAGCTTCTCCTAGAAGGGAGCTACAATCCCCTAGCTCTTGTACTAACTGATGTACTAGTACATAGGTGTTGATCTATAGAAGGCTACAACCTTCTCTTTTCTTCCAGGGACCACGTTTCATGATTTTTCAGACTGGATCCATCAATAATATCAATCAAACATCAAATATATCTGCATCAACCAACCTCCTTTGCACAAACCAAAACTGAATCAAACAATCACTTCTCTAAATATTGTAACCAGAATACACTAATAGTAACCAGAACCCAAGCCAGAACCCAGAACACTGCAACAGCAAACAGAAGTAGATAAAACATATTTTATGAGATGTACGCTACTTCAATGTGTTGAACCTGCATGCATACGCTGTTATATGAAGGCAAACTTGCGTATATATTGTTTTGAAATGCCGAACCAGCATGTATATGCACCTTTGCTATACTGAACCTGCGTACAAATATGTAAAAGATGATTTAACCTTTACAATTATTCAAACATCAGTTATACCTAGATCATCAGATTTATAGATTACGACATGTGCCAATTATTCAGATAAAAGATCAAAACCACACAAAGATACTTCTCTTCAAGCCTTAAGATATTGACCCATCAATAGAACTTATCCTTCTTCAAGTGCTCAGGTTCCTCCTTGATTTAGATCCAGCTATGCACCATAACCCAATGACCAGTATTCTAGATCTTGCTCTTCATTAGATATTCAATGCTTGAGTGCCTTTTCCTAATGATCTCCTCCTCCTTTTATAGTCTTAGGCCTTACTCAATACCATGGTCCAAAACCACTTAGAATCAATACCTTGGACCAAATACCATGGGTCAAAATACCATGGTCCAAATACCAAGGACTAAAGCCAATGTACGTGCCTTTCTTTGCATGAAAGTGCATGTATATGCACATGCGCCTTTTGGTCGGCGAACCCGCATGTATACGCGGCTTGGTCAACAGGAACTTGCGTATATCTCTTTTTCCTTCATTCTGTGAGCCTGAACTGTGATCTGTCATCTGAGTGAGTTTCCATCAAGGACAACACCTGTGTGCCCCCTTTTGACTTGATGATAACCCCAAGTCACTCTCCCCCTTTGTCATCAAGGGCAAAGGTTTATGCTCCCCCTGAGTACATGCTGGATTCTCTGATATGCTGAAGTGTGTTGTTCATGATCCCCCTGACTGTAAGCAAGGTCCGCAAAAAGATGTTCTACCAGAAGAATATGACTCTATACATCATGAATGACCTTCCTATCACCAAAGACTCATACATACATCCATCACCCAACCAAGTGGGGATATACCAAGATTGACTCATTCACCCAACCAAGTGGGGATACACCAAAAGTTTATACATGATAAAACAAGAACATTACATCATCCATCCCAGGCATAGTGCGAAAACAAAATAATTCGTTACATGACCTTGATAATAAAGATATACATGACATAGAGACAAAATATCTACAACTATCATCAGCAGCATCTGTCAATCACCATCCAGACCAGCAACCATGATCTCCCTATGCACCTATTCCACCTGAATAAAAAACAACTGTGAAATTGTACCAAGATCTTCTAAGATAATGCCAACAATGCATTATTAGAAGTATATGCTCCCCCTGAACCTATGCCAAATGATCATTATCAAACCCATATCAGACTCTTTTCATCCCGAGTCCGGCCCACTGATATTCTTCAAACTAACATATACGCGGATGTATCCACAGCAATTAGCAAATGTACGCAGATACGCTTTATGAAACTCGCGTACAACCACTGTTCTTTGAAACAGATAAGTGTCAACGGCAAGATGATGCATCAACTACTCCTAGCTTCTATCTGAGGTATTCAAATGTCTCTCTGGGCAATGGTTTGGTGAATATATTAGCAACCTGTTCCTTGGAGGGAACACACTCCAATTTGACCTTTTGTTCAAGCACTTGTTCCTGGAGAAAATGATATTTGATAGTTATGTGCTTGGTCTTGGAATGCATGACTGGATTCTTTGAAATACTAATTGCACTTATATTATCACATAGAATGGAGATGGGTGGAGTACATGTGATTTGAATGCCTTGCAATGTTTGCATCATCCAAAGGAGTTATGTGTAGCAAGATGCAGTAGCCACATATTCTGCTTCAGCTGTAGATAATGCAATTGAACTTTGTTCTTGTTGAACCAAGACACTAATCTGGAACCCATAAAGAATGCACCACCACTAGTGCTTTTTATGTCATCCACGCTTCCTGCCCAATCTGCATCTGTATATGCATGAAGTATAAGATGTATATCTCTAGGATACCATAAACAAAAGTTTTGTGTTCCTTGAAGATATTTGAAAATCCATTTAATTGCCTGAAGGTGTGCTTCCTTTGGATTTGCTTAGAATCTTCCAACTATTCCCACTGCATGCATGATGTCTGGTCGGGCTCCTGTTAGATAGAGCAGACTACCAATCATGGATCAGTAGGTTGGTTGATGTATTGCTACTGATTCATCATTTGCGCTGAGGCTGCATCCTGTTACCATAGGGGTACATACTAGTTTAGAATCTTCCAAGCCATATTTCTTCAAGATTTGCTTGAGGTACTTGGTTTGTGATAGAAAAATACCATCTTTATTTTGTTGAACTTGTAGACCAAGAAAATATGTGAGCTCACCAAGTAGGTACATTTCAAATTCTTTCTGCATTATCAAAGAAAAGTTTTAACTCATGGCTTCTTCATTGCTACCAAAAATGATATCATCAACATACACAACAAGTATTAGCAATTTATCATTGTCAATTTTTATATATAGATTGCTATCAGTTGATTCTTTTGAAAAACCTTGTTGATGAAGGTATTTGTCAAAATGATAATACCAGGCCCTTGGAGCTTGTTTTAGACCATAGAATGCCTTTCTGAGTCTGCATACAAGTTTTGGATCATTTCCAAGGATGAATCCATTTGGTTGCTCAATATGTACTTCTTCATCTAGGTCTCCATTAAGAAAGGAAGATTTCACATCCATTTGATATACTTTGAACTTCTGAAAGCTAGAAAGAGCAAGGAACATTCTTATGGCTTCAATTCTAGCAACATGTGCAAAATTTTCTTCAAAGTCTATACCTTCTTGTTGAGCATACCCTTTACAAACAAGTCTGGTCTTGTTTCTAATAACTTCTCCATTTTCATTCAACTTGTTTTTGAATATCCATTTGGTTCCTATGACATTCTTATCATTAGGTCTAGGAACCAATTCCCAAGTATTATTCTTTTCAATCTGCTCAAGTTCTTCATTCATGACCTTGACCCAACATTCATTTTTGCATGCTTCATTTACATTTTGAGGTTCGACGGAGGAAAGCAATGTTAGATAGCTTGAAGCTTCTGTAATAGTTCTTCTTGTCTGTACACCTGCCTCTTTCTGCCCCAAAATTTGAGTCTCTAGATGATTCTTTTGAACATACCTGGATGGAGTCTTTTCTTCTACCCTTATCTGTTCTTTGGGTGCCTCATTTGTTTCTTCTTTAGAATTAGTCTGATTTGATGTGGAGGGATAGTCCTCATCTTCTTCATAATCTTCAGTTTTTACCTGCTTTGGATTTTTGCTTGCTTCATCAACCACAACGTCAATAATTTCAATAATTTTCCCAAGTCTTTTATTATAACACTTATATCCTTTACTTCGGGAAGAGTAACCAAGGATAATTCCTTCATCTGCTCTAGGTTCAAACTTGCCAAGTTCTTCATCAGTCCTTTTGATGTAACATTTGCTTCCAAAAACTTTGAAGTATTTTATAGTAGGAGTCTTACCATACCAAAGTTCATGTGTATTTTGAGTGTTGTTTACCCAGACACTTGTTTTGTTGAGAATAGTGATGGCAGCAAATGCAGCTTCACCCCAGAAGTTTGCAGGAGTTCTAGACTCATCTAGCATAGCACGAGCCATTTGTTGAACAGTTCTATTCATCCTTTCTACCAATCCATTTTGCTGAGGAGTTCTTGCAATAGAGAATTCCCTTCATATTCCATGTTCTTCATAGAAGACAAAGAATTCATTTGAGGTAAATTCCCCTCCTCGATTAGACCTGAGGCATTTGATTTTGTGATCTGATTCATTTTCAACCAAAGCTTTGAAGGCTTTGAATTTTTCGAATGCTTCGTCTTTATGATTTAGAAGTCCTATCCAATACATTCTGGAAAAGTCGTTAATGAACAATATAAAGTATTCTTCTCCACGAGGTGACATTTTCCTAGATGGACCACATAAATCAGTGTGAACAAGTTCAAGAGGCTTACTAGCTAATCCTTCCTTCTCAGGGAAATGTGCTCTAGTTTGCTTACCAAATTGACATGATTTTCATATTGTATTCTCTGAAATACTGATATCAAGAAGATCACGAACAACCCGGTATCTGCATGCTTTTCTTATTTGAGGGAAACTTAGATGCCCCAATCTTCTGTGCCATAACCAGTGTTCATCGTTTTTTCTTAGGTAGCACTGTTGTTGTCCCCCCTTGAGTATGTACAGGTTGTTTGGAGTTCTTACACCTCTAATCGTTGTTTCTCTTGTATCAAGCTCACAAACAACACATCCATTTGATCAAAATACTACCTCATTTCCTTGATCACACATTTGACCGACACTTAATAGATTATGCTTTAGACCATCTATATACATAACATTCCCAGCTTTAACTTTTTCTTTTAAGAGAACGGAACCTTTACCTTTTATGACTACAGGGATTTCATTACCAAATGAGACCTTCTTTTCCTTTTCTAAGGCATTATATGACTGAAGTTTTTCTTTATCACCTGTCATGTGTTTCAAGCATCCACTGTCGATGTACCACTGATTTTCTTGTCCTTCTGCATACAAGGCTATACCACATGTTTCTATTTGCAATTATTTCTTTCTCCATGCTTTGGGACCCACTGAAGCTTTCTCCTTCTAAGATGTATGCCAAAATTTACTCCTGCATTCAGAATCTTCAGGACCGAAGTTGTTACAAATAGAGCATTCTATTTCATTTTCGAGAGCAGAAAAGTTATTGTAGGTTATTTTCATGATCCCAGTCACATTCCTTTGATTTTGTGCTTCTCTAGTCATGATGGTCTTGTAATAAACACATTGAGCAACTTTGTGTCCAAAGTTATGACAAGAAAAACATTGGCCATTAAAGAAATTCCTGCGATTATCGAATCTACTAACTTGATGATTATAGTTTCCATTGACATTCATTCTTGAAGAAAATTGAGATTGATTTACCTGAGGTTGGTTGTAGCTTCTGCTCATCCTTGAAGTAGATTGAACCTGATTTACTTGTTGATCTGCTTTATGCCTTTACTGACGATTTTCAACCTATTCAGTTCTCCTTGCTGCATCAAGATAGCTTTTGGAGGTTGATGGCTTTGGTGCCTGAGATGTTTCTTCAGTATATCCAAGACCTGTCTTTATCATAGGAGAATGATGCACTTTGATAATTTCATCTAAAGTTTCTGATCCTTTTGCAAATATAAGATTGAGAGCCTTTGTTTTCTCAATATCTTTTCTTAGACCCACAATTTCACATTCTAACTTTTCATTGTGTTTTTCCCTTTCAGCAAGTTGGAATGTCAGAGTATCTATAATCATACTCTTTTCTTCTAAACATATTTTAAGTTTAGAAATTTCTTCATAGAGACCATCTTCATCTAAAGCATCCAAGAAATCTTCATCTTCAAAAGCCATCAAAAGTCTATAATCATTACCATATCCACCTTCATCACTATTTGATAAACCCTCGCTATCTTCATGCGTATAGTAGCTCTTCTTACTTACATTCTGTTTTCTATTCCATTTTGCCGGTTCCTTACCTTTATCAAGCTTATCTTTATGAGGACATTTGGTTGCATAATGACTAACTCTTCCACAAGAAAAGCATTTGAAAGGTAGTTTACCTCTGAATATTCCAGAACCTCTTTGAAGGTTTTTGACAAAGTTTGCTTCTTCCTCTCCTTCTGAAATGTGTTCTGATTCATTGAGCTCTTCTCTTCATGAAGCCTTGAATAAGGCTTCTCTCATATCTTATGGACCTCCTTTTCTTATTTCAACAACAGTTAGGATTTCGTGCAGCTGTGTCATAGTCATACTTTGAAGACCCTGCTTTTCTTCTATGGCAGAAACTTTTGATTAAACTTAGAAGACAATTATCTTAAAACCTTTTCAACTAAAGTAACTTCTTTTATCTCTTCACCCAAGTTTTTCATGCGATTAACAATCTCATCTATACATAGGAAGTAATGAGCTATACTTTCATCACTGTGCATTTTGAGAGTTTCATATTGAATTCTGACAGTTTGTAGTTTTGCACGTTTTACCTGATTGTCTCCTTCATAGATTAGAATGATCTTGTCCCATATTTATTTGGTGATTTTGAGTTGCATAACCTTGACAAATTCTGATTGTGACAGACTCCCCAATAATGTATTGACAACCTTGGCATTTGTTTCATACTGCTTTTTACCTACTGTATCTGTAGGAATTGCTGATGGAAATGTATATCCTCCTTCCACGATTTCCCAAACATTTGTTCCAAGAGATTGAAGATATGTTATGGTCCTTACCTTCCAATAGACAAAGTTTCTCCCATCAAAAATTGGTGGTCTAATGGATCCCTCTCTTTTGTAGCTGCCCATGATGATAGATCTTCCTTCAAGTGATCAAGATTCTTCTGAAGGACTTGCTCTAATACCAATTGTTGGAAATAATACTGAGAGGTAGGTGGTGGGGGGTGGGGGGAATCAATATTAGCAAGTTCACAATATTTCATTTCCATAAACAAATTTATATACGCTACTTTTTTTAATGCAACTTGTGTGTATACGCAATTGTGTTTAGAGCAACCAGCGTATATCTTGCAAACTTATAATTTAGTTAGTTGATCCTTAATATGTGTATCAGAACCATATAAACAGTAACCAAGTGCAGTAAACAGAACATGCAATCACACACATGAACACAAGATATAAGGTGGAAACCCAATGTGGGTGAAAACCACCTGCTGCAATCGTCTCTATCTTTCTTTAATAAGAAACTTATTTTTACAAATTTTGTACTGGTGAAAGTTTATACCAGTACGCAGGCTTCTACCTGCAGAAGGCTACAACCTTCTCTCATTCTCTAGCTTCTCCTGGAAGGGAGCTACAACCCCATAGCTCTTGTACTAGTTGATGTACTAGTACGTAGGTGCTGACTTACAGAAGGCTACAACCTTCTCTTTTTTTCAGGGACCATGTTTCATAAATTTTCAGACTAGATCCATCAATAATATCAATCAAACATCAAATATATCTGCATCAACCAACCTCCTTTGCACCAACCAAAACTGAATCAAACAATCACTTCTCTGAATACTGTAACCAGAATACAGTAACAGTAACCAGAAACCAAGCCAAAACCCATAACACTGCAACAACAAATAGAAGTAGCTAAAACATATTTTATGAGATGTACACTACTTCAATGTGTCGATGCATGCGCCATTATATGAAGGCAAACCTGCGTATTCGCTGTTTTGAAATGTCGAACCAGCTTGTATATGTGCCTTTGCTATACTGAACCTGCGTACATATTTGTAAAAGATGATTTAACCTTTACAATTATTCAGACATCAGTTATACCCAGATCATCAGATTTACAGATTACGACATGCACCAATTATTTAGATAAAATATCAAAACCACACAAAGATACTTCTCTTCAAGCCTTAAGATCTTGACCCATCAATAGAACTTATCCTTCTTTAAGCACTCAGGTTCCTCCTTGATTCAAATCTAGCTATGCACCATAACCCAATGACCAATATTCTAGATCTTGCTCTTCATTAGATATTCAATGCTTGAGTGCCTTTGCCTAATGATCTCCTCCTCCTTTTATAATCTTAGGGCTTACTCAATACCATGGTCCAAAACCACTTAGAATCAATACCTTGGACCAAATACTATGGGTCAAAATACCATAGTCCAAATACCACAGACCAAAGCCAATGTACGCCCCTTTCTTTGCGTGAAAGTGCATGTATATGCACACGCGCCTTTTGTTCGGTGAACCCGTGTGTATACGAGGCTTGGTCAAGGGGAACCTACATATATCTCTTTTTCCTTCATTCTATGAGCCTGAACTGTGATCAGTTATCTGAGTGAGTTTCCATCAAGGACAACTCCTGTGTCATAATGCCAACACTTCCTCCCTAGGCCTCTACGCACTCAATTGCAAAGCCTCTACCTATGCTACAACCCAAAACTTAGACTTCCTAATTTCAAGCTATGACTCTCTAAGACTTATCTGAACTACTTAGAGCTTACTTACTTAGCTCTTTTTATACAATCCCATGGTCCGCGGAGCATGGGTAGATCTTTTACAACTGGCTTTACTTTACAAAAATAAGGGCAGACAACCCTTTATGACTCATGACACCTTCGCGCTCTGCGACCACAAAATGCATAGACTTTACAATTTTATTACAAATTTTGACCCAAAACATGGGCTTTTATCCCCAAAACTGTCCTTGGGGGATCCCGTTCCCAACAGGGGATACCTTAACGATAACAATAAGGGGAATACTCTAGTATTATAGGGACCTAACATGCCCCTCTCCTTCAAAAAAGAGTTTTCATCAATTCTTGAGTAGTTCTAGATGCTTTTGTATAAAATTCTCATCCTCCCATGTGGAATCTTCAGCAAGTAAGTTCTTCCACTTAATGAGATACTTTGAAATTAATCGATTTCGTAGTTTTTGGGTTCTTTTTTGCGTGACTACTTCAGGCTCAAATATGATTTTTCCTTCTTCGTTAAGTTCTAGCAACATTGTGTGAACTAGGATCTTGTCACTAATAACCTTATTTAAGCATGAAACATTGAAAACTGGGTGTACTCAGGAAGATGCAGGAAGCTCCAATTTGTATGCCATCGTACCAATATTTTTCAACACCTTGTAAGGACCATAGTACTTGGGTAATAATTTATTATCCTTCTTAGCTTGCTTGAGGTACATTTGTTTGTGTGGTTGTAGCCGTAAAAATACTCAGTCGTCTATATCGAAACTTCTTTTAGTATGATTTTCATTTGCCTATTGTTTCATTCGATTCTGCGCCAGAGTGAGGTTATCATTTAAGGGTTGGAGGACTTGTTGTTAATGCTTGATGTGATCTTCCACTGATTGAACCTTATAATTTTCTCTTAAAGATCATGTGATGGATGGTGAATGATATCCATAAAGTGCCATAAATGGGGTCTTTTTCACTTCAGTATGGAAGGAAGTGTTATACCACCATTCAACTAAAGGTAACCACTTGACCCATTGTTTTTGTTTATCAGATACAAAGAAATGAATATATCCTTCCAAACATTTGTTCACTATCTTAGTTTGCATGTCAGATTGAGGATGATAAGATGAGCTATGAGCTAATTGAGTCCCAAGACAAGAAAATAATTTCATCCAAAATTTTCGAGTGAAAATGGGATCTTTGTCACTTTCAATAATCTTTGGGTTTCCATGTCTCTTTTGAATTGTTTCCATAAATGAAGTAGTAACTCTACTAGATTTTAAAGGATGGCATAATGCACAAAAGTGTGCATACTTGGTAAGTTTATCAACTTCCACCATGATGACACTCTTTCCTTTAGACTTGGGTAAACTTTTGATAAAATCCATTGAGACCTCCTCCCAATGCTAAATTGGAATGGGTAAAGGTTGTAATAGACTCGGGGTTTTAATTGTCTCAACTTTATTTTTTTGGCAAACCAAACATTCTGCCACAAAATTTTGAATATCAGATTTAAGGCCATCCCAAAAAAATTCCTTCTTGACCCTGTGGTAAGTTTTTAAAAATCTTGAGTGCCCTCCTAAAGGGGAGGTGTGCAATTCCAAAAGAATCTTTCACTTAAGTTGGAAATTATTACAAATATATAAGAGATCTTTATACGATAATGAACATTTTTCAAGCTAAATGCATAAGAGGTATTGGGATCTTGTTGCAACTTTTGAATGAGTGTCCACACCTCTTCATCATTCTTCCATTCATCTCTTGCTTCGGTTATCCAATCAGGTTGGATAATATAAATGACATAAAGCAATGCTTCCACCTCCTCATCCTTTCTTGAGAAGTGCATCTGCAACAACATTTTGCTTCCCATTTTTGTAGATGATTTCAAAGTCATAACCCAACATATTTGTGACCCATTTTTACTAGTCTTCTGAATATATTCTTTGTTCCAAAAATTATTTAAGATTATCATGATTTGTTTGTACCTTGAAGTGTATTTCCATTAGGTAAGGTCTCCATTGGTTTAGTGCATGTAATATTGCCAACATTTCCTTCTCATAAATAGGTTTTTGTAAATACTTTCCTTTGATTGAACGAAATTCAAAAGCAATGGGTCTTCCTTCTTGCATTAGGATAACATCAATTCCATTTCCTGAGCAATCACATTCCACAATAAAGGTTTTTGTGAAGTCTAGCAAAGCTAAGACTAGTGCATTGCACATTGCCTCTTTAAGATGTTCAAAGGCCTTAGTTGCTTCTGGAGTCCAAGAAAATGCATATTTCTTCAGTAATGTTGTTAGAGGGGTTGCTATTTTCCCATAATTCTTAACAAACTTGCGATAATACCCTGTCAATCTGAGAAGTCCTCAAAGATGCTTTATGGTTGTGTGGATTTTCCATTCCTTAAGGGATTTAATTGTTTTTACATTGTATCTTAATACCCTCATGAGATACAATATGTCCTGAATATTTCACCTCCTATATTCCAAAGAAACCTTTGAAGGTTTTTGCATATAATTGTTTCTCCTCCAATAGTTTGAGCACCCTCTCAACATGTTGAACATGATCCTTCCAAGACTTGTTGTAAAATAGTATATCATCAAAATATACTAACACAAATTTTCTAAGGGTTTGAAAATGGAATTCATCAAACCTTGAAATGTGGAAGGTGCATTAGTAAGGCCAAAAGGCATGACCAAAAATTCATAATGACCCTCATGATTTTTGAATGTTGTTTTCAAAATTTCTTTAGTCTTCATTCTAATTTGATGATATCCTGCATGAAAATCCAACTTGGTGAAGTAAATTGCTCCATGTAATTCATCCAACAATTCATCAATGAGGGGAATGAAAAAAATATCTTTAATATTGAGCTTGTTGAGCTTCCTATAATCCAGACACATACACCATGATCCATCCTTCTTGTGCACCAATACTGTTGGAACAGGGAAAGAACTAGCCATGTTGAATTATACTAGCCTCTAACATTTCTACAACCATACATTCAGTTTCATTATTTTGGGCATAGGGATATCCATAAGGTCTAATGTTTGGAGGAACACTTCCTGGAATCAAATGAATAACATGATCATGATCATGAATAGGTGGGAGGCCTTTGGGAGTCTCAAATACCTTGGAATGATTGTCCAAGAATTTTTGGAGATCTAGACAAATATATGTTTTCGATGTTTGAACCTCTAGTGAGCATAATTGTGCAATTACGCCCCATTGTTGTTTCTTTAGAATAATTTTCATGCCATTAGAGCTTATTACCTTTCCTAAATTCCCTGCGATAGCCCTTAATTCAACTTCCTTGCCTTCTCAAAAGCAATTCAAGAAAAGTTCTTGAAAATTAAAAGTGTCCTCAAAGATTATAACCATTGGACTCCTAGTACAACATCAACACCACCCATTGGAATGGAGAGAATTAGACGATTCAATACATATTCCCCCATGGTTAGCTTGATATTATGGCACTTTCTAGAGAAATTTATAGTTCCTCCATTTGTAACCATAACTTGACACTCTGGTGTTGAATATAGGAAGCAATTCAATTCCTTGGCTATCATACAATGAATAAAATTATGCGTACTACTTCAATCAATCCACACTATTACATTTTTCTTTTGATATATCCTTCTATATTGAGAGTTTAAGGAGTGGTAATTCTTGCTAATGCATTACAAGATATGGTTGGATTCATTTCTTCTTTCTATATGGTTGGTTCATGGTGTATATCCTCCTCTTTTGATATTTCTTGTTCCTTTTCTTCCTCCTCTTCACAATCTATGTAGAATAATTTCTTCTCAGCACACTTATGACATTTAGTGTATTTTCTATCACAACTGTAACAAAGCCCTTTTACTCTTTTTTTCCTCCAATTGTTGTGGCATCAACCTTATAGGTTGTGGAAGGCTAGAAGCAACAACCCTTCCATATTTATAGTTGTGAGTGGTAGACTTCCTTGTTGCCATAATTTTGCTTTGAACTTTTCTTGCCACCCTGAATGCCTTCTCCAATGACTCAAGTTCCCAAAGTTGAACCTCATGTTGGATGTTATCCTTCAAAATCCCTATGAAGACATAAATTCTATGCTCCTCTAGAATATTAGTTACCCTGATATTCAATTTGTGGAAGTCCTCAATGTGCTCTACCATTGAACCCTTTTGTTTGAGATTTATTAATTGGCCATAGAAGGTGTTTCTCTTTGTATCCTCATAATGTGCTATCATTTCCTCCGTAAAAATTTACCAAGTGACAAGTGTTTTAAGAGAAAAAATCCATTGATACCATAGAAATTGATTGGGTTCTAAATATAAAGATGCAATGTGTACCTTTTGTGTGTGTTGCACGTTGTGGAGATCAAAATATTGTTCCATCTGTAGACTCCATGTTATGGGATCCTTGTCATCAAAATTCCTCATATCGATCTTTGGAATGTGGTGAGTCTTAAACCCAACATTGGAGTCTGTAAAATCATAATTCATATTCCTTTTGTCCTCATCATGATTTTCATGGATTATCTTGTCACCATTGGGAATCCTTTCTTGTAGTAACTTTGTCAATCCTTCCATATTGACATTCATCATTGCTTCCATGTATACTTTTAAACAATCCTTCAAATCTTCCATGTCTAGTTTTAAACCATCATTCAAGCCTTCCATGTCCCTTTTTTAAGCCATCCATGTCACATTTTAGTTCTTCTTTGGTTTCTCTTTGTGAGAGAAAAATTTGTTGCACTTGGTCCCGTAATTTTGATATATCATGTTGCAATTCTTCCTCTTCATGAGTCATAGTAGAGATTTACGAGGGATTAACGGGTGTAGAATTATTTTGTTTGGGAGGAATTTTAGAACCAAATATTGGTATCTATGCTTCAATATGCCCTTTGAATCGCTTCAAACTGATTTTTCAAACAAAAGTTATGCAAAATTTTAAAAAATGCACATCTTTTTCTTGCTTTTTAGGAGCTCAATATTGAAGATGTTGTATCTCTGTAATTTCGGATCTCTAAGGCCTGACATTCCATCATTTGGTATCCCTCTAAGTATTATTTCCAATGCCATAATTCATACCAAGATTGAATTCTTCAAGATAAATTTATGCCAAACCTCCCAGAATTACTTGATTATGGATTGTTTCAGTAGAACAAACTTGTATGACATGCCACATGTCACAGTTTTAGCCTTTGGCCCCAAAATTGATAAAAAAGAAACTACAGTCTATGATATTTCTATCATATTTTACAAAATTCCATTTTGATGCTTAAAGCAAAAGTTATGATGCTTTTACCTCGGTCTCTTGTTTGAGAATCAATTTTAGAGCACGAAGAAGCCCTAACTTCTTTAGACCATATATTAGAAAATATAGTGAACCAAGATTTTAAATTCTAGCACAAAGTTCACCAATCTTTGTGCTCCACGTAGTCTCAATTTCAGCTTCTGAAGCGTCATTAAAAAAAGTTATAGAAAAAATTCCACGATGAAATGTTTGAAGAAACGAAACCCTAAAGTCCAAAGCTCTGATATCAAATGTTATGTAACCAGCTCACAAAATAGAAGAAAAGATGGATCAACGACTTGAAAAATAGCCTATTCGAGGGGGAAACCTCCTTTACGTCACATAAATGAAAAATTATTGGATGATTCAAATGATAAGACCTCCTTGGTATATATAAGAGTCTAAGGGATCCCAATATAATGAGAGCCTACATAACAATAATAATGTAAGGGCACAACAATAACTATAGTGGGCTTCTATGGGGCACAACAATAACAACACGGGGGGTTCATGGGCACAACAATAGCAATAAGGGGATACACTAACAATTAAAATAAGGGGAATACTCTAGTATTATAGGGACCTCACATTATTGAAGATTTTATTTGAATTGAGTAAGGTTAAAGTCAAATCAAGTTTGAAAGAAATTGAAGACAAAAACCAAAGCTAAAGTCAAATGGAGTCAAAGTCTAAAGTACCAAGTGAGTGAAGTCAAGTCAATATGCTGAAATAATGAGGTCATGAAATCTTGAATTTGATCCAAAGTCAAATTTTATTGTTTGTAATTGAGTGAATGATCGGTGGAACTCAACACTCAAAATCTAGTCAATGTATTATAATGACAACTTGAATAATCTTGCATCAATTGTAAACTGCATCAAATACATGTGTTGTTTGGGTGTGGTAGCAGCAATGAGATAACAATGTGGCAAGAGAATATTATAACTAGGAAGAGGAAAAATGGAAGTTCTCAGTGAATGAGTTAAGTAGGTGTAGAAGCTAGAGGAACAAGGAGTGCTCAGAAAGAAGGTTCAAGTGGAGTGACCCATTGGCCAAGCTCAGAGGAGGTAACTTGGTGAGATGTCAGCTTGATTGTAGTTTAACGTGAACAAAGTGAAGTTCACAAAGGGAGAAGGGAAATGACTATTGATAGTTATTGCAAAGATTCAACAACAAACCATAAAAAGATGAAGGATGAGGAATGTGAGAAAGAGATTGTTGAGATGAAGGCACAAGTTAATGTGTTGATGGAGTTGCTACATAATTAAAAACATGGATTGATAATGAAGAGGAAAGTTAGATGGCCTATCAAGCAGTTGATTGCAAGGAAACAAAAGCACACGTTGAAATTTTTGTTAAGGGAAGCAGAGGCAGCTAAGATGAATGTGTGCATTTGTGAACCAGAACAAGGACCAATGCTTGGTAAGGATGAGGAAAACGAGGAAACAATTTTCATTTGTTAGCCTGAACAAGGGTCACTCTTAGGTGAAGAAGATGACAAGAATGAAGATTGTTTGGAAGACCAACATAAAGACTTAATGGAAGAATCATCTATTGAGGCTATAAAAACTTGTGTTTATAAATCTAACAAGTGGTGTTCGGATGCAGGATGTGTTGCAAATGATGGATACAACACTAATTCTTTTCCATGCAGGGATGAAAAACAATTACTGAAGACTGTTAAAAACAAAGAAATGATTTCTGAATATGACTATAAAATGCTTAATTGGTGTGAAGAAGAATTACAATTACTGGAAAATCATTGAGGAAACCTTGAGAAGAGGAATATTCAATTACAACATCGAAGGAAGTTGAAGTAAATTGTAATTTTCCAATTTAATTTTTAGGATGCAAGCATAGAAAATGGTTATGAATATGAATTGATATTCCAAGATAGTAACACTGAATTTCGATCGAAAATTAGATTTCATATTAAAATTGAAGAATTAAGAAAGCTAATGGAAAAAAGACATAAATTGAGATATTGTAAGAAGAGGCAGACAATGAACAACATGGTACATTTGACTTCTCAAGTGTACATCAGAAAAAGCAATGGAAGACTACAAAACAATGTTTGGAAAATCGAGGAATTAAAAGTAATCGTTACTCATCATATGTGGGTAGTATATATAGGAGAATTTTTTTCGCCTAGATAGTCCTCAACCAACAACCAATAGCCCCTTGCAGTCCCCAGATAGCTTTATGTGCCATTTTCTCCACCACTTGAGCTAGTCATGTGGTCCCTCACCCATCTATTATGAATGCATGTTTGAAGGTGAGCCTTCTAATCCCAAAGGTATCAATTTTCATTGCTATAGTTGATTAGTTTTCCTTACTTTTCATGGGCACTTTTTGGCATGAATTGGTGGGGGGATTCGGCGAAAAGAGTGGGTTAGGTTTGTATTCTTCTCTCCATTGCCCGATTTCGTGGTTACCCCTATAACCTAGTTTCGTGGGATCTCCTTTACTGGCCATTAGCTTTAGCGTTGACACTAAATGGGAAATCCTAATTTTGGTTGTGTGATCCCGCCTCCTGATACAACCTACGTTACTCCCTCTCCACTTAGTTGAGCCCCATTCATATCTTTTCCCATCTTGGTCTACATGTGTCCATTGGGTCCACATAGGGTTAACCTCCCCCTTCTCTTGTCAATACCTTGGGTCGGGCCTGGAACGATGCCCCAGAGTTTGATGCAGCTAAAAAGAAAGTACAAAGCACAATTTGACCACTCTCAATAGGAAATGTACCACAAAATGCAAAAGATGGTCAGGACATACAAATTTAGCACATGGGAAAAAGTCGAACATGAGCTCTACCCCTTATTCATGTCCATCACCCTCGTTCTTATGGGCCCTAGATGAACCCCCTACACCATTAAGGAACCCATGATTATCCCAACCTCTAGTGGGCGATGAACTTCCCCACCTCAACGAGGTATCCATTGCTATAAATCACACATCATACTCTCCCTCCCCTGGAGCCCCGAGAAGTTATGAAAAAAATCAATAAAAGGAAAAAGGCATATGAATAAGGGTGGAAAAACAAAGGTGAGGGTAACTTATGTACCACAATTTTCTCCCTCATACACTCATATACCTAGGTGTGGGATTCCCTTTTTATAGCTACCCAATGTACCTTGACATGTGGTTTGGATGTTTCCCTTGATCCCCACTCCATTCCATCATCATACCATTTTCCACCTACCTCTTAAAGGATGTACTATGGACATTCTACCCCCTTTAGAGGTTGAAACCACCTAATAATGTCCTTGGTTAACACCATTTTGAGCTAGGAGACATTTGTTCTTGCCAAAGCTCACTATGGAAGGGCATGCCATCATGAAGCTCTTCATTCGTCCCATAACTTGTAAGCATTATTACTTGATTATTCTAATTATTTTTTCTATTGGAGGGCAAGTGGATGCATTAGATCTTATGCAGGATTGCAGGTGAGTCTTCATTTAAGGCTTGGTCTCACTATACAGGGTCCTAGTCCTCTAGAGGGCCACATTGGCACCTGTAGGGTGAACGTTGAGATCAATGGGACTCCACCATAACATATATTACTTCATGGATCTCCATCAGTGTTCATTGATTGCTTGTGTTCCACCTTTTGGATGAGGATGATGTGCCTGGTCTACCATGACAAATCGACTCCATAGTTGTACCATATGCTTAACAGATGCTCCAAGATATATCCCACTATATATGGATGGTTTATATCATCACTTCAGCCCTTACATATGGTATACAGGTAGATTTGATCCATGTTGAGACCCATGAGGATGTCCTTGTGCCCCCACACCCACTTGGGAGCACCACATGTTCTTAATTGGATTACAAGGGGCCACCCCCTTTTCCACTATGTTTGGAGCCCTTCTCTTCATTATGGCACCCCCTAGACTTCATCACGCCTCCTCAAATGCCCAATGAATCACTTTGATGATCATTCGACCCTCTTGAGAGGCTTATTCATGTATTATTGAGCTATTTGGTGGGCTTGTCACCAAAAGTGTTGTTATTATGCACATTATTTTATTTTAGGGACATTATTAGTCCAAATTAGGCCATTTGAATCCCTTAGAGGATTATATAAATAGAAGTGAGATGATTCATTTTGATCATCATCATTTGGATTAGATCATATTCTCTTGTGATACTTTCACTATTCACTTTGGACAAAGAAATTGGATGGATGGATGCATTTTGATGTTTGGATCTCTTCATTTTTGTCTTGGAGCTTCTATATTGGCATATGATGATGATTGGATATACGTGTTCTCACATGTAAGTTCTCTTTAATGCTATTTTCTTATTTTCTTATGTCACATGCATGTTGCTAGGGAATTTTGCTATACTAGGCTAAAATTTGCTGCTTTTCTAGTTTGAAATGGTGGAAATTTGTATTTTTATAGTGTTGCATCATGTCATGGGACGTGTTTGAATAAGAGAATGTTCCTAGAGATATTTTTATCTTGATAAATCATCACATATTTCACATTGAAGTATAAATACCTTGAAGCAATTGCTCCATTCCCTAATTGCCATATGAAATTGTTCTAAAGGTCTCCTTGATGAAATGAAACCATTCCAAACATTGGAATCTTCTTGACTCCATTTATCCCAAAGGATTAGGCACGGGTCCTCCATAGATGATCACATTAAAGCATATTTTTCTCACCTTTCTCTCTTTCTTTCTAGGCCTAGCCTGCATAGGTCAACTAGGGCATCAATTATCTCACAATCTAGCCATCCAAACACTTCTATTTTCGGTCCACAACTCGGTTGGAGTTTTCTTTAGAGGCCCTCAAAATTTGAAGCAAATCAAACGGTGGGATCTTGAGATATTGCAAGCCCTAGCTCGAGGATTGTTTCTTGCCCTAGGTTTCTCTTGGTTACTGACCTCATTGAGATCATTGTATTAATATTGTTGGAAAATCCTCCTTTTATCTCATTCTCCTCCTCAATTAGGCCAATAATACCCTTGAATGATTAACTCCCCCCCCCGACCTAATTGTGTGTCCACTTGGTCCCGTTTGGTCCCACAAACTCGAAATGAAAACTTCATAAAGACCACTAGAAATCCAAGTTTCCACAAAGATTTCTTGGACTAGGACCCTCCATTACAAGTCTTATTTTAAGACCCTAGCCCTTGAAATACCTTTAGCCCTTCTTAGAGAACCTTACACCTTTCTTTTCAAGCAAGCAAACCGCAACTTGAGTCTCTCTTGTGAATAGACCTTTAGGAATCACACTTTCTCCCTTTATTGACTCATTTATCTAGTGATTCCCTCCACACTCGGTCTCCTCCCATCGGTGAAAGTCCGTAAAGAGTAGGGAGCTTTAGTTGAGGTGAAAATGGGCTATTTCTCCATTGTTTCCATTGACCTAGTAGTTTCCCCTCTAGGATCCCCTTCTAGAACCCTTGCTAGTTTGAGGGGTAACAGTAACAACAAAACAACAAAGAATGGATGATCAATTACAAAATAATGGTTGGGATCTTGGAGGATTCAACTAGCAATGACACATGACCAGGAGGTCATGAACTTTTTCTATCCGAGGATTCTAATGCATGAGAATAGACTCTCAAATCTAACTTAATCATTTGACCAAGGGGTCTTTATGTTTACCAAGGGAGTTGGTTCCCATATTGAAGATTATTGTGTGATTTGTTTTAAATTCCTATGTTTCTAAGAAATTATAGATTATTGTATTAGTTAAATAATTGTAATGAGAGATCTTGAGAGTTTGAACGAGCTAAAGATATCTTAGGGCTAGTTAGATCTCATGAGAGACAAGTGGATCTCAAGGAGAGATCCTAGGATTAGTTAGAATATATTTTGGATTTGAGTAGTCTTTAAGTGTGATATTTTGGAAAGTTTTATGGTTTATTTCCTGATCTAATTTGTCTAGAATATGACATGGACTCATTGAAATCATAAGTTTTGCAAGTGAAATCTTCACAATCAAAATTCCCAGGGATTTTTGAGGGTGTTGAATCCATATATGCAGTCAAAGAACTAGTTTAAACAAAACAAATCATGATTTGGCCACAAATTGTTTTGTCGGATTCCATCCAGAAATTAACTACAAACTCCAAAAAGTCACACTTAAAGACTACTCCTTTGGGATATAAACTAAATCTATTTTGATTATAAATATGATGTAAGCCTACATGCAAGAAGAGTTTGTGTGGGGTGTAAATGGCCAATTAATTGACCATCAAGCCAAAGTTTATATTATGTAAATATTGTGTAAATTGAATGGAGTGTTGATTTCGTGTGATTTCATAGGTATTTCATTTTGTGTGTGGTTTTTTTTTAATGCACACAGTTGTAGGCTGCATCTTATTCTTTGAGTACTCCACTAGTAGAAGTTCCCTCCAATCACTATTGATATCCATGAGAGAGCAAGATTTTGGCATCCTAGAGAAAATATCAGCCACCACATCCTTCTTTCTCTTTAGATACTCGATGTTGAAGTCATAGGCTTGAATTCTGTTGAACCATTTATGTTACCTCTCATTGAGATATTTTTGTTCCAAAAGCTATCTTAGGCTATTGTGATCTGTTTTGACTACAAATCATCCTCCTACTAGGTACTGTCTAAACTTTGTAAGTGCATGCATTATGTCCAACATCTCCTTATCATATATAGAGTAAAACCTCTTTGCCTCCCTTAGCTTCTGACTCTCAAAAACAATTAGATGCCCATCCTGCATTAACACTACTCCTATGCCTTCCCTTAATTCCTCATAGTAAAACAAAAGGCCGTGAGAAATTTGGGAGTGTGTGAAAGGGACAAGAACTCATTACCTCCTTACGCCTTTCAAAATTGCATTGTGCTTCTTATGTCCATCTGAAAGCCCCCTTTTTCGTCAAATCTTTCATAGGTGCCACTATATGAGAATAGCATTTAACATATCACCAATAATAATTACATATCCCCATCAATCCTCTCAACTCTGTGAGGTTCTTGGGCATTGGCCACTCAATGATAGCTTGAATCTTGTCTTGGTGGACTTGTACTCCCCCTGCATTGATGATGTGTCCAAGGTATAAAATATATGTCATTCCAAATTCACATTTGGACTCCTTGGCAAAGAGTTATTGCTCCTCTATTATGATCAACACCTTGTTTAAGTGCCTCAAGTGCTCCTCCCATCTTTTGTTGTAAATAAGAAGATCATCGAAGAAAACTAGAAAAAACTTTCGTAACTACCTTTTGAATATATGATTCATGCATGACTAGAAGGTAACTCGTGCATTCGTCAACCCAAATGGCATGACGAGAAATTCATAATGTCCAAAGTGGCATATGAAATTTGTCTTTTGTATGTCCTTCTCTCGAACCTTGATTTTATGATAAGCCAACCTCAAATCAGTTTGGTAGAAGTACACCACTCCATCTAGTTCATCCAAGAGCTCATTGATCCTTGATATTGGGTACCTATTCTTAATCGTCTTCTTGTTGAGGGCCCTATAGTCTATACACATCCTCATCATCTCATATTTCTTTTTAACTAGTACCATGGAGGATGTGAATGGATTGGTGTTGGGCCTTATGTGCCCCATATCCAACAATTCCTTAATAGTCTTCTCAATCTCCTCCTTGAATCTCTTGGGGTGCCTATATGGTGTAGTGATGACTGGCTTGGACCACTCCTCTCATTCTATAGTGTTCAAAACCCTTTTCTAGTAGTGTTCCAGAGGGATAGCTTAAAAAATCTTCTGGTGTTTATCCAACAAGGCCTAGATATCTGTTGAGTAATGTTGATCCCCATATGATGTATTTTGTTGCATTATCATTCACAGTGCAATCCATGTTGTCTCCATGACAAAAAATAATCATGACCACATTTGGAGCATTGGTGGCATTCCTCTTAGTCATACCCCTTGTCCTTTTGGGCGACCCATTCCATTTCCATGGTACAATAATAATTCCAATGCCTCCCTATGGAAATGAGTCATTGTACCCCTAGCACCATGTTTGTATCAGTAAGATCTACCACATAGAAATCATCCACTAGGGTGTAATTTCCCATATTTGACTCCAGTTAAGGAACCATCCTCAAACAAGCCATCCTTCGTCCTCTAGCCACTTTTATGTCAAAAACATTGAATTATTTTGTATTCAAATGTCTCCTAGTGACCAGGGATGCATCTATAAAATTACAAGTGGATCCTCCATCAATAAGGAACACAACATGTTGCCTTTGTATGACTCCCCTTACGCTAAATGTGTTGTATCTAAAGACGCATGATAGCTTGGTTAGAGTAGTCCTAGTCAATTTTCTTTTTGGTGGCTCTTTGTCATTGTTGTTGCTGCTATGCTCCTCCTCTTGAGACGCTACATGTTCTTTATCCTCTTTGTTGTCTGACATCATCTCTACATAGTGAACCTTCTCTTTGCCCATGCATCTATGTCTTTAAACCCAAGATTATTTGTAGTTTTAACATATATTGTTTCTTCTTAACTCATCTCTGGTTTCTTCCACCCAATTCTTCCCTTGCTAAGGCTTCTTCTCCTTACTCTTTTGTGGTGGAATGAATTTGGTTGATTCCTTCTTGGGCAATGCACCTTCCATATCCTTGGTTTTGGAAATAGTGTCCTGAAGTGTATTAGGCTTAAAATCCTTCACTCAATTGCACAATGGAACACTTAGGCCCTCCAAGAATAACATCACCAACCGATCCTGGGATATATCTATAATCATCATTGCTAATCTTTGGAAATATATGATGTAGTTATTCGAGCTCCATGACTGCTTAAGTTGTGCTAAATCTCTGAAATGCGACTCCAAATTCTTCTTATCAATGATTCAAATCTCTAAATTAATCTATCATTAAACTCCAAATAGGAGGCGATGTTAGTGTGCTCGAGTGTGGACAACCCATGTATCACCATTCATGTGCTTCTCCCTCCAAATTTTGATCCGGATTTAAACAAGAATGCAATAGATTACAGAGATAACCATAAATACAGAGATGCAATAACCATAAACACAATGATGCAGCGGAAATAATACTTCATTTCATTACTGTAAAATACTGAAATATGCTTACAAACAGAAATGGAAAGAAACCAGCTAGGGCGATGGTAGCTTATCTCTGAGAAGAGATGTGGCGGCTACATGCCTCTGAACTGTTCTGAACTGTGTTACAATGAGGCTCGAAGGCCTATTTATTGTTGAGAAACAATGGAAAACCCTTCACATCCCGAAACCTAACCCTAGAAGATGAAACGCCAAATTGTGGGCCCCGTTTGGGTAAATTGGTACATCAATTTCTCGGGGTCGTAACTTTGGCATACGATCTCCATTTGACGTGTACTAGAAATATCTATCCGAGTACTACCACTTTGGGAGGCAACATGGGTCCCAGATTCCCAAAAAAACGTCGTTTAGGGCCTCAAAACGGCTCCGGAAGTTCAGGACCCGAAAAACTGCTAAAAATAGTAAACTGTGCTACAATTAAGGAAACTGAAAAGACTGAAAGAGACAGTTGTGGGGGTCCAAATGGGTTGGTGGGTGGCCACCAACATCCACCTGGATCATTCCTCCCCCCTTAGGAAGCAATGGTCCCCATTGCGTTGAGTTCCTCCCTGAGATGAGGAAGCTTCTGCTGAGTTGGTTCTCTGGTGAGCTGTTCTGCAATCTCTGATGTGTCCAGAAATGGTGGAAAGCATGGTCGACGATGGTCCACATTGAATACTCGGTGCAAGCGAAGGAATGGAGGAATGTTGTGCTTCAAAGCATTGTTTCCCATAGCCTTGGTACTGCTGTGAGGACCATGTCGGAGTGGTCGGAGCTTCTGATGGGCTCTTGTAAGGCGTTCTTTCTGTAGATGTAACCAAACTTTGTTGCCCACCTGAAACTTATGTGGTACCCCTGTGGGTGAGGAGAAGTTGTTCCTGTGTTCTGTCATGACCGTATCCCTTTGCTGCTGCTGCACCCTTTGCAGGGGTCATGGATGTAGCAACGATCTTCCCCTTACTTTGGGAGTGAACCAGACATATGAATTTCCTAGTCTATGATATGAGCTTGCTGCCTTTCTTGGTAGTGATCAAGGATGTGGCAGTAGGTGGGGCTACCTCCGGTATCCTGTATAATGAATTATTCAAAGAAATAATGACAGCACGAGGCCTGGACTCATACACAGCATGTCTCCTCCACAAGTATGGTTGGCCTAATAATACATCACAAACATCCAGAGGTGTAACATCACACAATACCTCGTCTGTGAAGGGCTTGATGCTGTAGGGAAGGCGGCACTGCTGGCGAACTTTCAGATCTCGTCCTTCATGAAGCCACCCGATACTGTACGGTTGTGGGTGCGGTGTAGTCGGTAGGCCCAACCGCTTCACGACCTCTGCTGAAACAAGGTTCTTTTGGCTGCCACTGTCGACAATGAATTGTAGCGGCGAACCCTTCACCCACATCTGTGAGTGGAAAAGACGTTCCCCTTCCTTTGGATTTTCGGACTCATCTTTCTGGATCTTGACGGTGGCAACGGTGGCGCCGGGATCCGCATCAATGATCTGCTTCCCTTTGCCATTCCCCTTGTCGGGTTCTGGCTCAGGATCGGAACATGCATCTGATTCGGAAGCCTTCAACTCGGCCACCAGTGACTGCTTGGTCCGACACTCACTTGTGTTATGAGTGGGACTCTTGTGGAACTCACACCACTTCCCTGTGTCCTTCTTCGGCTTCATGGTGTTGTTCTTTTCTTGCAGCTTCGGCGAGTTGTCTTGGGTCACCCCGCCTTGGCTTTGTCCTTTGGGCTTCGGATTTGCAGATCCAAAGTCTCGCTTCTTCTGTTTGAACTTTTGCTCGATTTTGACAGCGTATCGGTATGCTGTGCCGAGTGAGGGGATGTTCAAGAACCCCATCTCTTCCTGGATGTATCGGTGTAGGCAGCCGCGGTATTTGAGTACCAGATGCAGCTCAGAATATTTGATACCCAACTGTGTGCGAAGGGTATGAAAAATGTTTGTGAACTCCGGCACATCTTGGTCTCGTCCCTGCCGCAGTGTGGTCCATTTGATGTATTTGTCCTCATAGCTTCCGACAGGGTAGTACTGCTCCTTGATGGCATCCCGGAAGTCATTCCAAGTGGGTGCGGCTGAAAATAGTGAGCCTGTACTTTCATCCTTCTGCTCGCAGTAGGTTTCCCACCAGTCCTTGACGTGGGGTGCTGCTTTGAGAAGAGCGAAAACAATCTTTTCCCGACTTGAAAATTCATGAACAGAAAAATACCCATCTAGCAGATTTAACCATTTATCTACGACATCTGCGTCTATTTGACCCTCGAAGATGGGGATTTCAAAATTTACTTGTACCTTAAACGGTGTGGCGTTTCCAGAGTCGCTAGTGGAAGCCGATGCGTCGCCTCTAGGTAGCCGCTGAAGGATCTGCGCAAAGCTGTCCAGCATCGCGTTCCTTTGCCGCTCGAGTGCTTCTTCGAGCAAGATTTTGATAGGATCTCCTGCCCCCTCGTCTTTCTTCTCATCCGCCATGGGAGGCCGTCGGGATTTGCGACGCTGGTCTTGCAAAGGTTCGACCAGTTCAAGCCCTAACTCCTTATATCCTGACCTCGTTGGGGACATGCAAAGAAAAACAGAGAAAAAGCAGACCGCTCTGATACCACTGATCCGGATTTAAACAGGGACGCAATAGATTACAGAGATAACCATAAATACAGAGATGCAATAACCATAAACACAATGATGCAGCAGAAATAATACTTCATTTCATTACTGTAAAATACTGAAATATGCTTACAAACAGAAATGGAAAGAAACCAGCCAGGGCAATGGTAGCTTATCTCTGAGAAGAGATGTGGCGGCTACATGCCTCTGAACTGTTCTGAACTGTGTTACAATGAGGCTCGAAGGCCTATTTATTGTTGAGAAACAATGGAAAACCCTTCACATCCCGAAACCTAACCCTAGAAGATGAAACGCCAAATTGTGGGCCCCGTTTGGGTAAATTGGTACATCAATTTCCCGGGGTCGTAACTTTGGCATACGATCTACGTTTCACGCGTACGATAGCTCGTTAGAAAGATCTATCCGAGTACTACCACTTTGGGAGGCAACATGGTCCGTGGACCCATGTTGCCCCAGATTCCCAAAAAAACGTTGTTTAGGGCCTCAAAACGGCTCCGGAAGTTCAGGACCCGAAAAACTGCTAAAAATAGTAAACTGTGCTACAATTAAGGAAACTGAAAAGACTGAAAGAGACAGTTGTGGGGGTCCAAATGGGTTGGTGGGTGGCCACCAACATCCACCTGGATCAAATTTAGTGTGGCATATTGGATTTCCTCTGACTCCCTCATGGGGATAAGCTAGAAATATGTATTCAGCTTTTGTACCCATGCTTTAGTTGTGCCACTCGAAGTCCCACTAAAAGTTGGTATACTTATTTTCCTTTCCTTCTTCGACATATTGTTTTCATCCACCACTTGTTATGATCTCTTGATTTGCTCCTATGCTTGATATTGTAGTAATGTAGATGTAATCTGAGTTGTAAGACGAATCCACACTTGACCTTTGGCTTGAGAAACCACGACCCATGGGCATCTAAGTGATCAAAATAACCCAAGGATCGAACATGGTCTAGGCCACACCAGTCCTTAACATGGTTGGATTTTTGCCCACTGAGTTTTAGATCGATGACCTTCAATCACGGAATGCCTTAACAATACACCCCATCACCATATATTCTACTCCCCATGGGCACTTCCTAAAGTGACTTTTTACCACCTTTATTTAATTATTATTTATTTTATTCTAGTGACCCCTTTATTCTCTATAAATAGCCCACGAGGACAACCCTTCAATATTTCTGTGAATTGGAAAAGGACATTGCAAAATTGTTCTCTTAAATGTATGTGCAATTATTGGTTACTGCACTTTTAAATCTATGTCCAATCATTTGCATGAAAATATTACTTATGAAAGAGAACTAGACAACAAAGTAATATCTTATCTATTTTTTTGATATATTTTTATTATTTAAATTTCATTCTTATATTGAACATCTTTGTGATGCATATTCTCTTCCATCTACTACATATTGAATTGAGAGTTCGCTCCCTTTACATCTTCACTCCCTACATGTTAGTTTGCTATATTAATAATTAGTATGTTCATTGCAAAGATAAAGGCTACATATATCTGAGTTTTTTTCTGTATCATCATTTCTCAAACCACCATTGGTATCTTCCTTGGTATTATATTCAATTCATTCATCTTCAAAATTCATTGATATTCAATTCAAAGTATTTACTACGATATATGCATTTACTATCATATACACAGTGACTATTTGAGGTTTTTGTGCATATCCAAAAAAATAGAAGATTCATCTAAGTACAAATAGTTTGCACTCAAAAATGAATAGTTGTATGTTAACAAGACAACTGGACTTGAGGCAAGAATAATTTATTAGATTTCAAACTCCGGGGTTAAGGACAATGGAGTAGGTTTATTTAAATACAGTCGACAGTCAAGCATATTTCTTTGATGTTTTATTACAATCAGTACAATGACACACCAGACACACCATTGTTCATATTACATCTACATTCCTAAAAGAAAATGTAAAATAATACAACTAGATACAACAAAATATGTCTTAGCATGCACCAAGTTGATACTAAGACTAAGTTGTTAAGACTAAGTTGATACTAGGCAAGTGTCAGTTTGTATATTGGATAGAAAAACGACTTACTCACTAATGAGATGTTATCATCAAAATTGTGCCAACTTGGATGTTTCTTGAGATAATTTTAATCTCCCAAAGATAGATTCCATCTTCAACCCTCCCCCATAAAATTTGATCCTAATAATAAATATACACACATTCTACACTTCATAAAAAAATTTAACGTTCTTAATACTAATCACTTTAAATTATGACTATGAATCAGAGTTTACTATTTAGTATTCCTCAAAATTAAAAATTTAACATTTAATTATTTTAATTCATTTATTAAATGGTATAAAAATTAAAAAAAAAAAAGAGGAAAAGTAAAATTACAGTAAAAAGATCATTATGAAAGATCGCAGAAGAAATTAAAAAACTTAGGAAAACATAAATTTAAAAAACCTATAACCTAAGAAAACTGAGGTAACAATATAATATCTAAGCTATTTAGTGAAAATATAATTCAGATTCCAACTTCTTGTATTTACCAAAGACGAAAATGTCTGTTTGAACCACTTAAATTGAGAGAAAAAAGTTTCGGAAATACCAACGACAACCAGCAAAAACATCCGTATTTTAGAAGAAGTCAACCTTGAATTAACTTTCGATATTATTCACGAACATCATTCAATATTAGTTCGTCTATATTGGAACAAGCTCAACTATATCACAGAGTATCCACCGTAACATTATCATCCAAAACTTATAGACTGGTTAAGTCTATGGTTTTTGGTCTGGTATTTTCTGCTAGTAATTTTTGCAATTCATCTGATATTAATACAAAATCATGCTTTTTTCGTATTGGAAAAAGCATTAACATCTAAAACATTACTCCCAGGTGTTATAGTTTGAATTCTTTTCTAAAACGAAAATTTTAATTTAAGTAAACAGTTTAAGATTTGTTTTAAATACAGATTTAACGAGAGACATCTAAATTTTTTATGCATAATTTTTTTATAAATTAATATTATTTAAAAAAATTATTTAAATTAATTTAGTAAAATTTTAATTTTAATGATGGATAGACAAAATTACACATCATACTAGGCTGTAAATTACAAATAGCAAGCTATCATTTCAAGACTTTACGTCTCAAAAATATTACCAAAATCAATTAATTGATTTTGTTCATATTCTTGATATTTTCAAAATATTTCCAAATTACCACAGGAAACGATGCTCTCTATTACAGAATAGAAATTTTCAATCCTGTCAGAAAAATATTACCAAAATCAATTAATTGATTTTGTTCATATTCTTGATATTTTCAAAATATTTCCAAATTACCACAGGAAACGATGCTCTCAATTACAGAATAGAAATTTTCAATCCTGTCAGAAAACTTTCGGAAAATAAAGATTATGCAAATAAATATGTTGTGTAATAATTTATTTTTATTCACATAAGCGTGAGTCACAAAGAATACTGAGTCCCCACTCAGGTTTAAGAAATTAAATTGGGCCCAAATCAAATACAGTGCTGTAGCATTAATATTAATATTTCAATCAAGATAACCGGAGTGTTTGTGAGCAGAAGCCTTTAGACATGGACACCCTCTGGTAGATTGTTATGCTTGCTTGCACAGTGAATATCATTAGAAACACATTCAAAAGTAACTTACAATATAATGCCCTCGGGCATTGATCATTCTTTTGAGAAAGTCAAATCTAGTGCTCTGGATAAATGACTGCTTTAGAAATGTAAAGCATAATTAACTCATTCTTCCAGTAGTATCAATGTTTGTTTGTTGGAATAGATTAATGCCTGCTTTAGAAATGTAAAGCGGAATTAACTCATTCTTCCAGTGGTATCACTGTTTGTTTGTTGGAATAGAGAAAATTAGAAGTAAAAGAAACCCGGTCCAAAACCCAAAAAAAAATACCTCTTAACAGTGCCAGGTGGGCATGCTCTATAGGCTGTCCACCCGTCACTATGGTTTAATGCCACTGTCTAGAGTCAAGGAAGCAGAGTGAACGTATTGTTATGACTTTCAGCTATTCACAAAATGAAGTATTCTGGCGATCACAGAAACAGCAGAAGTGCATATGATAACTCCAGATTGCCATCTGATTTCAGTGAGAATAAATTGCCTATTCAAACTTCGAAACAGTGAAAGGAAAATCAGCATGTAACCACAGGATATTTAATTGCCTTTAATTCACAGCTGTTTAAGGTGAAGTTCAGAACAACAGACCCATCAAATTATGAATAATTTACAAGACCAGCACCAAGAAAAATAATGTAAGATATATTCTGTTGTAGATAGGACAGATACAAACCAATGAAAAGCATCAATCCACAGATCGTTTCAATTTTTTGAAAAAAATAAACAAGGAACAATCCCACAATCCAATTGCTGGTCAAAATTTCAGGCATTGAAGTAAATGAACTTGTGAGAGAATGTACCACCAAAGAAGGATTTAGAGTGCCAAACATTTATGTTCACTTTATATATTAAGTCCTCTGTGTTAAGATACCAGAAATGCCAGTGAAACTTCAAATGCAGAGTTAAGAGCAGTAAAAAAAAAGTTTTCAAGACCAGACCATCCCATATACCATAGCAACGTTCTGTTTCCAAGACCAAACCATCCCATATACCATAGCAGAAGGATCTTAACATTATTTGTGTGCTGAGATATCTCTGTCCATCAACACCAAAATACCAAAATCGACCCCCTGATGGAAAGTACTGGCAAGCTAATCCATAATCACCAACATAGCATTTAGCCACCTACAATTATTATCATCATAAAACACTCATGAAAGAAGACTATCAAGCAAAGAATATGAGATTACCATGAGGGCAATCACCAAGAACGCCACTGATCCCTTGAGGAAGACCACTATGCTAAACCCTCCCAAAGACTACTATGCTAAAATCTTAAGCCAAGAATATTCTCTGTTAGTTATCTTTGAAAGTATAATGGTCAGTGAGCATTTTTAATGAAGAATCCCAAACCCTTTACTGCCCATTTTTACAACTTAAATCCAATGAGAACAGGAGAAGATAACACAACAGGACCAGTTGATAATTCACCTAGGAACCTATCGCAAGGACATGAGCACTAACATAGCATGGGAGAAAATGTTGTAACAGTAATATGATATTGGGATCTGTAGATTTCACCCCGTAAAAGTCTTCTACTGCTGCATACAAGCAGTTCATCTCCAGCACGTATTTCAAGTTTGTCAAGTGGTAATGCATCTACTCCTAGACAGGCTCACAACCTTCTAACCTGCTAGCATGTGCATTTTTTTAATAATCCACTAAAGAAGACTGCATGTGTCACAATTCTCAAAAACCAGTTACATTTTGGGGAAATTGTTTATATGGTGTTTATATAGGGATTAGAATTTTATGAATTCTTCAGAAGTATTTTTTACAACTTATGTCTGTAATTTTTAGGTTTAGGCATTGCTCATTTCGGAGCAATGTTACTAGCGAATATCAATTTCAAAACAAAGCATTCAAATAAAAATATGCATGCTAACACAACAATTTACGGATTTTTTTTAGCAATCACCGAATTTGTAATAAAACAAAATGTCCCAGGAGTTCTACCAGTTAAAGCTACTTGACATAAGTCTTGTAGTAAGAAATAAACAAGTAAATAATGATAACCCTAGTTTGAGCTGATAACCATGGATCATGAACCCATTGCATATTTGGCTACAATATGTGTTTCTTTGACAATTGTTTACATCTGGAAACTATCTTCAGCTGCCAAAAGACGAAAGTTCTTCATACCATGGAAGTGGAAAATACCAAAAAGATTCCTCAGACAGATCCTGAACACCTAATTTCTCCATGTTACCTACCGATGTTTCAGAACGCATCCCCATGCCTACCGAATGTTGGATACTTAAAGTACTGGCCTTCTAAATCCCGCAAACTTCAGTTATTACCTGTTCATTGAAAAAAAAATACAGATCTATTATTCATTCTTTGAGAGTGAACAAACTTGACAAGTATGCAGATTTATCATTCTTCAGTTATTACCTATTCGTTGAGAAAAGATATACAATCCACAGATCTATTATTTTTGGAATTAACAAACTTGAAAGATTCTTTAAAAGGACTGACAAAGATTCTTTAAAAGGACTTACACATGAGGATCGCTCCAAGAAATCACTGTTCAATGTTATTGGTTGTCTGCTGCCAAAGACCACTGTAGATTGATCTTTGATCCCGAATATTTCTTCTCAAATCTCTACTGTGACTGTACATGTTTATATTATTTTCTATATCCCCTTCGACCATTCGCTTGTTCTGTGGATGCATAAACCCCATCAAATCACCAAAACCCGCATACTTATTGCAATATCTCTGTCTTCTCCTATGAAAAAACATGCGATGTCATGGGTAGTGTCTTTTGAAGTCGATCTAATTGCTCTTCTCAAACAAGCGCTCCAAATACTTTCATTGGTAATAGCAGTTTGTCAACTGCCATTATAAACCAACCTCCCAAATCTACAAATCTTGTTAGTGGATGTGGCTTGACTCGGTAGAAGACTGGAATAATTGTCGCCCTCGACTTCACCCTGGAGTCGAGCTCATCAAGACACCAACATGATTGGGCGTAGTTCGTATAGAAAATGGCAATATGGATAGAGACTAATTGAATAGCCCCTTTTATTTGAGAAGGAATGTTGCATCCCTCCACCAATTCCGGCGAACTCGCCATCTATGTTCTACCAGGAGACGGTAGAGATGAGAGAGTAAAATGTTCTTGACATCAGGGCCACGACTAACAAAACCTAATTGGGAATAAAAGTCGAACCTGAATAGAAGGGCCGAAGAGGAAGAAACCAGGCAGTGACATTGCGATGGAGGGGGGTGCATTGATGGACAGCAAAATGAGGCGTAGGATTAAGGCAAATGCAAAGATGTTGAAGCCGAGGGAGCTATAATATCTAGATAAGAAGATGATAAACCAGGCCAGATAATGAAGCCAGGCGATCGTCAACCCTGTGGACCTAGCATTGAACAGTCATATCCTAATCCCACCGCCTAAGATTCTTTATGTTTGTGTCACATGCAGACAGGTGAAGTTTTCTATGTCATTGCAGTTGTGCTCTTTTGTGAGATAATAGATGTGACTCTTCATGTGGGTACTTTTCAAAGAATAGTATTGCGCAAGTTGCAACAACAACTGCATGGAGACTTTGCGAAAGGGAACATTAACATTATGGTGAATGTTATTTTCTGCATTTTTACTATGTAGATTTTTGAGATGTGAAAGAGTTTTGGGTGGAGTCTAGAGATATGTGTATGTATGTTTCTCTAACATCGTGAATATTAATTTCTGAATTTCTATTGTGTGTAGATTATCGTGAATATTAATTTCTGAATTTCTATTGTGTGTAGATTATTGTGTTTAGATTATATTTTAGATGTCCAATGTTTTCGGGGGATTCATTAGCATGGTGGTTAAGGGTGTTGTTTTTAGTCTTCAATTCTTAAAAGCCTTCATATATAGACTAAGGCTTAAGCTTTATCCTTTGAACATGTAAAAGATCTAGTACTATACTTAATGGTAAAATCTTCCTAGTGTTATTGATATCTCTACATAGAGGTGAAGGATATCCATGGAGACTTCTCAAACCACCACATCTAACCTCTCAAGGGTTTTAGATTTTCCTCTTAATAGGAATATTTGCACTATTAGTATGTTTTACATAATATTAATGAGTCTCACGAGCCCTAACAAAGCCTAATGAGAAAAATAAGGGCATTATGCCTTAAATAAATATTCTCAAACTCAATGGCCATGTACAATGCCTCAAACCAAAACAGAGACCCATTCTAGTGGGTCTCTAGTCTCCAAGTGGGGTATGAGTGTCATTCTTAGATTTTGAGCTCAACATGTAGGTCTCAAAGCCTCTGAGTTGGGCCTCGATACCATTAGGAGGTTTTCTACACCATGTAATACACTCAAGGATTTGAACCTAGTTAGAAAAGGAACATAAGGTGCTATGTCCCTATTTCAATATTCTTAAGATCAAGCTTCATGCAACAACACTTGAAATAACAAACAAGACTTTTGTAGGGGATCTTTAGGGCCATTAATATGCTTTTCATAACAAAAATGGATTTGGGCATCTATACCATGGCTAGGGGAGGAAAAAAAAACAATGAATTTAAGCCTGGAATGAAGCTTCTCGAGCTTAAGGGCCATGAACTAGGCTTCAAAGAATGAGTTGATTGTTTTAAAGGGATCTTTCATAGTTAACTGATTAAACCCAAGTTGACATTTTAATGGTTAGTGCCATTAATATGCTTTTCATAATAAAAATGGATTTGGGCATCCATACCATGGCTAGGGGAGGAAAACAAAAACAATGAATTTAAGCCTAGAATGAAGCTTCTCGAGCTTAAGGGCCATGAACTAGGATTCAAAGAACCACTTGATCGTTTTAAAGGGATTTTTCCACGATCTATCATAGTTAATTGATTAAACTTGAGTTGACATTTTAATGGAGATGATGAAGATACTCCTTAAACTAATGAATGGTAGTTATTGATTGACAATTCTTGTAGCCCATTTCCAATAGAGGATGCCTATAGGCGTAGATATTGTTCACTATTTTCAATTTATTTTTGTCTTCATATATATTAGAATTTAAAAATACATATGCCTTTTGCTTTTATTATAACTTTTTATCTTCTTACTCATTTAAATATAAAAAATTGTAGGTTGCAGTATTATAAATCAAGATCTACAATCTTAAGAAGAAAAGGTTCAATTATGTCAAAGACCCTCAAACCCTATACTAATTCATGGTCTCGTAATTTCAAGGCTATAATAACTTTCCTAATTTCTCTCACTCATACACACACTTAGCATTATATATTTTGAAAAAGATAATCATACACAAGAATAATATGTCTGTAAAAATTTGTTGAACGAAATTCTAGACTAGAACATATGAATTGGATATTGACACTCTTAAAAAAATTCTTAGAGAAACTCAAATTTCCCACTCATAGAATTTTTTTACAAATATAAACTATATACCCCTATTCTTTTCAAATTGTATTCATATCTTTTGTGAAATTATCTCAAATTATCCAACCAAGACAACATGTTGTTTTTCCATGTTTATATTACTAGAGCAGCCTTATAAATTAAATAGTTGATAAATGCTAATAGACATCAATTTATGATAGATATTAAAAACACTTACCTCATGATACATCTCACATTTCCAAGATTAAGAAAAACATTAAAATTTACTAAATTATTATATTATAGTAATTATAAAAATAATTAAGATATGAGTTAAACATACATAATTTAAAGTAGCATGTAACAACATTCTCAACCATGGATATTCACACACACTTTACCATGAAGATTCTTAATTTGTAAATAGGTTTTGTTACAATACCATAGACCAATATCATGGCTTATCAATACCACATGCTAAAAAAACCATAATTGTATTCAAAGTCAAAATATTTAGTATATCCATGGATAGGGTTCTTTTTGAGGAAAAGTGTTAGGTCTCTATACTGCTAGTGTAACTCCTTATTGTTATTAATGCAACCCCCTTATTTAACATTTGGTATTAGAGCTTTGGATTCTAGGGTGTGACGATTCAAAAGATGAAATTAAAACCCATTTGAGTTGAAATCTTGATAAACCTTGAGTTCGAATTTCAGATATTGTCTTGCTATATTTTTAGAGATATGATCCAAGGAAGTTAGGGTTTCTCCTAAATTACATCTGAAACAGGTGACCTTGGGAAAATCGTCATAACTTTGTCTTTGAGCATCGAATTGAAATTTTGTAAAAGGTTATAGAAAGAGGACGGATTGTAAATTTTTTTGTATCGTTTTCAAGTCCGAAGGTTGAAAAAGTGACATGTGGCACATCGTACAAGTTTGCTCTATTGAAAAGGTATATAATTTGGTCATCTTGGGAGATTGGGCATAGATCTTTCTTGGAGAATCCAATTTCGATCAGACTGGTGGCATAGGAAAGAGGACGTAGAGGGCTACCACAGGTCACAATTTTAGGCCTTGGAGATCTGAAATTTCAGAGATACAATAGATTCGAGATTAGGTTCCTAAAAGAAAAGAAAAAAAATGACTTGAATCAAGAAAATAGAAACACCTAGTAAGAAAAATTGGAGGGATGATTTGAAGAATGTGATCGAAGATATGATCATAAGATAAATGGTATAGAAGAAAAATTGAATGGAAACATCGAAGATTTGAAGAAAGACATGGAAGGTTTGAAGGAAGGTGTGACAAAGTCAGTACAAGAAAGGCTTCCTAATGCCGAAAAGGTAGTAGAGGAAACTCATGATGACAACAGAAGAAATGTTAATCATGATTTCATAAAATCTAACGTTGTATTGAAGACCCACTATATTCCAAATATAGATATGAGGAAATTTGATGGAAAGGATATGGTAACTTGGATACTACAGATAGATCAATGACTTCAAAATTAGCCTCTTCGAGGGGGAAACCTCCTTTACATTACACAAATACTCCTTTTCAAAACCTTACTAGAGGCACGAGCATCAAGTTGATCTCCTCCATTTGATTGAGAACCTACATCGCCACATGAAGGACCCAGATTAAAAGATGAAATGCATATATCAACAACATGTCAACCCACCCCTAGCTGGAGGCATCCCATGTGACAACAAAGATCCATCCAAGTTGCAGCCACAGATTATAATCCATATTCTTAGTTTCTATTATGTCTCTAGTTTACTAGTCTCTAGCTCCTACTGTTCACTTCCAAGGCCAGATAGACCCACTTTTCAATTTTTGTGTGTTTAATTTTAGTTATCTTAGTACTTTGTCATCTTATGCCTCTCTATAGAGAGTTAAATTTTGGCTTTGGTTCAGTATACCAAGTCAAAGACTAACCTAATATTTTCATAATCATCGTGTACTCCAGTGTTTAGAGGTCAATAAAATTTATTGATCCAAAAAATATATTTTGTATATAATTTAATTTAATTTAATATCCTTTTTCTAAGTAAATTGAAAAAAAGGGCATAACTACATTTTATGTAAATCTCAGCCCTCTACATATGACTACTACTAAAAATATTTCGTAAATATTTTATAGAGTTAAATCCTTACCATCCACCTATTAATTATTAATCAACAAAATAATTCCCAAATAAACACACAAATTGACCTAATTACTAACCATCATCGTAGACCATTGTTAATGTGGCAACCCTTTTTGATATCCCTCATGTAATCATCATTATGAATTGTAATTAATGAAAATTGTGGAAATGTAAACACAATGGCTAGTTGTGAGGAGTGGATAAGGATTTAGAGGTTTCAGGAGGAGTTACTTGGGAATTGGTTAGCTCAAATTTGTTCATTTAATGGCCACCGGATTTTTGACTAGGTTTTAATGGTCTACATGGTAGGCATGAAGGTGGAGTATGGGCACCATGAATGAACGACAAGCCCATACCACCTTTTTCTTTCCTCGTGGGTGGCATTGTATGATCAACATATAAAGGTTGTGAGGGGGTTGGGTGGTGGGGAAGAGACGACGAGAAAAGGAGGAGAGTTTTTCATGGGAAGAGCACGGAGAAACAACACTGTGATATGCAGAGAGCAAACTACATGTAGAAAAAAGAGTGTGGTTGACACTAGTAAAGTTCATACACATGTGTAGTGTGTTATGGGTGTTAGATGTCGGGTTAGGCATATAGTAATTTGCAAGTGAACTTACATAATAGAAGGATAATGTTGGAACAATCATTAGCACTAAAGTAGGAGCACACTGGGAAGTGTGGTTGAAAAAAGAGAGTAGGTGCATACACTGTTCCTTTTTGAATCTTGTGAGGTGGAGTATGTGGAACACTGTATGCTCTAGATCCTTGTTTTGTAGAGGACAAGCTTTGTACGTTTATGATATCTGTGGGATTAGAATATGGGTATCAATGTGCTTTGGATTCCTAGGTGAATAAGTGGATACAATGGAGGATATAATCTTGGATAAAGTGGGTGGATATAGGGTGGTTTTTGGAGTCTTGTGTGATCATTTGTTTGGCATTAGTTTTAATCCCTTGAGCACTTACTCATCAGTCTTTGAATCCAGCTCAGTAATGGTCAGTTGCAAGAAAGGTTGCAATGCAATTGGCCTATGGTTGGGTGGTGTTGTCTAGGAAATCCTCTATGTGGACAGAGACGATCCCTCTAGTCCAATGAGTGGGACTAGCAACCTACGTGACAATCTACTAGACACTTTCTTAAGTTACAATAGAAATAGAAGAAGAGGAAGATGTCCTACCTCGTTCTGATGCTACAATATCCTCCTTTGTTGAAGACCTCAAATCGCTTGCACCACAGGCTCGATCGTACTGCTCACAGTGTTTAAATGCTTGCACAAGAGATCAAGACACAACAAAGCAGACAAGTACAAATATTATAATTGAAAGTAACCTACTTAACAGATCAAGGAACATTAATAGAATAAAAGAGGAAGCATACAACCAAGCCTTGATTTCAATAAGCTCTCCTTGAGTGAATGTCCAAGTCCAAGCTCAATATCTCCAAGCACTCCTTCTCCAAGCCAAATGAGTAGCATGTACGCACAATCTCAACATAAGGGTGCAAATAATCAAAGACCAACCATTTGGGAATGGGAGTGGATGAATATATAGGCAGGGAAATGGAGTTAAGATCTCTCCAAAGATAGGAGAAGGCCCTCATCTCAAGGAGGTAGCTTATAGGGATAAGACCAAAAGGCCAAGTTGAGAGAACTCGACCTCATCCACGTCGAACAACCTCTAGCTTGTCTTTCTGGAAGCCTCTACATCACGAAGCTTCTTGTCCTCTTTGGGAAATTTTCCTTTTAGGGATCATCGCTCATATCCAAGCCAAAAGTGCAATGGCATCGCAGGGCTAGTGTAGTGCAACTAGTGAAAAGCACGATTTCCAGCGTAAATGGGGTGATGATGCCAAAATTAGGGTTTTAGAGCCATTTCCTTCACGGGAATCTCAAGACATTTTTCAATCATTGTTTAAGAGAATATTTGAGTTGCATATCTGGATGAGTACACTTCATGATGGTCATGTTTCAGGCACTTCGGGGTATTTCACAGGGAAGTGCAGGAGGCATAAAAAATACTGTGTAATAGGTGGTAAGTGGAAGTACCTCCCTCAATTGTTAGTCAACTAGTTACTAAGATAAGTTGATTACTAGTATCTTGTGCATGTTGTTGTAATATGAATAATGTTAATTCTCATTGCCTAATAATAGGTGTATCAATAATACTAATGAGGATGTGTATTCCTACATGTTGTATTGTGATGGTTGTAGCCAACTATTATGGGTGTAAGGTGTTGGAAAATCAAGGCATTTGTAGATTAATATTGATTTTACTTACTTGATAATTACTTGTGATATGTGTTCACATTTTATTATTACGTTTCATGTCTTCATCAAGCAATTATAAAAAACATGAATATCACAAAACATAAAGAACACAAGATATAGGTTCCATGCCAGGGCAAAACCCCATAGCTAGGGAAAACCCTAACAATCCTCTTCTTATAGAATAAGATCAAAATGAGACCTTCAAGACACAAATACCAAATCCAAGACTTCCTCAAACCCCAAGTCAACCCTCCAAATGATCTTCTCCAAATAAAACAATGTCTACCAAAGTCAACGAAATTCAACTTCTTCAAAAATTGCTCCAGTTAAGGTCTCGGTCCTGCAGCTTTAGGTCTGCAATTCAACCCACAACTTTGGCCCCTGGAGCTCACATAGAAAACCCTAATTTTCTCACACCTGTGGACATAAAATATATATTTTCAAGCCTTCTTCCTCACTTTGACTTTTCCTTCTTCTTCTTGACTTTTTTGCTCTTCTTTCTTCTTGTCTTATTACAAATCAAACTTGTTTAGAGAGTGCTTCAATAGGTTGAATTCTCTGGCTATATATACACCTTTCAAGAGGTCAAATAGGTCTCTTCTAGGCCAATTGGCAGGGGTGACTTGGTCTTGGGAGTCCAAATTGACTTGAAAGAATCAAAAATAATGTTTCTTTCTTGATACAAATTGCCCAAAATGGTCTTTTACATATGACAATAATCCTTTTGCCTCGTGAAAAACCTTAGGAGCATGCACTGCATGCTTGACCTAGAAGACCATTAAATGGAGCATGAAACCCATGCTTGAAAAAATATATTTCTTTCTTCGTTTGCTTGATACATAATTATACATGAAATAATTACAAAGATAATTATGAAGACCGAACCTAATTACTTTCCAACACGAGGGACTTGTGAATCTCTGTGTTAGTGATGTGTTCTTGAATAGAAAGTTATTTATATGTTTATGCTTGATTATTTACATGATCGGTTATAAGTGCTTGTTGTGATTTACATCATATGTTGTGTAAAGGTTGTTGGAGGCTTATGTATGATGTTGTAAATGCATGTTTAATAAATCTTGTTGATTTGTCGTAGTGTATCGAAAGCCCATGGGTTGTATGTCGAAATGGAGAGGAAGTCTCCATTGCTTAGACTTGATGTGCTCGATTGTTCAAATGTTTCTTAGGGACTGTTAAGGATCGTTGTGGGTCTTTGTTATACATGTTAGTCGTATTCCAATATTGAAGTTACATTACAAATGTTGAGAATGGTCAAGTAGATCCATTGAAATCTTTAAGACTTCATGATTGGGTTCATAGAGATTTGGCTAGTGCTTGGGACAAAGAGACCTTGATGAATATTCAAGGAAGACCAATAAAAATTATTAGGGAACTGATTTAAATTTATTAGGATAGTAAAACTCCTATTAATTGCCATAAAATACTCATGTCATGTCATGTCGGTGATCCAAAATGGATCCTAAAAACCTCTAAGTCTTCGTATATTTAACTATCGGAAACACTATCGCAATGGAAAACAATGAAAGAAGGGTGGAAAACAATGAAAGAAAGGTGGAAAACAAAGCTAAGCAAAAGTGGAAGTGACGCTGCACAGGAGCCGTTGGATAGGACCGATCAACGGTCCAAATCTAGTCGGCATATCGCAATCGGCGCAGGTCAGCGAGAGATATCGAAGGCAACCATATGTAAATCATGATAGCGATCAATGCGAGTCAACGAGGACCATCAATCAAGCATGCAAATCAACAGTCCAGATTTACTCGCAATATTGCATCGCTAAAAACACAAGGATGACTAACCACAGCCCGAGGACTATGCAAAATGCGATTGCAATATATCGCATCGCAACGATACAAAGGAGTGGGGCCGATACAATATGTGACTTGTGATAGCTGGACTCGATGGGTTTTATGGATGCAAATTAATATATTTTGAGTTCCGGTAAAAAGGTTTTTTCTATGTATTTTCGCATTTTCGTTAAAAAACTAAAATACATAGGAAATGTGCCCGAAGCAATAAAACGGACTCAAAAGGTTTATACATGCAACTTTATATTATTTGAGTTCCGTAATGAGCAGGATTTCGGGTGGGCCTCAGGCAGTAAGTGGTATTGGACAGGCTCCATCGGATCCCATACACTGGCCGGCACGTGGCTTAGCGTTAGAGAGAGAAAATCGCCTTTTCGGGCGGGTAATCTCTGTGCGCATAAGCCACTCGAAATGAATATCAACTGTTGGGTTGAAGATCACGCAGATCAATGGTGGGCTTGCAATAGCGACAAAGGTGGATCCTAAAGGGTTATAGGGCAAATTCAATGATTTTTGAAGTCCGATAGAAAGAGTTTTTGCGGTTTTTTCAGTGTTTTTAGTGTGTTTCTCTGTGTAAACAGAGAATCAAATTTTTGGGTATTTCAACCGCGCCAGTGGTCCTTTCTGTTTAGAAACCGGTGGCCACCATACCTGAAGGCATTTTACAATTATTTTTAATGCTAAGAGGTGATTTGAATGGACAAAGGCTGGGATCCAGAGAGCCTGAAAGGGGAGACGAACAGGCTTAAAAGCCACTCAATGTCAGAGACAGAGCAGGCAGTTGCTGAGACAGAGAGAAAGTAGAATATACTCTTGTAGACTTGGGGATTTCAAGTAAATACCTGTTATTTTGTCATTGTTGTGTTGAGACTCGATTTGAGCTCACACTTGTAATAATCTGCTCTTGAAGACATAATAGAGAGCTCACCATTGAAAGCTGGACCAGGAGACGTAGCCAGGAATTTTGGTGAACTCCTTGATTATTTGCTATGTTGATGTGTCTGCCTATTATGTTTTTCTAACTGCTCATTGTCTATATTATTCGCAATCTTTTCGATCTGTTGCACTAAGTAATATAGGAATTCCTACACATGATTCTGTAATACCTTAATATTATTTTAAGATCGCATTTTCAAATCAAGTGGTATTAGAGCTATTGGTTTTGGTTTTGTTAAGGTTATACAAGCTTGTGTTGGATTTTGAATGCTAACTAGGTCAGAGCTCAAACTAGGAGAAGGATAACTTGTTGAGGCTAATCCAGAGATTGGAAGAGTCTATCCTCAGAGGAGAATGGCAGAAGAAACTCCATTGGAATCTAAATCTCAGTTCATGGACAGTTTTATGGCGATGCAAGCCATGGTGGAAGAGATGTATCGAGAATTTAAGAAGGGTCGAGGTGAAAGAAATTCAATACCCAAACCAGACAAGGGAGCAGAGGAACCTTCTCTAGTTGCCCCTCCAGAGGGCAAAGGGAAAGGGGAAATGCCCCCTCCATCATCTCCTCCACCATCACCTTCATCACCCTCATCCCTAGCCCTAATAAGAAAATGAAGAAAACTTCTTCGATTAAATTAGATGTGAAGTTTGATTTGCCAATTTATGATGGAGAACTAAATGCAGAAAATCTAGATAACCGGATAAGAAAAATTGATGTATATTGCAGGGTGCAAAACATTGATTTAGAAAGGAGAAAGATTCAATTAGCTAGCCTTCGACTTGGAGGAACTGCACTAGTGTGGTGGGAAGGCAAGACAAAAGCTGTTCTGCAAAGACATGGTAAAATCCTTTCTACCTGGAATGAATTTGTTTCTGCCATAAAAAAAAAAATCTATCCTTTAGCTTATATGCAGCAGGCAATGATGAGTTGGTTCACTCTTCGCTAGTTAAAGGTTCAAAGTGTACAAAGTTATACTCAGGAATTTAGAAAAAGAGCTTTAACTCTAGGCATATCTCTAGACTCACCTGAAACTTTGTTGAAGTATATAGGTGGTCTACATAGCTATTTGAAGCATACCATTCTCATGTTTAATCCCATTAACTTAGATGATGTATCAGTTCAGGCTACACATCTAGAAGTTAGAGGCAAGAATGTGAACCCAGAGGTTGGGGGATCATCTAAACACTTTGTAAGCAAGAACAAGGAAAAGAAGAAACTGAAATGGAAGGAGAGGAAAACAAACACTATACAGAAGGAAAAACCTTCATGCAATCATTGCAAGAAGGACGGACACGATGAGGCACATTGCTGGTCTTTGCATCTAGAGCTGAAACCTAAGAAGTTTGGTGGTAAGAAGAAAAAGACTATTGCTACTATTCAGAAAGACTTGCGGTCAGACTCAGGTGATGAAACAACAATTACAGCCACAGGTATAAAAGGTAAAAATTCTAAAGCATCCACAAGTAATTTTGCACAATCTATTGATAATGAAAATAATGAGAGGAAAAGACATAAGATTTTTCATATTAGAGTCATTTCCAAACACCAAAAAATTGATACTTTATTTGATAGTGAACCACAAGTAAATTTGATTACTGAAACAATTGTAAAGAAGTTGGGATTACTAACAAAACCTCACGAGAAGCCATATCCATTAGGTTGGGTATGTGATAAAACAAAGCTACAAGTAACAAGAAAATGTAAACTTAGGTTTTTTATTGGGTCAACATTTGTAGATGAGGTTGAGTTAGATATAGTTCCATTGGATATGTGTGGTATTGTTTTGGGAAGTCCTTACTTGTATGATAGGAAAGCTATTTTCTATAGATCTAAAAATAAGTATCAACTCACTAAAGATGGAATAGAATATATTGTAAGAGCTCATAAACTCAAAAATAACTATTCTCTCATAAACTCAGGGAAGATGAAAAGAATTGTGAATTCAAGTAAGCAATTTTTACTAATCGTTGTAAAGGAAAAGAACCCTGATAAAACCGATATATTTGAAGGATGTGATGCTAAACAGAAGGCTAATTTAGTTAAATTTGTTTCAGTATATGATATCCTATTTCAAGAACCTAAAGGTTTGCCACCCATAAGGGAAATAGTACATGATAGTCATTTGCAGCAAGAAGCTCCATTACCTAACATCAGAATGTACAAGTTATCAACTTTAGTGAATGCTGAGATAAAGAAGCAGGTACAGGGGTTGCTCGATAAAGGGTTCATAAGACCAAGCACATCACCATGTGGATCTCCAATCATGTTGGTGAGAAAGAAAGATGGTTCGTGGAGAATGTGAATTGATTATGGAGCACTGAATAAAATAACGATCAAGAATCGTTATCCTCTTCCTCGTATTGATGAACTATTAGATCATTTGAAAGAAGCAGTTTACTTTTCTAAGTTAGATTTGCGAAGTGGCTATCATCAGGTTAGAGTTGCAGAACAAGATGCATGGAAGACTACTTTCAAGACAAAGCAAGGGTTGTATGAATGATTGGTTGTGCCTTTTGGCTTAACTAATGCTCCTGCTAAATTCATCAGAGTGATTAATGATGTACTCAAACCTTTTATTGATGATTTGTAATTGTTTATTTAGATGACATTCTTGTTTTTAGTAAGACATGGGAAGACCATGTAAAGCATGTAAAGCAGACTTTAGATGTTTTAGAAAGAGAAAATCTCTATGTGAAGTTGTCAAAATGTGAATTTGGCAAGACATCTTTAAATTATTTGGGTCATATTGTAGGGGGTGGTGAATTGAAGATAGATCCCTCTAAGGTTGAAGTCATTGTGAACTAGCCTAAACCCAAATCTGCTACAGAGATTAGGAGTTTCCTAGGAGTAGCACAATACTGGAGAAAGTTTATTGCTAACTTTTCTTTGATTGCAGCTCCATTACATGCTTTAACAGGTGTTTTAGTGGGGAGGCAAACAACAGAAAGCCTTCGACACCTTAAAATAAAAAAAATAGTACAACACCAGTACTAGCACTGCCAGATCTTCAACATCCATTTGAGATTGAAACAGATGCTAGTGACTATGCCATGGGAGCAGTGTTGATGCAACACGGTAAACCCATATACTATCATTATGAGACATTTACTACTACAATATTTAATTATCACACATACGATAAAGAATTTTATGCATCAGTACAAAGTGTAAAAAAGTGGAAACATTACCTAATGGGAAAAGAAACAATCATACATACAGATCATCAACCACTTCAATATTTGTACTCACAAACTAAATTGCAGCAATCAAGAAATTATAAGTGGATGGGTTTTCTACAGCAATTTCATCTTGTCATCAGATATAAGAAGGGCATACACAATAAGGTTGTAGATATGTTATCAAGACCAATCATAAATGCATCTACTATACTTAAGCATAACTCAGTAATGCATGAAAGTTACATTGAACATTGATATGTTCAAGATGTAGATTTTAAAGATGTATATTGCAACCTTAAGTCATGGAAAGAGAGTAGAAGAATTGGATTATTATGTTAAGGACCAACTCTTATATCATTTGGGAAAGTTATGCATTCCACAAACTAAAAGAGTTAACATAATTCAAGAAGCACATACTTCTCTCATATCAGTGCATTTTGGTGTAAGTAAAACAGTTGCACAGTTGCAAAGGTTCTGTTATTGGCCAAGAATGCATGAAACAATTTCTAGATATATTAAAGGGTGTACTATGTGTGCTACAAGCAAGCCCAATAATAGAAAATTAGGCTTGTACACTCCGTTTCCAGTTCCTTCTCGTCCTTGGGAAAGTGTTTCCATGGACTTTGTTGGGGGATTGCCAAAATCTAGAAAAGGTCATGATTATTTGTATGTTGTTGTGGATAGGTACAGTAAAATGTGTATTTTAATACCTTGTAACAAACAGGTTATAGCTAAACAAACAACAAAGTTGTTCTTTCAGAATGTATGGGTTCATTTTGGTTTACCTACTTCTATTGTATCTGATCGAGATTCTCGATTTGTTGGAAAGTTTTGGTCAAGTTTATGGGAGTTGATGGACACCATATTGAAGAAGAGCACAACATTTCATCCAAAAACAGATGGTTAGACAGAGGTGGTCAACAGCACAGTGATCCAGTTGCTCAGAGGCTATTGCAGCAAGCATCCCAAGCTTTGGGATGAGCATTTGTGTTATGTGCAACATGCTTACAACCGTGCCAAGCACTCTTCTACTCAGAGATCTCCTTTTGAGACTTGTTTTGGTTTTATACCAAAGTCTCCCTTGGATTTTGTCTTTGGTAAAGACATAGTAGTTGATGGACACAACGATGTGGAAAAAGCAACCAAGTTCATTAAACAAATCCAAGAAATTCACCAAGTAGTGTAGGAATAGCTGGAAAGAAGTCAGGCCAAGTACAAGGAAAGGCATGACAAGCATCGAGTTGAGCATAGTTTCCAATTTGGTGATCAAGTCTGGTTATACATCACCAAAGCCAGAATGCAAGGTGAAGCTAAGAAGCTAAAACCAATAAGGTATGGGCCTTTCAAGGTACTTGATAGAATTGGTGAAAATGCTTTTCGCCTTGATTTACTAGTTTATATGCAGATCTATTCAGTCGTTAATGCAGAAAACTTGAGATTGTATGAACCATCAATGATTGAAGATCCTGAAGAGTGAAGTCAGTTGCCTTCTATTGAGGATTTGTTGCCTGAATATCTCAATGAGTTGTAGGAAGACACAGTTCTGGACAGGTTGGTAAGAACTATGTGTCGAGGGGATGTTGAGTACCTGAGGATAGTTCTCACAAGTTCAAATCCGAGCAAATCATGATGGATAGAAGTTAAACAAGTGAGGGAGCTATATCCTCACTTGATCGATGCCTAAAAACCAACTTTTGGTGGTCCAAAAGCTTTTCAGTGGTAAGGCGTGATCCAAAATGGATCCTAAAAACCTCTAAGTCTTTGTATACTTAACTATCGAAAACACTATTGCAATGGAAAACAATGAAAGAAAGGTGGAAAACAGAGCTAAGAAAAGGTGGAAGTGACGCTACACAGGAGCCGTCGGATCGGACCGATCAACGGTCTAGATCTAATCGGCATATCGCAATCGGCGAAGGCCAGCGGGAGATATTGGAGGCAGCCATATAAAATCGTGACAGCAATCATCGCGAGTCAACGAGGATTGCCTATCAAGTGCACAATTCAATGGTTCAGATTTACTTGCAATATCCCATCGCTAAAAACACAAGGAGGACTAACCACAACCTGAGGACTATGCGATATGCGATTGCGATATATCGCATCGCAACGATACAAAGGAGCGGGGTCGATACAATATGCAACTTATGATAGCTGGACCTGATGGGTTTTATGGATGAAAATTAATATATTTTGAGTTCTGGTAAAAATGGTTTTTCTATGTATTTTCACATTTTCGTTAAAAAACGAAATACATAGGAAATGTGCCTAGATCGATAAAACGGACCCAAAAGGTTTATACATGTAGCTTTATATTATTTGAGTTCTGTAATGAGTGGGATTTTTAGTGGGCCTCAAGTGATAAGTGGTATTGGACGGGCTCCGCCCGATCCCATACACTTGCTGACATGTGGCTTAGCACCAGAGAGAGAAAACCACCTTTTCGGGCAGGTAATCTTCGCGCGCATAAGCCACCCAAAATGAATATCAATTGTTGGATCGAAGATCACGCAGATCAATGGTGGGCTTGCGATAATGACCAAAGGTGGATCCGAAAGGGTTATAGGGAAGATTCAATAATTTTTGAAGTCCGATAGAAAGAGTTTTTGGGGGTTTTTCAGTGTTTTTAGTGTATTTCTCTGTGTAAACATAGAATCAACTTTTTGGGGATTTCACCGTGCTAGTGGTCCTTTCCATTTAGAAACAGGTGGCCACCATACCTAAAGGCATCTTACAATGATTGTTCAATGCTTAGAGGGGATTTGAATGGGCAGAGGTTGGGAACCAGAGAGCCCGAAAGGGGAGACGAACAGACAAGCATTGATAGGCTTAAAAGCCACTCAATGTTAGAGATAGAGTAGGTAGTTGTTGAGACAGAGAGAAAGTAAAAGACAGAGAGCAAGAGGGAGAGTCTGTGTACTCTTGTAGACTTGAGGATTTCAAGTTTTAAATCCCTGTTGTTTTTTCACTGTTGTGTTGAGACTCAATTTGAGCTCACACTTGTAATAATCTGCTCTTGAAGACATAATAGAGAGGCCACCACTAAAATTTGGACCAAGAGACGTAGTTAGGAAGTCTGGTGAACTCCTTGATTATTTGTTGTGTTGATGTGTGTGCCTGTTATGTTTTTCTAACTGCTCATTGTATATATTATTCACAATCTTTTTGATCTGTTGCACTAAGTAATATAGGAATTCATGCACATGAGTATGTAATACCTTAATATTATTTTAAGATCTCATTTTCTGATCAATTGGGAATGTTAATAGAGAGTTAGTGGAAATGGGCGCAGGTTATAGAGGGCATGGGACAACAAATTTCTTTTCATCTGTCACCAATATTTTCGTCATGCCATGGAGGTGTGATGAGGATCTTTGTTGAGTTGGGAGTGTTAGATTTGTTGATGAGGGTGTGATAAAGATCCTTGTCCATCCATAAATTGGAAATCATTGTCTTGTATAGAGATTTGCGACCCTAGTGGGACCCAAGACCTAAGTTGAAGTGGTAAAAGTCCCATGGGATACATATGACATGTACACATGATGTAGTGAAGATGTTGAGTTGGCACGCTGAGGGTGTGACACAAGGAAGCGGTTTGTGAGACCACTTGGCATGGGATTTCCATGTGACAATAGCATGGTAGCTCATGTGGATAAGGGACCATATCACCATTGGTTGCAAAGAATAGTGTGTGATGCATTTTATAGCTAGATGCTAATATGACAGAATCTGCAGAAGGTATAAAATTTGCAGGACAAAAATATCTCCATTACCGATGAGAAACAATTCACATCATGCCGCAAGTGATAGAGTGTTAGGCCCTTGGGGTGTGGCATGATGGCACATAGTAGATAGAGCCACGATACAAGAGCCATCCTCATCATTTGGCATAAAAAGGTGTCACGTGTTGCAAAGGCTAGAATGGGGTGTCATTCTAAGGAAATGGCACAGGACTAGAGGCACTAAGGCGATAAGATGTGGTAGGTGCCACGGTGGATTTCACATAAAGAAGTTGTGCCGTGTGGAAAATCCTTGCTATTTTGTCGAGGATAATGGGGCCCAAACTTCAAATGGAGATAAATCCAATCTAAGGTTGGATTGAGATAAATTATATATCATTGAAAAGATCTCGACGAGTTGAAAGCAATGACACTATCTAAAGTTAATTTTGCTAACTTTGGGGAAGGGAGAAATTTTGTAACCCTATTTCCATGATGCGACAATGGAGGTTGTGTTAATTGAAGGTATCACCTCCCATTCAATCATATTTAATCCAAGGGAGTGATAGGAAACGTTACAGAGTGGTACCAGAGCATGGTTCAACAATGAACCTAGACGAGCTAAAAAATTATTAGATTTGGAACTCTGTCATAGAGTGTAGTCCTTGAAGGATGTATGTTTCTTATATGTGTTGATTGCAGATTATGTGTTGTATTCCTATATTTTATTAACATCAAAATGATGGAAGAATATGTGAATGGTAGCATAGATTGTCGATTTGTTATTTTTATTCTAAATAGCACATTGACTTTAAAATGTGTGCTCAAGATAGCCTTATATCTATGGGCTTACTGCAATTAAGCCAATGTGATGAGTGAATGTGTTTGATTATATTTTTATTGTCTAATATTTATGTGTATGCAACAACACATAAGAAGGCATCAAAGAACAACAAGATAATAAGGGTTGAGTATCAAAATGGTGCAACACAACACCGATAAATTACAACACTTTCTGGAGGAAGAGTTAGTTGGGAAGAGGGTAGAGTAAGACTCCCCCTACTAGATGAACACCCTTAGAAGTATAAGAGTTGAGCTGAGAAGTTACAAGGTTGATAATGACAGGCTTGTCATGGCTCAAGAGAAGAAGGAAAATATAAATTCCATCATATTGTAGAGTCTGTCGAATTTGAAAAGGTAGAGACACCATGATCTAGGTGTCATCCACTTGGGAAAGGATAAAGGTGGGAAAATTCCATGAGGGCTTAGAAAACATGAATTAATAAATGATGGTGCAGAGGGTAGTAGGTATAGGAATAGAAATATACATACAAGTGAAGACACAGTGAGACAAGGAGATCCACTTAGTACTCCAGAGAGAAGAAAAGGCAAATACAAGAAATTGTCTTGTGTTTCCCCCAAAACTCACTATCAGTAGAAAAGGGGAGGAAAATATTTTATGCCAAAAGAATTTAAGAAGGAAAAGCCTCTTACATTTGATGGATAGGTGAAGAAGGAAGAGGAAGTAGAAGCATGGTTGCTAGGGATGAAAAATATTTTTGAGTACATGATTACTCTAATAATATGAAAGCAAGAGTAGACATCTTCATCTTGAAGGGTAGAGTTGATATCTGGTGGGAAGACCTAAAGAATGGAAAGAATCTTAATGAGGAGTGGTCTTGGAGGATATTATAGAGATATTCCATGAAAAATCACCCATCTAAAAGGTTCTATGACAACAAGGCTAAAGAATTTTATGAACATAAGTTGGGGTAGCTAACAATTGATGAATATACAACTATATTCTTGGAGTTGTTGAGATATGTGCCTTACCTCAATGATGAAAATGAAAAGATTCAAAGGTGTCTCAATGGGTTGCCACAAGAGTTTAGGGATTCAGTAGAATTTGATGAGCCTAAAACCTTGGAATATGCTACTAGGAAGATGAAGCATTGTTATGAAAAATCTAAGCATTAGACTGAGTCCCACACTAATTCGAAAGAAAAAGGAAAACCCAACTATAAAGGAAAAGTGTAGAAATTTGGAAGATAATAGCTTGGAGGAAGGAATGTGAATATTCCAACTCCTATCAAGGGTGAGTTTAAGCAGAGATCCACTATTGCTGGCAGAGACTAGTTCTCTCTGCCTATAAGAGAGCAAGCAAAAGGTTTTAGAGGAGAGCCTATGAAGTGTTGGACTTGCAGAGAAAGCCATAGGAAGAGATAATATCCTTAGTGGTAGAAGGATGACATGAAACTAAACAATTTGCAAGAAGTAGAGATAGTGAATAATGTTTCTTAGAGAATACTATGCATTTATGCAATGATGGACATTAGACAAGTTTATCACCAAGCCTTAATATTCAAGATGGAAGGTATGGTCAATAACTAGTTTTTTTCAATTTTGATTAAACGTAACTCAAATTTTAGTTACATAAGTCTACAAGTTGGAGAGAAGCGTGTGTTGAAGAGCACAACACATGAAATCCCTTGGTTGGTTCAACTAGCCACTAAGACTAAGAAACAAGTTTAGAATGTGGTGAAATCATGCACAGTCACGATAGATGGCATGCCCATGAATGCATATATAAACATATTTCCATTGGGCTCATATGATGAAATGGTCAAGATGGACTAGATACATCCCATAGAATCAAGTTTAACTACTTTAGCAAGTCAATAGAGTGTTTCTATGAGGAAGGAGAAAAGACTATGTTGCAAGGAAAGAGAAAACCCATGACATTTCAGTGAATCACTACATTGCAATTTAAGGTGTAGCAAGAAGGGGTGTGAATTGTTTTTTGTTCAAGTGACTAGAAAATTAGAGGCTTATAAGGACCAAGTTAAATAACACCCAGTAACAAAAAATTTTAGTGATGTGTTCATTGAAGAGATACTAGGACTGTCACCAAGGAGGGAAATTGACATTTCAATTGAATTACTATTGGGATCAGTGTTAGTATCCAAAGCTCTATATCGAATGAGAACACTAGAGCTAGCATAACAGAAACTGCAATTGAAAGAGATATTTGACAAAGGATATATTAGACCCAACATATCACCCTAGGGAGCACCAGTATTATTTTTAAAGAAGAACGGCAGAACATTGAGGTTGTGCATGACATCCCTTGTATTTATTCCCTCTTATAAATATTATTATGAATTGTAATTCATGTAAATAATGTGGAAATGTAAAGACATTTACTCATTGAGGAAGTGGACATGGATTGATAGGACCGAGGAATATGAGTTGCTTGTAAACCCAAATCCTTACATTTATTTTATCACCCAAATCTCTATTGATTAAATGAAACTATTATGTAGACATTGAATGGAGGAAATGGGCCTCCTAAGTGGAGTGTTGGACACCTAATCCTCAACGGGTTGGTGTGGAAGTCGAATAGACAAAAGGAATTCCAAGAGACCTTGGGATGTGAAACCCAATGGTCAAACTATGTACTATAAATGTATATGTTTCGTTAATAAAATCATACTTTCATGCTTTATCCTTCAGATTCTATTGCTACCCACGTATGTTTAGCATGGTATCAAAGCAGGCGAATTCCTGCCCTGCATAATTAATTTGAGCCATTTGTTTTATGGCATTTGTGTGCAGGTTATTTCTGCCATGACTTCTGCATTTCATGAATATTTTCTTAGCTAAATTTTAGCTGCAACTTGTTGTTTCTCCAGCGCCATTTTTATTCACTTGCATATAAAAGCATTACTCCTTTGCTTTGCTCTAACATATAATACCCTGCTAGTACGCTGCCCATAAAGCTGCTAGTATCTGCTCTTCTTTGACTGGTTTTTTATAATCACCTACATGTAACGCTGCACTACCCTGACATATAATCCTGATACATATAACACCACGCTGCCCTGACATGGTATAATTCGTTGTTCAATACTATTCATGTATTATCTGAGTGGAATCCAGTGCTACCTCCTGATGATTGTTAGTTTATCTTTGATATGGTCAATTGGGATGTTGCCTTGAATGCCTCTCCTCCCAGGCTACGTTGCTCACCTCTGCCATATGCTGTCATACCTATCATATGTGTTTAATATGTTTTTTATGCCAGTTTCAGAGCATTTGTTAGAACAGAGGTAACGTCTCTCAGCTGAAGTCCGAGTGAAATCATATCTTTGGCATATGCGTTTGATATCAGTGATGAGTGTTTTGATGAACCTTTGTCTGCACATCAGTTTTGTCTGTCTGAACTACACCTAAGTGCTCTGCCATTCCTCCAAGTACTTCCTCTATCTATCATCTCAACTGAAAAACTCTATGCATGCCGGAAGATCCGTGTCAAAACCCTTTGGAGACCTTGCGGCATTGAACGAAGCAACAACAGAGTAATGACAATCGAAAGAACGTAGCAAATATGACATTGATATTTCATAAAGAATGAAATACGGTAATGGTGCACATAAGAAGGGGCAGATTTCCTAGACAATAAACAAGTGCAAAAGGATTGGTCTGTGGGCATCCTTGATTGCAAGCAATCAACATGGCCGAGATCTCCGAATGCAGAGGCTTCGCTATTCTTATGAGTTAAGGTCGTCCAAGACAAGAATGATAAATACACTTGTGTTTATGATTAAGACATGGAAACCATTTAGAGTGGGTACAATTCAATTCATGAAATTACCTTCATAGAATTATCAGATCACATGCCCAAATTTAGTTTCTTTCTGCTATAACTCTGGCCACTCGCTGCTACACATTTTCCCTAATTTTGGTGCATTGGTCCTCTACGTTTTTTCTGAAAACTGTGGCTCCAAGCAATGGTGGAAAGACTGTGTAATCGTGGCATAAGGATGATTGTAAATCTGGAACGATGAAATATTTGCGTTTGAAAATGGGTCATATGGATATTGTTTATGATGTAGTGAGTATGCATTGATTAAATTATGTGAGTGCGTTGAATTTCTAGAGCCTTGAACGTTGGTTGAAATGTTGTTGAGGTGAATTTTGGTCCAACCTGGACTCCTCTCTCAACACCATCGAAGAGCTAATTCCATGAACTGTTGTGCCCTGTAGAGCCTGTGGTACATTGATTTGAGCCGCTTTGAAAATTATGGTGTGTTGGTCAACATGACTATGCATTGAAATACTCTGGTATGTTGTGATATGTGCATTGGTATAAATATGCGAGAGACCACTTGCGTCTGAACATATCTGCCGAGGACATAATCATGCAAATCGATTTTCTAATAAAAAGATTGCATAGGCTCCTGCATATCTCGGAAGCAATTATTGAAAATTTGTAGTATGAAGTTTGTGGGAGAGGAAGATCCCATGGAAACTATCAAATTTCTTCATGAATCCATACAACTTTTCATAGTCGGTGATTATGTCTATCTTCGACCCCAACAGATGTCAATGCCAAAGGCAGAGATTTATGCACTATTTTCATAATTGTTGTTTTGATATATATAGGCTATTTTCATAACTGTTGTTTTCATAACACTGTTTTGGCATATATACGCTATGCGATTTGAATGCAGACATTGAGGAGCTTTCTCATTTTCTAACCATTGTGAAAAGGCCTAGAATTCAGGCCTTGCTCACTAACGAGCTTCAGTAGTTGTAGAGTCAAAAGGTCTGATAAAGATAGTAGCACCTTTACAAACCTCTGCTGCAAAAATACCAGAAGCACCCTACACAACACTCGGATCATTCAACTGGGATCAAGATAACGGAAAAATCAAGGTATATCTATTTCTTGAGGGATTAAATGAAGATAAAGTTGTTTCTAATTTCCAGCCTTGGTCATTTGGTGTCAAACTTCATGATATCGAGAAAAAAAATTTATCACTGTTTGGCCTCTTAGATCTCGAGCAAGCTAATTCATTACTCACTGCTGAACTGAAGAACAATAGTTTCTTTTTTTTGCTAAAGTAAGAGTCGTACCTTCGTTATCATTAAATCAGACAATAATTTACATAGAATACAACCATTCACTTGGATCCATGGACCAAGTAAAAACTACTCTCTAAAAACCAAGGGCATCGAGTTAAGGGTAAAAACCCCGATCCCTACCATCAAAATAGTAAAACCCTCAAATGCCAAACAGTACCAAGGCCAAACATTCGACCCACCAAAATTCGAATGGGGGGGACTAACACTCGTACCAATGAAATACCTAACATCCTCGAAATGAAAATAAGCCTTGAAGCCTTTAATCTCCACTGTCAAAACTCCTTGCCCGAGCTAACAGCTGAGGAAGACATCGCAATGCCAAGAAGCCCGCCGATTAACTGTATGGACCCACTGACATGCTCGTTGGTTCCTGATCGTGGATCCTCCAAGGTTGATCCGACGGCTGAGGAAGATACCGCAATGCCTAAAAGCCCACCGCTTAACTGCATGGATCCACTGACATGCTTGTTGATTCTTAACCATAGATCCTCCGTGCTTGATCTGATGGCTGAGGATCATATCGCACGGGTCTAAAGAACCAATAGTTAGCATGTGATGAGGGCGGTATTCATACCCACCCCTCAGCCACATGTAGCGTGTTGAGTGGAATCGCTCCCAATTCTTAAAAACTGCTACCAACTTGAAAGGCTCCCGATAAACAGAAAACCACTCTACGAGCGGAATTGTGTCCCTGTGAAGAGAATCTAGGGTTTTCCAGCCGCCACGAAAACCCAGATTCCAGCTTTTCGCTCCATCCCCTCTGCACCAGTTTATGAACCCATGTAAAGTAAAGCCCCATCCCTCTGGCCAACTACCTGGGCAGTAGAATCTGCTAAGCAAACCCTGAAGGAACAAAAAGAGGAAAGATGGCAACTCATAACTATACCAAATTATCTGAATGCAGTCTCCATGGCTTTATTACGATACACCATCATATCTTCATCTGCTTGGTAGCAACACTATTCCTTAAGTGTGTTCTAAGGCAACCCTTTCCAACCCATCTTGACCTTGCTAATGGTACAATTCACACCTTGATTAGCCAGAAAATCTGCCAATTTGTTGGCCTTCCTTTGCACATGGTTAAAACTTACCATGCGTAGGCCCAGGAGGTGGAGCTGGATCCATTGAAAGACCTGGATCAACCTCCAATGTTTTGAAACCTTCTCCAGCCCCGTGCCACAACTAATTCTTTTCACTGATTTAATAATTAACTCAGAGTCAACTTCGATAATCACATTATGCCGATTATTCTACACCAGGAGTTCTAAGCACTGCTCCATAGCCATTAATTCTACCATGTTGTTCGTGGCTCTACCTAAATGGCAATGGAAGATGGAAAGGATGTTTCCGTTTTCATCCCTTAACACCCCACCAAAGCCAGTGGTGCCCGGGTTGCCTTTTGAGGCCCCACCAATGTTATATTTCAGAAAACCTTGAGGGGGAGGATACCAGTAGTCCTGCTCAGTGTCCATTATCCTAACCTTTCTGTCCAGGCCCTGAGGAATAAGCCCCTGCATGCCCAACTATCGGATAATCCTCATCTCAACATCTGAAGGTGGATTCTTAGGAGGATTTCACACAGTAGTACTAAACGTCTCCTTAAGTTGTATCAAGATTTGCTCAAAAAGACATTGGAAGGGTTTCTTTTCATTTTTGAAGATTCTGTTGTTCCTTTCTTTCCAGACATTCCAAATAATGAAGCTAGGCATAAGAGCCCAAGCTGAGCCAAGAATTTCATAATCAGAAAAATTACACCTCCAGTTGTTTAGGGTATTGATAATACTCCCTCTATCCCTGTCGGTCTTTTGGAAGATTGTGGCAAAAGAATCCCACAACCTAGAGGTGAAGATGCAATTGTTGAGGAGGTGTTCCATAGTTTCCTCTTGGGCCTCACAAAGCTAGCATCTGGAAGGCCCCATAACACCCCTTTTCTGAATGTTATCCCAAGTTAGAATTTTTTTATGATAAACCAGCCACATAAAGAGTCTAATCTTCATCCAGCCTTAATGCCTCCATAGATTCTGCCAAATTCTATCTGGAGCAAAAGAATCCAGATCAAGGAGTATGCGTTTTGCCTCCTTAAGATTAAAGGTACCCTCATTGTTTTTGCCCCATCTTAGCTAGTCATGCCCCCCTGTTACTAGAATCTTTCTTTGTTCCAACATTTTCATAAGAGCCTCTCCTTTAGCTTTCAAGGGGTTTTCTTCCCTGTAAAAAATGTTCCTCCAGTTTCTCCATTTTCCTGCATTATTGGTTTGGTCCCAAAAATATTTGACCTTAGATAACCCTATGATGTCTGTCTCTATCTCGAGGTCCACAAAATCATCTTTTAACAACATCAGTTCTTGTTGCCATTTATCTTCCCAAAATAGTGCCAGATCTCCCTCTCTGATTTCCCAGAAGCTATTATTTTCTCAACCCTGTGGACCTAGCATTGAACAGTCATATCCTAATCCCACCGCCTAAGATTCTTTATGTTTGTGTCACATGCAGACATGTGAAGTTTTCTATGTCATTGCAGTTGTGCTCTTTTGTGAGATAATAGATGTGACTCTTCATGTGGGTACTTTCAAAGAACAATATTGCGCAAGTTGCAACAACCAACTGCATGGAGACTTTGCGAAAGGGAACATTAACATTATGGTGAATGTTATTTTCTACATTTTTACTATGTAGATTTTTGAGATGTTGAATAGTTTTGGGTGGAGTCTAGAGATATGTGTATGTATGTTTCTCTAACATCGTGAATATTAATTTCTGAATTTCTATTGTGTGTAGATTATTTTTTTTAAGATGTCCAATGTTTTCGGGGGATTCATTAGCGTGGTGGTTAAGGGTGTTGTTTTTAGTCTTCAATTCTTAAAAGCCTTTCTATATAGACTAAGGCTTAAGCTTTATCCTTTGAACATGTAAAAGATCTAGTACCATATTTAATGGTAAAATCTTCCTAGTGTTATTGATATCTCTACATAGAGGTGAAGGATATCCATGGAGACGTCTCAAACCACCACATCTAACCTCTCAAGGGTTTTAGATTTTCCTCTTAGTAGGAATATTTGCACTATTAGTATGTTTTACATAATATTAATGAGTCTCAGGAGCCCTAACAGAGCCTAATGAGAAAAATAAGGGCATTATGCCTTAAATAAATATTCTCAAACTCAATGGCCATGTACAATGACTCAAACCAAAACAGAGACCCATTCTAGTGGGTCTCTAGTCTCCAAGTGGGGTATGAGTGTCATTCTTAGATTTTGAGCTTAACATGTAGGTCTCAAAGCCTCTGAGTTGGGCCTCGATACCATTAGGAGGTTTTCTACACCATGTAATACACTCAAGGATTTGAACCTAGTTAGAAAAGGAACATAAGGTGCTATGTCCCTATTTCAATATTCTTAAGATCAAGCTTCATGCAATAACACTTGAAATAACAAACAAGACTTTTGTAGGGGATCTTTAGGGCCATTAATATGCTTTTCATAACAAAAATGGATCTGGGCATCTATACCATGGCTAGGGGAGGAAAAAAAAACAATGAATTTAAGCCTGGAATGAAGCTTCTCGAGCTTAAGGGCCATGAACTAGGCTTCAAAGAACGAGTTGATTGTTTTAAAGGGATCTTTCATAGTTAACTGATTAAACTTGAGTTGAAATTTTAATGGTTAGTGCCATTAATATGCTTTTCATAATAAAAATGAATTTGGGCATCCATACCATGGCTAGGGGAGGAAAACAAAAACAATGAATTTAAGCCTAGAATGAAGCTTCTCAAGCTTAAGGGCCATGAACCAGGATTCAAAGTACCACTTGATCGTTTTAAAGGGATTTTTCCACGATCTATCATAGTTAATTGATTAAACTTGAGTTGACATTTTAATGGAGATGATGAAGATACTCCTTAAACTAATGAATGGTAGTTATTGATTGACAATTCGTGTAGCCCATTTCCAATAGAGGATGCTTATAGGCGTAGATATTGTTCACTATTTTCAAATTATTTTTGTCTTCATATATATTAGAATTTAAAAATACATATTCCTTTTGTTTTTATTATAACTTTTTATCTTCTTACTCATTTAAATATAAAAAATTGTAGGTTGCAGTATTATAAATCAAGATCTACAATCTTAAGAAGAAAAGGTTCAATTATGTCAAAGACCCTCAAACCCTATACTAATTCATGGTCTTGTAATTTCAAGGCTATAATAACTTTCCTAATTTCTCTCACTCTCACACACACACTTAGCATTATATATTTTGAAAAAGATAATCATACACATGAATAATATGTCTGTAAAAATTTATTGAACGAAATTCTAGACTAGAACATATGAATTGGATATTAACACTCCTAAAAAAATTCTTAGAGAAACTCAAATTTCCCACTCATAGAATTTTTTTACAAATATAAACTATATACCCCTATTCTTTTCAAATTGTATTCATATCTTTTGTGAAATTATCTCAAATTATCCAACCAAGACAACATGTTGTTTTTCCATGTTTATATTACTAGAGCAGCCTTATAAATTAAATAGTTGATAAATGCTAATAGACATCAATTTATGATATATATTAAAAACACTTACCTCATGATACATCTCACATTTCCAAGATTAAGAAAAACATTAAAACTTACTAAATTATTATATTATAGTAATTATAAAAATAATTAAGATATGAGTTAAACATACATAATTTAAAGTAGCATGTAACAACATTCTCAACCATGGATATTCACACACACTTTACCATGAAGATTCTTAATTTGTAAATAGGCTTTGTTACAATACCATAGACCAATATCATGGCTTATCAATAACACATGCTAAAAAAACCATAATTGTATTCAAAGTCGAAATATTTAGTATATCCATGGATAGGGTTCTTTTTGAGGAAAAGTGTTAGGTCCCTATACTGCTAGTGTAACCCCTTATTGTTATTAATGCAACCCCCTTATTTAACATTTGGTATTAGAGCTTTGGATTCTAGGGTATGACGATTCAAAAGATGAAATTAAAACACATTTGAGTTGAAATCTTGATAAACCTCGAGTCCAAATTTCAGATATTGTCTTACTATATTTTTAGAGATATGATCCAAGGAAGTTAGGGTTTCTCCTGAATTACATCCCAAACAGGTGACCTTGGGAAAATCGTCATAACTTTGTCTTTGAGCATCGAATTGAAATTTTGTAAAAGGTTATAGAAAGAGGACGGATTGTAATTTTTTTGTATCATTTTCAGGTCCGAAGGTTGAAAAAGTGACATGTGGCACATCGTACAAGTTTGCTCTACTGAAAAGGTATATAATTTGGTCATCTTGGGAGATTGGGCATAAATCTTTCTTGGAGAATCCAATTTCGATCAGACTAGTGGCATAGGAAAGAGGACATAGAGGGCTACCACAGGTCACAATTTTAGGCCTTGGAGATCTGAAATTTCAAAGATACAATAGATTCGAGATTGGGCTCCTAAAAGAAAAGAAAAAAAATGACTTGAATCAAGAAAATAGAAACACCTAGTAAGCAAAATTGGAGGAATGATTTGAAGAATGTGATCGAAGATATGATCATAAGATAAATGGTATAGAAGAAAAATTGAATGGAAACATCGAAGATTTGAAGAAAGACATGGAAGGTTTGAAGGAAGGTGGGACAAAGTCAGTACAAGAAAGGCTTCCTAATGCCGAAAAGGTAGTAGAGGAAACTCATGATGAGAACAGAAGAAATGTTAATCATGATTTCATAGAATCTAACATTGTATTGAAGACCCGCTATATTCCAAATATAGATATGAGGAAATTTGATGGAAAGGATATGGTAACTTGGATACTACAGATAGATCAATGACTTCAAAATCAGCCTCTTCAAGGGGGAAACTTCCTTTAAATTACACAAATCCTCCTTTTCAAAACCTTACTAGAGGCACGAGCATCAAGTTGATCTCCTCCATTTGATTGAGAACCTACATCGCCACATGAAGGACCCAGATTAAAAGATGAAATGCATATATCAACAACATGTCATCCCACCCCTAGCTGGAGGCATCCCATGTGACAACAAAGATCCATCTAAGTTGCAGCCACATATTATAATCCATATTCTTAGTTTCTATTATGTCTCTAGTTTACTAGTCTCTAGCTCCTACTGTTCACTTCCAAGGCCAGATAGACCCACTTTTCAATTTTTTTGTGTTTAATTTTCGTTATCTTAGTACTTTGCCATCTTATGCCTCTCTATAGAGAGTTAACTTTTGGCTTTGGTTCAGTATACCAAGTCAAAGACTAACCTAAGATTTTCATAATCATCGTGTACTCTAGTGTTTAGAGGTCAATAAAATTTATTGATCCAAAAAATATATTTTGTATATAATTTAATTTAATTTAATATCTTTTTTCTAAGTAAATTGAAAAAAAGGGCATAACTACATTTTATGTAAATCTCAACCCTCTACATATGACTACTACTAAAAATATTTCGTAAATATTTTATTGAGTTAAATCCTTACCATCCACCTATTAATTATTAATCAACACAAATAATTCCCAAATAAACACACATATTGACCTAATTACTAACCATTATCATAGACCATTGTTAATGTGACAACCCTTTTTGATATCCCTCATGTAATCATCATTATGAATTGTAATTAATGAAAATTGGGGAAATGCAAACACAATTGCTAGTTGTGAGGAGTGGACAAGGATTTAGACGTTTCAGGAGGAGTTACTTGGGAATTGGTTAGGCCAAAGTTGTTCATTTAATGGCCACCGGATTTTTGACTAGGTTTTAATGGTCTACATGGTAGGCACGAAGGTGGAGTATGGGCTCCACAAATGAACGACAAGCCCATACCACCTTTTTCTTTCCTCGTAGGTGGCATTGTCTCATCAACATATAAAGGTTGTGAGGGGGTTGGGTGGGGGGGGAAGAGACGACGAGAAAAGGAGGAGAGTTTTTCATGGGAAGAGCATGGAGAAACAACACTGTGATATGCAGAGAGCAAACTACATGTAGAAAAAAGAGTGTGGTTGACACTAGTAAAGTTCATACACATGTGTAGTGTGTTATGGGTGTTAGATTTCGGGTTAGGCATATAGTAATTTGCAAGTGAACTTACATAATAGAAGGATAATGTTGGAACAATCATTAGCACTAAAGTAGTAGCACACTGGGAAGTGTGGTTGAAGAAAGAGAGTAGGTGCATACGCTGTTCCTTTTTGAATCTTGTGAGGTGGAGTATGTGGAACAATGTGTGCTCTAGATCCTTGTTTTGTAGAGGAAAATCTCTATACGTTTATGATATCTGTGGGATTAGAATAAGGGTATCAATGTGCTTTGGATTCCTAGGTGAATAAGTGGATACGATGGAGGATATAATCTTGGATAAAGTGGGTGGATATAGGGTGGTTTCTGGAGTCTTGTGTGATCATTTGTTTGGCACTATCCATTGAGCAGTTACTCATCAGTCTCTTAATCCAGCTCAGTAATGGTCAGCTGCAAGAAATTTTGCAATGCAATTGGCCTATGGTTGGGTGGTGTTGTCTAGGAAACCTTCTATGTGGACAGAGACGATCCCTCTAGTCCAATGATTGGGACTAGCAACCTATGTGACAATCTACTAGACACTTTCTTAAGTTACAATAGAAATACAAGAAGAGGAAGATGTCCTACCTCATTCTGATGCTACAATATCCTCCTTTGTTGAAGACCTCGAATCGCTTGCACCACGGGTTCGATCATACTGCTCACAGTGTTTAAATGCTTGCACAAGAGATCAAGACACAACAAAGCAGACAAGTACAAATATCATAATTGAAAGTAACCTACTTAACAGATCAAGGAACATTAATAGAATAAAAGAGGAAGCATACAACCAAGCCTTGATTCCAATAATCTCTCCTTGAGTGAATGTCCAAGTCCAAGCTCAATATCTCCAAGCACTCCTTCTCCAAGCCAAATGAGTAGCATGTACGCACAATCTCAGCATAAGGGTGCAAATAATCAAAGACCAACCATTTGGGAATGGGAGTGGATGAATATATAGGCAGGGAAATGGAGTTAGGATCTCACCAAAGATAGGAGAAGGCCCTCATCTCAAGGAGGTAGCTTATAGGGATAAGACCAAAAGGCCAAGTGAGAGAACTCGACCTCATCCACGTCGAACAACCTCCAGCTTGTCTTTCTGGAATCCTCTAGATCACGAAGCTTCTTGTCCTCTTTGGGAAATTTTCCTTTTAGGGATCATCACTGATATCCAAGCCAAAAGTGCAATGGCATCACGGGGCTAGTGTAGTGCAACTAGTGAAAATCATGATTTCCAGCGTAAATGGGGTGATGATGCCAAAGTTAGGGTTTTAGAGTCATTTCCTTCAAGGGAATCTCAAGACATTTTTCAATCATTGTTTAAGAGAAGATTTGAGTTGAATATCTGGTTGAGTACACTTCATGATGGTCATGTTTCAGGCACTTCGGGGTATGTCACAGGGAAGTGCAGGAGGCATAAAAAAATACTGTGTAATAGGTGGTAAGTGGAAGTACCTCCCTCAGTTGTTAGTCAACCAGTTACTAAGCTAAGTTGCTTACTTGTATCTTGTTCATGTTGTTGTAATATGATTAATGTTAATTCTCATTGCCTAATAATAGGTGTATCAATAATACTAATGAGGATGTGTATTCCTGCATGTTGTATTGTGATGGTTGTAGCCAACTATTATGGGTGTAAGGTGTTGGAAAATCAAGGCATTTGTAGATTAATATTGATTTTACTTACTTGATAATTATTTATGATATGTGTTCACTTTTTATTATTACGTTTCATGTCTTCATCAAGAAATTATAAAAAACATGAATATCACAAAACATAAAGAACACAAGATATAGGTTCCATGCTAGGGTAAAACCCCAAAGCTAGGGAAAACCCTAACAATCCTCTTCTTATAGAATAAGATCAAAATGAGACCTTCAAGACACAAAGACCAAATCCAAGACTTCCTCAAACCCCAAGTCAACCCTCCAAATGATCTTCTCCAAATAAAACAATGTTTACCAAAGTCAACGAAATTCAACTTCTTCACAAATTGCTCTAGTTAAGGTCTCGATCCTGCAGCTTCAGGTCTGCAATTCAACTCACAACTTTAGCCCCTGCAGCTCACATAGAAAACCCACATAGAAAACCCTAATTTTCTCACACGTGTGGACATAAAATATATATTTTCAAGCCTTCTTCCTCACTTTGAATTTTCCTTCTTCTTCTTGACTTTTTTGCTCTTCTTTCTTCTTGTCTTATTACAAATCAAACTTGTTTAGAGAGTGCTTCAATAGGTTGAATTCTCTGGATATATATATACACCTTTCAAGATGTCAAATAGGCCTCTTCTAGGCCAATTGGCAGTGGCGACTTGGTCTTGGGAGTCCAAATTGACTTGAAAGACTCAAAAATAATGTTTTTTCTTGATACAAATTGCCCAAAATGGTCTTTTACATATGACAATAATCCTTTTGACTCATGAAAAACCTTAGGAGCATGCACTGCATGCTTGACCTAGAAGACCATTAAATGGAGCATGAAACCCATGCTTGAAAAAATATATTTCTTTCTTCGTTTGCTTGATACATAATTATACATGAAATAATTACAAAGACAATTATGAAGACTGAACCTAATTACTTTCCAACACGAGGGACTTGTGAATCTCTGTGTTAGTGATGTGTTCCTAAATAGAAAGTTATTTATATGTTTATGCTTGATTATTTACATGATTGGTTATAAGTGCTTGTTGTGATTTACATCATATGTTGTGTAAAGGTTGTTGGAGGCTTATGTATGATGTTGTAAATGCATGTTTAATAAATCTTGTTGATTTGTCGTAGTGTATCAAAAGCCCATGGGTTGTATGTCGCAATGGAGAGGAAGTCTCCATCGCTTAGACTTGATGTGCTCGATTGTTCAAATGTTTCTTAGGGACTGTTAAGGATCGTCGTGGGCCTTTGTTATACATGTTAGTCGTATTCCAATATTGAACATACATTACGAATGTTGAGAATGGTCAGGTAGATCCATTGAAATATTTAAGACTTCATGATTGGGTTCATAGAGATTTGGCTAGTGCTTGGGACAAAGAGACCTTGATGAATTTTCAAGGAAGACCAATAAAAATTATTAGGGAACTGATTTAAATTTATTAGGATAGTAAAACTCCTATTAATTGCCATAAAATACTCATGTCATGTCATGTCGGTGATCCAAAATGGATCCTAAAAACCTCTAAGTCTTTGTATATTTAACTATTGGAAACACTATCGCAATGGAAAACAATGAAAGAAAGGCGGAAAACAAAGCTAAGAAAAAGTGGAAGTGACGCTGCACAGGAGCCGTTGGACAGGACCGATCAACGGTCCAAATCTAATCGGCATATCACAATCGGGGCAGGTCAGCGAGAGATATCGGAGGCAACCATATGTAAATCATGATAGCGATCAATGCGAGTCAACGAGGACCGTCAATCAAGCACGCAAATCAACGGTCCAGATTTACTCGCAATATTGCATCGCTAAAAACACAAGGATGACTAACCACGACCCGAGGACTATGCAATATGTAATTGCAATATATCGCATCATAGCGATACAAAGGAGCGGGGCCGATACAATATGCAACTTGCGATAGCTGGACTCAATGGGTTTTATGGATGCAAATTAATATATTTTGAGTTCTGGTAAAAAGGGTTTTTCTATGTATTTTCGCATTTTCGTTAAAAAATGAAATACATAGGAAATGTGCCCCGAGCAATAAAACAGACTCAAAAGGTTTATACATGCAGCTTTATATTATTTGAGTTCCGTAATGAGTAGGATTTCGGGTGGGCCTCAGGCGGTAAGTGGTATTGGACGGGCTCCACCGGATCCCATACATTGGCCGGCACGTGTCTTAGCGTTGGAGAGAGAAAATCGCCTTTTCGGGTGGGTAATCTCTGTGCACATAAGCCGCTCGAAATGAATTTCAACTATTGGATCGAAGATCACGCAGATCAATGGTGGGCTTGCAATAGCGACCAAAGGCGGATCCGAAAGGGTTATAGGGCAAATTCAATGATTTTTGAAGTCTGATAGAAAGAGTTTTTGCGGTTTTTCCAGTGTTTTTAGTGTATTTCTCTGTGTAAACAGAAAATCAACTTTTTGGGTATTTCAACCGCGCCAGTGGTCCTTTCTGTTTAGAAACAGGTGGCCACCATACCTGAAGGCATTTTACAATTATTTTTAATGCTTAGAGGGGATTTGAATGGACAAAGGCTGGGATCCAGAGAGCCTGAAAGGGGAGATGAACAGTCTTAAAAGCCACTCAATGTCAGAGACAAAGCAGGAAGTTGCTGAGACAGAGAGAAAGTAGAAGATACTCTTGTAGACTTTGGGATTTCAAGTAAATCCCTGTTGTTTTGTCACTGTTGTGTTGAGACTCGATTTGAGCTCACACTTGTAATAATCTGCTCTTGAAGACATAATAGAGAGGTCACCACTGAAAGCTGGACCAGGAGATGTAGCCAGGAAGTTTGGTGAACTCCTTGATTATTTGCTATGTTGATGTGTCTGCCTGTTATATTTTTCTAACTGCTCATTGTCTATATTATTTGCAATCTTTTAGATCTGTTTCACTAAGTAATATAGGCATTCCTACACATGAGTTTGTAATACCTTAATATTATTTTAAGATTGCATTTTCAAATCAAGTGGTATCAGAGCTATTGGTTTTGGTTTTGTTAAGGTTAGACAAGCTTGTGTTGGATTTTGAATGCTAACTAGGTCAAAGCTCAAACTAGGAGAAGGAGAACTTGTTGAGGCTAATCCAGAGATTGGAAGAGTCTATCCTCAGAGGAGAATGGCAGAAGAAACTCCATTGGAAACTGAATCTCAGTTCATGGACAGTTTTATGGCGATGCAAGCCATGGTGGAAGAGATGTATCGAGAATTTAAGAAGGGTCGAGGTGAAAGCAATTCAATACCAAAACCAGACAAAGGAGCAGAGGAACCTTCTCTAGTTGCCCCTCCAGAGGGCAAAGGGAAAGGGGAAATGCCCCCTCCATCATCTCCTCCACCATCACCTTCATCACCCTCATCTCCTAGCCCTAATAAGAAAATGAAGAAAACTTCTTTGATAAAATTAGATGTGAAGTTTGATTTGCCAATTTATGATGGAGAACTAAATGCAAAAAATCTAGATAATCGGATAAGACAAATTGATTTATATTGCAGGGTGCAGAACATTGATTTAGAAAGGAGAAAGATTCAATTGGCTAGCCTTCGACTTGGAGGAACTGCACTAGTGTGGTGGGAAGGCAAGACATAAGCTGATCTGCAAAGACATGGTAAAATCCTTTCTACCTGGAATGAATTTGTTTCTGCCATCAAAAAAAAATTCTATCCTTTAGCTTATATGCAGCAGGCAATGATGAGTTGGCAAACTCTTCGCCAGTTAAAGGGTCAAAGTGTACAAAGTTATACTCAGGAATTTAGAAAAAGAGCTTTAACTCTAGGCATATCTCTAGACTCACCTGAAACTTTGTTGAATTATATAGGTGGTCTGCATAGCTATTTGAAGCATACTATTCTCATGTTTAATCCCATAGTTTAGATGATGTATTAGTTCAGGCTACACATCTAGAATTTAGAGGCAAGAATGTGAACCCAGAGGTTGGGGGATCATCTAAACACTTTGTAAGCAAGAACAAGGAAAAGAAGAAACTGAAATGGAAGGAGAGGAAAACAAACACTATACAGAAGGAAAAACCTTCATGCAATCATTGCAAGAAGGACAGACACAATGAGGCACATTGCTGGTCTTTGCATCTAGCGCTGAAACCTAAGAAGTTTGGTGGTAAGAAGAAAAAGACTATTGCTGCTATTCAGAAGGACTTGGGGTCAGACTCAGGTGATGAAACAACAATTACAGCCACAGGTATAAAAGGTAAAAATTCTGAAGCATCCACAAATAATTTTACAAAATCTATTGATAACGAAAATAATGAGAGGAAAAGACATGAAATTTTTCATATTAGAGTCATTTCCAAGCACCAAAAAATTGATACTTTATTTGATAATGAACCACAAGTAAATTTGATTACTGAAACAATTGTAAAGAAGTTGGGATTACTAACAAAACCTCACGAGAAGCCATATCCATTAGGTTGGGTATGTGATAAAACAAAGCTACAAGTAACAAGAAAATGTAAACTTAGGTTTGTTATTGGGTCAACATTTATAGATGAGGTTGAGTTAGATATAGTTCCATTGGATATGTGTGGTGTTGTTTTGGGAAGTCCTTACTTGTATGATACGAAAGCTATTTTCTATAGAGCTGAAAATAAGCATCAACTCACTAAAGATGGAATAGAATATATTGTAAGAGCTCATAAACTCAAAAATAACTATTCTCTCATAAACTCAGGGAAGACGAAAAGAATTGTGAATTCAAGTAAGCAATTTTTACTAATGGTTGTAAAGGAAAAGAACCCTGATAAAACTGATATATTTGAAGGATATGATGCTAAACAGAAGGCTAATTTAGTTAAGTTTGTTTCAAAATATGATATCCTATTTCAAGAACCTAAAGGTTTTCCACCCATAACGGAAATAGTACATGATAGTCATTTGTAGCAAGAAGCTCCATTACCTAACATCAGAATGTACAAGTTATCAGCTTTAGTGAATGTAGAGATAAAGAAGCAGGTACAGGGGTTGCTCGATAAAGGGTTCATAAGACCAAGCACATCACCATGTGGATCTCTAATCATGCTGGTGATAAAGAAAGATGGTTCGTGGAGAATGTGAATTGATTATAGAGCACTTAATAAAATAACGATCAAGAATCGTCATCCTCTTCCTCGTATTGATGATCTATTAGATCATTTGAAAGAAGCAATTTACTTTTCTAAGTTAGATTTGCAAAGTGGCTATCATCAGGTCAGAGTTGCAGAACAAGATGCATGGAAGACTGCTTTCAAGACAAAGCAAGGGCTGTATGAATGATTGGTTGTGCCTTTTGGCATAACTAATGCTCTTGCTACATTCATCAGAGTGATTAATGATGTACTCAAACCTTTTATTGATGATTTTGTAATTGTTTATTTAGATGACATTCTTGTTTTTAGTAAGACATGGGAAGACCATGTAAAGCATGTAAAGTAGACTTTAGATGTTTTAGAAAGAGAAAATCTCTATGTGAAGTTGTCAAAATGTGAATTTGGCAAGACATCTTTAAATTATTTCGATCATATTGTAGGGATGGTGAATTGAAGATAGATCCCTCTAAGGTTGAAGTCATTGTGAACTAGCCTAAACCCAAATCTGCTACAGAGGTTAGGAGTTTCCTAGGAGCAGCACAATACCGGTGAAAGTTTATTGCTAACTTTTCTTTGATTGCAGCTCCATTACATGCTTTAACAGGTGTTTTAGTGGGGAGGCGAACAACAGAAAGCCTTCAACACCTTAAAAGAAAAAAATAGTACAGCACCAGTACTAGCACTGCCAGATCTTCAACATCCATTTGAGATTGAAACAGATGCCAGTGACTATGCCATGGGAGCAGTGTTGATGCAACATGGTAAACCCATATACTATCATTCTGAGACATTTACTACTACAGTAGTTAATTATCACACATACGATAAAGAATTGTATGCATTAGTACAAAGTGTAAAAAAGTGGAAACATTACCTAATGGGCAAATAAACAAACATACATACAGATCATCAACCACTTCAATATTTGTACTCACAAACTAAATTGCAGCAATCAAGACATTATAAGTGGATGGGTTTTCTACAACAATTTCATCTTGTCATTAGATATAAGAAGGGCATACACAATAAGGTTGCAGATATTTTATCAAGACCAATCATAAATGCATCTACTATACTTAAGCATAACTCAGTAATGCATGAAAGTTACATTGAACATTGATATTCTCAAGATGTAGATTTTAAAGATGTATATGCAACTTTTAGTCATGGCAAGAGAGTAGAAGAATTTGATTATTATGTTAAGGACCAACTCTTATATCATTTGGGAAAGTTTTGCATTCCACAAACTGAAAGAGTTAACATAATTCGAGAAGCACATACTTCTCTCATATCAGGTCATTTTGGTGTAAGTAAAACATTTGCACATTTGCAAAGGTTCTGTTATTGGCCAAGAATGCATGAAACAGTTTCTAGATATATTAAAGGGTGTACTATGTGTGCTACAAGCAAGCCCAATAATAGAAAATTAGGCTTGTACACTCCGCTTCCAGTTCCTTCTCGTCCTTGGGAAAATGTTTCCATGGACTTTGTTCGGGGATTGTCAAAATCTAGAAAAGGTCATGATTATTTGTATGTTGTTGTGGATAGGTTCAGTAAAATGTGTATTTTAATACCTTGTAACAAGAAGGTTATAGCTAAACAAACAACAAAGTTGTTCTTTCAGAATGTATGGGTTCATTTTGGTTTACCTACTTCTATTGTATCTAATCGAGATTCTCGATTTGTTGGAAAGTTTTGGTCAAGTTTATGGGAGTTGATGGACACCAGATTGAAGAAGTGCACAACATTTCATCCAAAAACAGATGGTTAGACAGAGGTGGTCAACAGCACAGTGATCCAGTTGCTCAGAGGCTATTGCAGCAAGCATCCCAAGCTTTGGGATGAGCATTTGTGTTATGTGCAACATGCTTACAACCGTGACAAGCACTCTTCTACTCAGAGATCTCCTTTTGAGACTTGTTTTGGTTTTATACCAAAGTCTCCCTTGGATTTTGTCTTTGGTAAAGACATAGCAGTTGATGGACACAACGATGTGGAAAAAGCAACCAAGTTCATTAAACAAATCCAAGAAATTCACCAAGCAGTGTAGGAATAGCTAGAAAGAAGTTAGGCCAAGTACAAGGAAAGGCATGACAAGCATCGAGTTGAGCATAGTTTCCAAGTTGGTGATCAAGTTTGGCTATACATCAGCAAAGACAGAATGCAAGGTGAAGCTAAGAAGCTAAAACGAATAAGGTATGGGCCTTTCAGGGTACTTGATAAAATTGGTGAAAATGCTTTTCGCCTTGATTTACCAGTTTATATGCAGATCTATTCAGTCATTAATGCAGAAAACTTGAGATTGTATGAACCATCCATGATTGAAGATCCTGAAGAGTGAATTTAGTTTCCTTCTATTGAGGATCTGTTGCCTGAATATCTTAATGAGTTGCAAGAAGACACAGTTCTGGACAGGAAGGTAAGAACTATGTGTCGAGGGGATGTTGAGTACCTGAGGATAGGACTAACAGGTCCAAATCCAAGCAAATCATGATGGATAGAAGTTAAACAAGTGAGGGAGTTATATCCTCACTTGATCGATGCCTAAAAACCTACTTTTGGTGGTCCAAAAGCTTTTCAGTGGTAAGGCGTGATCCAAAGTGGATCCTAAAAACCTCTAAGTCTTCGTATACTTAACTATTGGAAACAATATTGCAATGGAAAACAATGAAAGGAAGGTGGAAAATAGAGCTAAGGAAAGGTGGAAGTGATGCTGCACAGGAGCCGTCGGATCGGACCGATCAACGGTCTAGATCTAATCGGCATATCGCAATTGGCGGAGGCCAGCGGGAGATATTGGAGGCAGCCATATGAAAATTATGACAGTGATCATCGCGAATCAATGAGGACTGTCGATCAAGCGCACAAATCAATAGTTCAGATTCACTTGCAATATCACATCACTAAAAACACAAGGAGGACTAACCACAACCTGAGGACTATGTGATATGTGATTGCGATATATCGCATCGCAACGATACAAAGGAGCAGGGTCGATACAATATGCAACTTATGATAGCTGGACCCAATGGGTTTTATGGATGCAAACTAATATATTTTGAGTTCTGGTAAAAATGGTTTTTCTATGTATTTTCACATTTTTGTTAAAAAATGAAATACATAGGAAATGTGCCTAGATCAATAAAACAGACCCAAAAGTTTTATGCATGTAGCTTTATATTATTTGAGTTCTGTAATGAGTGGGATTTTGAGTGGGTCTCAAGTGATAAGTGGTATTGGATGGGCTCTGCCCGATCCCATACACTGGCTGACATGTGGCTTAGCGTAGGAGAGAGAAAACTGCCTTTTCGGGCGGGTAATCTCCATGCGCATAAGCCACCCAAAATGAATATCAACTGTTGGATTGAAGATCACGCAGATCAATGGTGGGCTTGCGATAATGACCAAAGGTGGATCCGAAAGGGTTATGGGGAAGATTCAATGATTTTTGAAGTTCGATAGAAAGAGTTTTTGGGGGTTTTTCAATGTTTTTAATGTATTTCTTTGTGTAAACATAGAATCGACTTTTTGGGGATTTCACCGTGCTAGTGGTCCTTTCCGTTTAGAAATAGGTGGCCACCATACCTAAAGGCATCTTACAATGATTTTTTAATGCTTAGAGGGGATTTGAACGGGTAGAGGTTAGGAACCAGAGAGCCTGAAAGGGGAGACGAACAGACAAGCATTGATAGGCTTAAATGCCACTCAATGTTAGAGACAGAGTAGGCAGTTGTTGAGATAGAGAGAAAGAGGGAGAGTCTGTGTACTCTTGTAGACTTGAGGATTTCAAGTAAATCTCTGTTGTTTTGTCACTGTTGTGTTGAGACTCAATTTGAGCTCACACTTGTAATAATCTGCTCTTGAAGACATAATAGAGAGGTCACCACTAAAAGTTGGACCATGAGACATAGCCAGGAAGTCTGGTGAACTCCTTGATTATTTGTTGTGTTGATGTGTGTGCCTGTTATGTTTTTCTAACTGCTCATTGTCTATATTATTAGCAATCTTTTTTATCTGTTGCACTAAGTAATATAGGAATTCATGCACATGAGTATGTAATACCTTAATATTATTTTAAGATCTCATTTTCTGATCAGTCGGGAATGTTGATAGAGAGTTAGTGGAAATGGGCGCAGGTTATAGAGGGCATGGGACAACAAGTTTATTTTCATCTGTCACCAATATTTTCGTCATGCCATGGAGGTGTGATGAGGATCTTTGTTGAGTTGGGAGTGTTAGATTTGTTGATGAGGGTGCGATAAAGATCCTTGTCCATCCATAATGGGAAATCATTGCCTTGTATAGAGATTTGCGACCCTAGTGGGACCCAAGACCTAAGTTGAAGTGGTAAAAGTCCCATGGGATACGTATGACATGTACACATGATGTAGTGAAGATGTTGAGTTGGCACGCTGAGGGTGTGACACAAGGAAGCGGTTTGTGAGACCACTTGGCATGGGGTTTCCATGTGGCAATAGCATGGTAGCTCATGTGGATAAGGGACCATATCACCATTGGTTGCAGAGAATAGTGTGTGATGCCTTTTATAGCTAGATGCTAATATGGCAGAATCTATGGAAGGTATAAAATTTGCAGGACAAAAATATCTCCATTACCGATGAGCAACAATTCACATCACGCCGCAAGTGATAGAGTGTTAGGCCCTTGGGGTGTGGCATGATGACATATAGTAGATAGAGCCACGATACAAAAGCCATCCTCATCATTTGGCATAAAAAGGTGTCACGTGTTGCAAAGGCTAGAATGGGTGTCATTCTAAGAAAATGGCACAAGCCCAGAGGCACTAAGGCGATAAGATGTGGTAGGTGCCATGGTGGATTTCACATAAAGAAGCTGTGCCGCGTGGAAAATCCTTGCTATTTTGTCGAGGATAATGGGGCCCAAACTTCAAATGGAGATAAATTCTAATATAAGGTTGGATTGAGATAAATTATATATCATTGAAAAGCTCTCGACGAGTTGAAAGCAATGACACTATCTAAAGTTAATTTTGCTAACTTTGGGGAAGGGAGAAATTTTGTAACCCTATTTCCATGATGCGACAATGGAGGTTGTGTTAATTGAAGGTATCACCTCCCATTCAATCATATTTAATCCAAGGGAGTGAGAGGAAACGTTACAGAGTGGTACCAGAGTATGGTTCAACAATGAGTCATAGAGTGTAGTCCTTGAAGGATGTTTGTTTCTTATATGTGTTGATTGCAGATTATGTGTTGTATTCCTATATTTTATTAACATCAAAATGATGGAATAATATGTGAATGGTAGGATAGATTGTCAATTTGTTATTTTTCTTCTAAATAGCACATTGACTTTAAAATGTGTGCTCAAGATAGCCTTATATCTACAGGCTTACTGCAATTAAGCCAATGTGATGAGTGAATGTGTTTGATTATATTTTATTGTCTAATATTTATGTGTATGTAACAACACATAAGAAGGCATCAAAGAACAACAAGAGAATAATGGTTGAGTATCAAAATGGTGCAACACAACACCAATAAATTACAACACTTTTTGGAGGAAGAGTTAGTTGGGAAGAGGGTAGAGTAAGACTCCCCCTACTAGATGAACACCCTTAGAAGTATAAGAGTTAAGATGAGAAGTTACAAGGTTGATAATGAAAGGCTTGTCATGGCTCAAGAGAAGTAGGAAAATATAAATTCCATCATATTGTAGAGTTTGTCGAATTTGAAAAGGTAGAGACACCATGATCTAGGTGTCATCCACTTGGGAAAGGATAAAGGTGGGAAAATTCCATGAGGGCTTAGAAAACATGAATTAATAAATGATGGTGCAGAGGGTAGTAGGTATAGGAATAGAAATATACATACAAGTGAAGACACAGTGAGACAAAGAGATCCACTTAGAACTCCAGAGAGAAGAAAAGGCAGATACAAGAAATTGTCTTGTGTTTCCCCAAAACTCACTATCAGTAGAAAAGGGGAGGAAAATATTTTATGCCAAAAGAATTTAAGAAGGAAAAGCCTCTTACGTTTGATGGATAGGTGAAGAAGGAAGAGGAAGTAGAAGCATGGTTGCTAGGGATGAAAAATATTTTTGAGTACATGATTACTCTAATAATATGAAAGCAAGAGTAAACATCTTCATCTTGAAGGGTAGAGTTGATATCTGGTGGGAAGACCTAAAGAATGGAAAGAATCTTAATGAGGAGTGGTCTTGTAGGATATTATATAGATATTCCATGAAAAATCACCCATCTAAAAGGTTCTATGGCAACAAGGCTAAAGAATTTTATGAACATAAGTTGGGGTAGCTAACAATTGATGAATATACAACTATATTCTTGGAGTTGTTGAGATATGTGCCTTACCTCAATGATGAAAATGAAAAGATTCAAATGTGTCTCAATGGGTTGCCACAAGAGTTTAGGGATTCAGTAGAATTTGATGAGCCTAAAACCTTGGAATATGTTACTAGGAAGATGAAGCATTGTTATGAAAAATCTAAGCATTAGACTAAGTCCCACACTAATTCGAAAGAAAAAGGAAAACCCAACTATAAAGGAAAAGGGCATAAATTTGGAAGATAATAGCTTGGAGGAAGGAATGTGAATTTTCCAACTCCTATCAAGGGTGAGTTTAAGCAGAGATCCACTATTGCTGGCAGAGACTAGTTCTCTTTGCCTATAAGAGAGCAAGCCAAAGGTTTTAGAGGAGAGCCTATGAAGTGTTGGACTTGCAGAGAAAGCCATAGGAAGAGAGAATGTCCTTAGTGGTAGGAGGATGACACGAAACTAAACAATTTGCAAGAATCAGAGATAGTGAATAATGTTTCTCAGATAATACTATGCATTTATGCAATGATGAACATTAGACAAGTTGATCACCAAGCCTTAGTATTCAAGATGGAAGGTATGGTCAATAACTAGTTTTTTTCAATTTTGATTAAACGTAACTCAAATTTTAGTTACATAAGTCCACAAGTTGGAGAGAAGCGTGTGTTGAAGAGCACAACGCATGAAATCTCTTGGTTGGTTCAACTAGCCACTAAGACTAAGAAACAAGTTTAGAATGTGGTGAAATCATGCACAATCACGATAGATGGCATGCCCATGAATGCATATATAAACCTATTTCCATTGGGCTCGTATGATGAACTGGTCAAGATGGACTAGATACATCCCATAGAATCAAGGTCAACTACTTTAGCAAGTCAATAGAGTGTTTCTATGAGGAAGGAGAAAAGACGATGTTGCAAGGAAAGAGAAAACCCATGACATTTCAGTGAATCACTACACTGCAATTGAAGGTGTAGCAAGAAGGGGTGTGAATTGTTTTTTGTTCAAGTGACTAGAAAATTAGAGGCTTATAAGGACCAAGTTAGATAACACCCAGTAACAAAAAAATTTAGTGATGTGTTCATTGAAGAGATACTAGGACTGTCACCAAGGAGGGAAATTGACTTTTCAATTGAATTACTATTCGGATCAGTGTTAGTATCCAAAGCTCTATATCAAATGAGAATACTAGAACTGGCATAACAGAAACTGCAATTGAAAGAGATATTGGACAAAGGATATATTAGACCCAACATATCACCCTAGGGAGCACCAATATTATTTTTAAAGAAGAACAACAGAACATTGAGGTTGTGCGTGACATCCCCTGTAGTTAGTCCCTCTTATAAATATTATTATGAATTGTAATTAATGTAAATAATGTGGAAATGTAAACACATTTACTCATTGAGGAAGTGGACATGGATTGATAGGACCGAGGAATATGAGTTGCTCGTAAACCCAAATCTTTACATTTATTTTATCACCCAAATCTATGTTGATTAAATGAAACTATTATATAGACATTGAATGGAGGAAATGGGCCTCCTAAGTGGAGCGTTGGACACCTAATCCTCAACGGGTTGGTGTGGAATTCGAATAGACAAAAGGAATTCCAAGAGACCTTGGGATTTGAAACCCAATGGTCAAACCATGTACTATAAATGTATATGTTTTGTTAATAAAATCATACTTTCATGCTTTATCCTTCAGATTCTATTGCTACCCATGTATGTTTAACATGGTATCAGAGCAGCCATATTCCTGCCCTGCATAATTAATTTGAGCCATTTGTTTTATGGCATTTGTGCGCAGGTTATCTCTGCCATGACTTTTGCATTTCATGAATATTTTCTTAGCCAAATTTTAGTTGCAACTTGTTATTTCTCCAGCGCCATTTTTATTCACTTGCATATAAAAGCACTACTCCTCTGCTTTGGTCTAACATATAATACCCTGCTAGTATGCTGCCCATAAAGCTGCTGGTATCTGCTCTTCTTTGACCGGTTTTTTATAATCACCTACATGTAACATTGCGCTGCCCTGACATATAATCCTGATACATATAACACCATGCTTCCCTGACATGGTATAATTTGTTGTTCATTACTATTCCTGTATTGTCTGAGTGGAATCCAGTGCTACCTCCTGATGATTGTCGGTTGATCATTGACGTGGTTAGTTGGGATGTTGCCTTGAATGCCTCTCCTCCCAGGCTGCGTTGCTCACCTCTGCCATACGCTGTCATACCTCTCATATGTGTTTAATACGTTTTTTATACCGGTTTCAGAGCATTTGTTAGAACAGAGGTAATGTATCTCAGCTGAAGTTCGATTGAAATCATATCTTTGGCATATGCGTTTGATATCAGTGATGAGTGTTTTGATGAACCTTTGTCTGCACATCAGTTTTGTCTGTCTAAACTAAACCTAAGTGCTCTACCATTCCTCCAAGTACTTCCTCTATCTATCATCTCAAATGAAACTTTGTGCATGCCGGAAGATCCGTGTCAAAACCATTTGGAGACCTTGCAGCATAGAACGAAGCAACAACAGAGTAATGACAGCGGAAAGAACATAGCAAATATGACATTGATATTTCATAAAGAATGAAATACGGTAATGGTGCACATAAGAAGGGGCAGATTTCCCAGACAATAAACAAGTGCAAAAGGATTGGTCTTTGGGCATCCTTGATTGCAAGCAATCAACATGGCCCAGATCTCTGAGTGCAGACGCTTCGCTATTCTTATGAGCTAAGGTGGTCCCAAACAAGAATGATAAATACACTTGTGTTTATGATTCAGACATGGAAACCAGTTAGAGTGGGTACAATTCAATTTGTGAAATTACCTTCATATGATTATCAGATCACATGCCCAAATTTAGTTTCTTTCTGCTATAACTCTGGCCACTCGCTACTACACATTTTCCCTAATTTTGGTGCATTGGTCCTCTACGTTTTTTCTGAAAACTGTGGCTCCAAGCAATGGTGGAAAGACTGTGTAATGGTGGCATAAGGACGACTGTAAATCTGGCACGGTGAAATATTTGCGTTTGAAAATGGGTCATATGGATATTGTTTATGATGCAGTGAGTATGCATTGATTAAATTATGTGAGTGTGTTGAATTTCCAAAGCCTTTAACGTTGGTTGAAACATTGTTGAGGTGAATGTTGGTCCAACCTGGACTCCTCTCTCAACACCATCGAAGAGCTAATTCCATGAACTCTTGTGCCCTGTAGAGCCCGTGGTACATTGATTTGAGCCACTCTGAAAATTATGGTGTGTTGGTCAACATGACTATGCATTGAAATACTCTGGTATGTTGTGATATGTGCATTGGTATAAATATGCGAGAGACCACTTGTGTATGAACATATATGCCGAGGACGTAATCATGCAAATTGATTTTCTAATAAAAAGATTGCATAGGCTCCTGCATTTCTCGGAAGAAATTATTGAAAATTTGTAGTATGAAGTTTTTGGGAGAGGAAGATCCCATGGAATCTGTCAAATTGCTTCATGAATCCATACAACTTTTCATAGTCGGTGATTGTGTCTATCTTCGACCCCAACAGATGTCAATGCCAAAGGCAGATATTTATGCACTATTTTCATAATTGTTGTTTTGATATATATAGGCTATTTTCATAACTGTTGTTTTCGTAACATTTTTTTGGCATATATACGCAATGCGATTTGAACGCAGACATTAAGGAGCTTTCTCATTTTCTAACCATTGCGAAAAGGCCTAGAATTCGGGCCTTGCTCACTAACGAGCTTCATTGGTTGTAGAGTAAAAAGGTCTGATAAAGATAGTAGCACCTTTACAAACCTCTGCTGCGAAAATACCAGAAGCACCCTACACAACACTCGGATCATTCAGCTAGGATCAGGATAATGGAAAAATCAAGGTATATCTATTTCTTGAGGGAGTAAATAAAGAGAAAGTTGTTTCTAATTTCCAGCCTTGGGCATTTGATGTCAAACTTCATGATATCGAGAAATTTTTTTTTATCACTCTTTGGCCTCTTAGATCTCGAGCAAGCTAATTCATTACTCACTGTTGAAATAAAGAACAATAGTTTTTTTTTTTTTCTAAAGCAAGAGTCGTACCTTCGTTATCATTAAATCGGACAATAATTTACATAGAATACAACCATCCACGTGGATCCATGGACCAAGTAAAAACTACTCTCTAAAAACCAAGGGCATCGAGTTAAGGGTAAAAACCCCGATCCCTACCATCAAAACAGTAAAACCCTCAAATGCCAAACAATACCAAGGCCAAACATTCGACCAATCAAAATCTGAATGGGGGGGGCTAACACTCATACCAATGAAATACCTAACATCCTCGAAATGAAAATAAGCCTTGAAGCCTTTAATCTCCATTGTCAAAACTCCTTGCCCAAGCTAATAGCTAAGGAAGACATCGCAATGCCAAGAAGCCCGCTGATTAACTGTATGGACCCACAGACATGCTCGTTGGTTCCTGACCGTAGATCCTCCAAGCTTGATTCGACGACTGAGGAATATATCGCAATGCCTAAAAGCCTGTCGCTTAACTGCGTGGATCCACTAACATGCTTGTTGATTCTTAACCATAGATCCTCCGTGCTTGATCCGATGGCTGAGGATCATATCACATGGGTCTAAAGAACCGATAGTTAGCATGTGATGAGGGTGATATTCATACCCACCCCTCAGCCATGTGTAGCGTGTTGAATGGAATCGCTCCCAATTCTTAAAAACTGCTACCAACTTGAAAGGCTCCCGATAAACAAAAAACCACTCTATGAACGAAATTGTGTCCCTGTGAAGAGAATCTAGGGTTTTCTGGCCGCCACGAAAACCCGGGTTCCAGCTTTTCGCTCCATCCCCTCTGCACCAGTTTATGAACCAATGTAAAGTAAAGCCCCATCCCTTCGGCCAACTACTTGGGCAGCAGAATCTGCTAAGCAAACCCTAAAGGAACAAAAAGAGGAAAAATGGCAACTCATAACTATACCAAATTATCTGAACGCAACCTCCATGGCTTTATTACGATACACCATCATATCTTCATCCGCTTGGTAGCAACACTATTCCTTAAGTCTGTTCTGAGGCAACCCTTGCCAACCCATCTTGACCCTGCTAATGGTACAATTCACTCCTTGATTAGCCAAAAAATCTGCCAGTTTGTTGGCCTTCCTTTGCACATGGTTAAAACTTACCGTGCGTAGGCCCAGGAGGTGGAGCTGGATCTGTTGAAAGACCTGGATCAACCTCCAATGTTTTGAAACCTTCTTCGGCCCCGTGCCACAACTAATTCTTTTGACTGAGTTAATAATTAACTCAGAGTTAGCTTCGATAATCACTTTACGCCGATTATTCTACACTAGGAATTCTAAGCACTACTCCATAGCCATTAGTTCTACCATGTTGTTCGTGGCTCTACCTAAATGGCAGTGGAAGATGGAAAGGATGTTTCCGTTTTAATCCCTTAACACCTCACCAAAGTTGGCGGTGCCCGGGTTGCCTTTTGAGGCCCCACCAATGTTATATTTCAGAAAACCTTGAGGGGGAGGATACTAGTAGTCCTGCTCAGTGTCCATTATCCTAACCTTTCTGTCCAGGCCTTGAGGAATAAGCCCCTGTATGCCCAACTATCAGATAATCCTCATTTCAACATCTGAAGGTGGATTCTTAGGAGGATTTCTCACAGTAGTACTAACCGTCTCCTTAAGTTGTATCAAGATTTGCTCAAAAAGACATTGGAAGGGTTTCTTTTCATTTTTGAAGATTTTGTTGTTCCTTTCTTTCTAGACATTCCAAATAATGAAGCTAGGCATAAGAACCCAAGCTGAGCCAAGAATTTCATAATCAGAAAAATTACGCCTCTTGTTGTTTAGGGTATTGATAATACTCCCTCTATGTTACACTAAAAAATGTCACCATGACTATTTACAGTTAGTATGGCTCTATCAACAGTCATGCTACCCTCTTAAGCAAGTCTTATGCCTCTGCTCTCCATGTCAAACTCCAAAAAAGAGAGAAAGTCTTTCTAAATGTATTTATCTCTAGGGACGCAGGTTCTCTCAACCTTACCTGCGGGTACGCACCCAATGTTCACAAAAGCTGTGTCTTTGGACGCTCTGTATGTAAAGGGGCAGGTGCGTCCCCCTGTAAAGGTTAAAATGCGCAAGTTTCATCTTTAAAAAGTCACTTGTGGTCATTTCTATAGCATTCTAGAAGGTTGTTCGACGTGTATTGAGCGCCTCGAGATGGTTCATGCACTCCTACCAAAGAGGAACTTATCCCATCAATAGGGGAGCTATCCCATCCAAATAGGGGATTATCCCATTGATGGTGGACCTGATTAACCTCCTCTTGATCACTATAAATACGAGCATTGGGCCAGAAGGTGAAGAGGTTGAAAGCTATACATTTCTAAGGGTAAATGCTGCAGGAATTAGGACTCCCATTTAGAAGCTTGTGAGGAGAGATTGCCATCTTTGCTTGTTCTATTTGGAAGTGGGTGAGCTTTGTCAAAGTAAAGGAGAACTCTTGATGGATCCTAGGAGGGACTTGCACAACACCAAGGCTCAGGTTGTATTTGTTCCTTTTGTTACCTATTAATGCAAATGAGTCCATTCTTCTCAATAACTTGTTATTTATGAGTTATTTCATGTACTCCTTGGTCTATGTGTTAAATATGTTTTATTCTATGAGATTATCAAGTGCTATTTAATCGTTTGATTGTTAGTGTATGCAGGTTTCAAAGTGCAAGTTTTAAAAAATGAATCAAGGATTTTAGAGCATAGTTCCTTGTCTTGTGTCAAGCTCGTTAAAAAATGAATCAAGGTTTTTAGAGTAAAGTTTTTTGTTAGGTAGATTGTAGAGAGTAGTTCCGAGCATAGTTCCTTATCTTGTGTCAAGCTCGTTTAAAAAATGAAACAAGGGTTTTGAGGATAGTTCTTTTCCTGTGTCAACCTCACTAAAAATGAAACATCTCCCACAAGTCTTTCCAAGATCTTGAAAGTAAAGCTTCATTCCATCCACCTCATTGAATGTAATAAAGCTTGGGGGGCATGTACCTTGATTTGCGTCATTATGCTGGGGGCATGTGAACTTATAACAAGCATAGTTTTTCATTTCAAGCTTGCGTAAACATGAAACCGAATCTGAGCATAGTTCTTTTCCTGTGTCAAGCTCGCTAAAAAATGAAACAAATCCTCCTCTACTTGAGTCGAGAGATTGACTAGATCTCATAAATGTTAAGTATTTAGGTTAGTTATTTCAGTTTTTTGCATAATTTTCTTACAGTTTTAGGTCGAGTCTTTCAAATGATCTCGTAACTCAACCTTCATTTCATCCAACTGGTTGAATGAAATGAAGCTGGGGGGGCATGCGCTCTAGCAGTTATGCTTAGGGGGCATTAAGCACAGTTTTTCTGTGTTTCAAGCTTTTGTAAAAATGAAACCTATCTCGAGTCAATTTCGTTTATTTTCAAGACTCGTTAAACTCATGAAAATACCGAGATTATTTTGCTATCTTTCGTTCTCGTAAAACAAATGAAAATGCCAAGTTCTTTCCGTCTTTTCCTGCTCGTAAATTAAATTCAAAGTCGGCCATATGAGTACATTTTTATCATTTTTTCGAACTCGTTAAAATTTACGAAAAAATGAAAACCATGAGTACATTTTTATCATTTTTTCGAACTCGTTAAAACTTACGAAAAAGTGAAACCTCAGAGTCATTTTTTAAGCCCTTTTCTGACTCCTAAAACATGAAAAGATTGCCGAGCGTTTCTTTTACACTCGTTAAAACGGAATTAAAAGATGGTCCCCTTATAGCTCTTTTCTGACCGTAAAATCAGGAAAATATTGCCGGGTTTTTGTCGTTTCAAACTCGATACTGGAAATAAAACGACGTGTCCTTGATCGCTTTTTACTTTTCAGGTCAGTGGCACTAATTACGAAAGTACTCCTTGGTCGCAAGATCAAGCGGTTCCCCCAAGTATTATTTTATACTTTTTCGGGTTTGAGGGACACAAATCTATGAAAAATTTCAACTTGGAGTCTTCTTAAGTTTTTCAAACTCTCTAAAATTGAAAAACGCCGAGTTTCTCCTATACTGGGCTCGTTAAAATTTCACAGTAAAGGACCTGTTCAATTACAAACAGGAACGAACCACTCCTTCCTAGGGTTCGAATCAAAACTATGTTGGACTCATCCGAAGGATGAGCTTATAATCAAGCATATGTTATCCTCCTCAAGCTTGTTAAAAATAAAGAGGTACTTGCCAGAAATGGTGGGGGAAAAGAGAGAAGAATGAACCTATTTGTTATCCTTTGTTATAGAAGAACCTTATCACCGCTCTTGAACACGACACTTTTCATTCATCTGGGTTGGGAAATCCTTTACCTCACAGTTGATCAAACCACTTTGAAAGTCTTCAGCCGGGTTCTGAGGATTAACTTTGAGTCGTTTATCACCAAGCCATATGTCGTGTCGTTATGTGTTCAAGAGGTCTGCAAGCAAAACTTTCATTTACAAAATACTTGTCATCCATTTGACCATCCCTGAGTCAGTCCTTACAGCAACATTTCTTCAATTTGAACAATGATTTCGTGTTGCGGGCTTGCCTGCAACAGGTCGCTTTCTATCGACATCAGCACATTATCTAGAGAGATGACTTAGAAATCGTCAGTACCTTGAAGTATGCATGCATCAATGGCAGGTTTCTCACCTTTGATGTCAGTTTACATCATTGACTTTTGATCAAAGGATTCCATGAAATGTTCGACATCAACTCATTCATTCACATCTCATGGATTGTACTGGGTACTTTGAGAACCATTGACATTACTGGTGGTCTCTCTCACGCTTGTTAACAGTTTACATCATCGACTGGTAATCAAGTGGTTTCTACCATGTTCGACATCAACTCATTTATTCGCATGGCTAGAATCGTACCAATTCGAGAAGTAGAAATGAAGACCCTGGATCTAGTTTCCACCATCCAGGCTGCGAGGAGTTTTGTATTCATTATCTAAGTAGACTAATCATAAACAGATGGCTGCGCCCATACTGTGTCTACAAAAGTCTATGATTATGATGTACTGCAAGATCATTCCTGTATCAGAGTAGTTAGTCTGTTAGTTAAAGTTTTAATCTGAGTATGGGAATGCCTACCTCAGTAATGATATAATCTTATACATGTATTTTGTGTTGAAAATTGCAGGTTCTGACCAGGCTTTCCACGAGATAATCCTTGAAATGATAAAGCGCTTCACCCTTCCTAGATAATACAAAACCCTAATCTATTTCAGGCTTCGCACTTTAGGGGGCAATATGTTACACTAAAAAATTTCACCATGACTATTTACAGTTAGTATGGCTCTATCAACAGTCATGCTACCCTCTTAAGCAAGTCTTATGCCTCTGCTCTCCATGTCAAACTCCAAAAAAGAGAGAAAGTCTTTCTAAATGTATTTATCTCTAGGGACGCAGGTTCTCTCAACCTTACCTGCGGGTACGCACCCAATGTTCACAAAAGCTGCGTCTTTGGACGCTCTGTATGTAAAGGGGCAGGTGCATCCCCCTGTAAAGGTTAAAATGCGCAAGTTTCATCTTTAAAAAGTCACTTGTGGTCATTTCTAGAGCATTCTAGAAGGTTGTTCGACGTGTATTGAGCGCCTCTAGATGGTTCATGCACTCCTACCAAAGAGGAACTTATCCCATCAATAGGGGAGCTATCCCATCCAAAGAGGGGATTATCCCATTGATGGTGGACCTGATTAACCTCCTCTTGAGCACTATAAATACGGGCATTGGGCCAGAAGGTGAAGAGGTTGAAAGCTATACATTTCTAAGGGTAAATGCTGCAGGAATTAGGACTCCCATTTAGAAGCTTGTGAGGAGAGATTGCCATCTTTGCTTGTTCTATTTAGAAGTGGGTGAGCTTTGTCAAAGTAAAGGAGAACTCTTGATGGACCCTGGGAGGGACTTGCACAACACCAAGGCTCAGGTTGTATTTGTTCCTTTTGTTACCTATTAATGCAAATGAGTCCATTCTTCTCAATAACTTGTTATTTATGAGTTATTTCATGTACTCCTTGGTCTATGTGTTAAATATGTTTTATTCTATGAGATTATCAAGTGCTATTTAATCGTTTGATTGTTAGTGTATGCAGGTTTCAAAGTGAAGGAGGAGCTCATCCGGATCAGCGGAGCTGGACTGCTACAACAGCGTTGGATTACAGGTAGGATCTAAACACTTGATTTCCCGTATAGTAAATGCATGTTTAGAGAAGGATTGCTCTTGTTTGTCTTGTTTTTCACTAGAGAGTCTTAGGCTCCTAGGGAGGTTGGTTGTGTCCGCACAATCGACTCTTTCCGCCTGACACTCTATCCCTGTCGGTCTTTTGGAAGATTGTGGCAAAAGAATCCCACAACCTAGAGGTGAAGATGCAATTGTTGAGGAGGTGTTCCATAGTTTCCTCTTGGGCCTCACAAAGTTGGCATCTGGAAGGCCCCAGAACACCCCTTTTCTGAATGTTATCCCAAGTTAGAATTTTTTTATGATAGACCAGCCACAGGAAGAGTCTAATCTTCATCCAGCCTTGATGCCTCCACAGATTCTGCCAAATTCTATCTGGAGAAAAAGAATCCGGCTCAAGGAGTATGCGTTTTGCCTCCTTAAGATTAAAGGTACCCTCATTGTTGTTGCCCCATCTTAGCTAGTCATGCCCCCCTGTTACTAGAATCTTTCTTTGTTAGAACATTTTCATAAGAGCCTCTCCTTTAGCTTTCAAGGGGTTGTCTTCCCTGTAAACAATGTTCCTCCAGTTTCTCCATTTTCTTGCATTATTGGTTTGGTCCCAAAAATCTTTTACCTTAGATAACCCTGTGATGTCTGTCTCTATCTCAAGGTCCACAAAATCCTCTTTTAACAACATCGGTTCTTGTTTCCATTTATCTTCCCAAAATAGTGCCAAATCTCCCTCTCTGATTTCCCAAAAGCTATTATTTTGTACTAAGCCTCTATTCTCCCAGGCCTTATTCCAGATGTATGAGCCCTTTATACTTCCAAACATCCTTATATGATCGTTAATATGCCAAGTGCTGGCATATTTCTCTTTCCAGATACTAGCCCACTGAGCCTTTGGTTCTTTTACCCAACGCCACCATAATTTAGCCCCTAAAGTCTTGCTTAGAACCTCTGGATCGTCCAAACCAAGACCCCCATGAATTTTAGGTTTGCAAATCTTTTCCCAAGCTACCAAGGCCCATTTCTTACTTTTCTCCCCCTTACCCCAGAGGAAGTCTCTTTGAATGGTTCTGAATTGTTGTCAGACTCCTTTTGGTGCTGGGAGTAATGATAGCATGAAGATTGGGATAGATTTAAGAACATCCCTTGTAAGCACCAACCTAGTAGCCAAGTTTAAAGATTTGATGGTCCAATTCCTGATTTTATCCTGCATCTTATTAATCACTAGCTCCCAAATGCTCTTATGCAGAGGTTTAGCAGTTAGAGGAACTCCCAAATATTTTGAAGGTAGGAAATCCATTTGAAGATCAATAGTTTCATTTTGTGGAGAAAATATGATTATTTCCTGGTTTCGAGGGTGAGCACTTCATCATCTGCCATTTTAAAATTAGCAAATGTAAGGCGCTTCTTATGTGCTTTCAGGTTTGTAGTTTATGAGATTATGTACAGCTCTTTCTCTGGTGATATGTTATCCCACAATTGCAGTTGTTCCACTTGCTATCATCAATGGTTACAAGAATGTATTAGCAGTCACTATTGAACTTGACTATTTTTTTCCACTAGTCGAGAAAGTGAAGGAGTATTTGAAGGATCCAAGCCAGTTTGCAGTTGATGCTGCCCCAATTGTGGCATTGTATTTAAAACTCATTATAGTTTTTGTGTTCAGTGTTGAAGTTCCAGTAGAGTATTAAAGTATATAGAATTTATCCCCTTATTCCAAAGTTGTATGATTTCACCATTCAGCTAAAACCTGGTGCAAATCGAAATTGGAGCAACTTCTAATATCTTTGAAAATAAGTGTATTTAACAGAGTTTGATTTGTTGATAAAATGGGAAAACTTTATGGAGTATTAGAGTTACTGAATACACTAATACATTCTAGTGTCGAAAACATAGTCAAAATCAACAAAGACTCTCTCTTTGAAATTCAGACATGTCTACAATATGCACAAGAAGAGATTGATTTTTTTGCAACTCGAATCTCGACTACAGCAGGAAGAATTACAGCAGTGGAGTCATCATTCTGAACCTATTTCTATTCAGAAGATTGAAACAGACTCCCATAAACAGCAATACAATATTGTTGAATTTCATTTAGATCCAGTGCCCAATAAAGCAGCAGTTGTACATGCAGATGCAGAAACTCAGTCTGCACTTCCCAAGCCCATCATCAGACCTTGGGACAACTTGTCCACAACAAGCACATAACTAGTCTTGGATATGAAAAGGACTTGTCCTTTCATATTCCAGACTAATCAAAGCCCATTCAATTTCAAAGTGTTGGATTCATTCATAACAGTTCACCTGCTCCTCATGATAGTTCACCTTCAACTGTTTCATATTCTAGTTCTCTTCCACATCAGCCACAACAGATTGTGAAATGCCAACACTGTGACCGAGTTGGCCATTTGAAAGATCATTGTTTTGATCTTCATCCATGTAAGAACTGTCATAAAACTAGTCATTATTCACACAGATGCTTCAAAAAAAAACCTCCTGCAAGAACAAAGATTCATCTTGGATGGATCACTTCTTGGCAATGCGCATCAACAGCCAAGAAGATATTTCAGTCATATTTCAGAACTTGTTCCAAACTATTGAACAGTCTTGTAGTTGAGTTTTCTCCATCATCTCACCTTGTATCTGATAGGGGGGGAAATGATGGTCATCTTCAAGCTTTAAAGTCACATCAAGCAAGCCTGAGCCACAACCTGCCACACCAGTGTCAGAGTTATAGCCAAAGACAAAGATGCCCCTGAGCATGCCTTCAGTTGGTAATCTGGGACACTTCCTCTAGTAGAAAACTTCAGCTTCTTACCAGTTTTGGAAGAATTCCAGGAATAGAATTGGGGACACTTCCTCTAGCAGAAGACTTCAGCTTATTCCCAGTTTTGGAAGAGTTCCAGGAATTACATTAAGCATTCCAGAGTTGTTGGTCATCCTTAAACCATCATAGGTTGAGACTTCCCTTTTTAGGTTGAAGTTCTCCCTTTTATGCGGGGTGAGACATCCCTTTCATGGTTGAAGGTTTCCCTCTTCAAAACAATAGGAGCACTTCCTCTAGCAGAAGACTTCAGCTTCTTCCTAGTTTTGGAAGAGTTCTAGGAATTGCACTAAGCATTCCAGTGTTGGTGGTCATCCTTAAACCACCACCCTTTATACCAACATTTCAGAGAGCACATTCAGCCTAATGCTGCCATGCATTTTTTGCACATTTTGTATTACAACTCTCTTTTTGGACTCAGACATAACCCTTCAGATTAAGGGGGGGAATGTTGGACACCTAATCCTCAATGGGTTAGTGTGGAAACTGAATAGACAAAAGGAAGTCCAAGAGACCTTGGGATGTGAAACCCAATGGTCAAACCATGTACTATAAATGTATATGTTTTGTTAATAAAATCGTACTCTCATGTTTTATCCTTCAGATTCTGTTGCTACCGATGTATGTTTAACATGGAGGATTCGTTTGTAAGCTCACCCTCATATATTGTATTGAGAGGGTCAACATGCAAGAGAAGTTGGGGAAGAAAAGTCCCAAAGAGAAGATTTTTTTTGGGGGGGAATTTTCGTTCATGCACATTCCTAGATGGAGTATGAAGGGAGAAAGGGGGATGAAGAGTGGAGTTTGGCAGTTGTTGTGGCCTACCTAGAAGACTCGATTTGCCTCAGAATATGTGTTGTATGCTCGTGGAATAGATTGCATGTGTTTTTGTTGAGGCATGTGTGTGCCTCTGCATTGTGTAATTGATCTGAAATGGAGTAGATTAGTAATGCTATGCTAATTCCTCATTCAAAATAAAACCCAAGATGCTTATCATTTGCTTATTAAGTCCTTAACGATTCACCATTGTTGCTTAATTAACTGATTCTCATGAGAGTTTCTTATGTAAATGTTATAAGCAATTTAGCATAAAGCATATGCTGAGCAACAACAAAATAACAATAAAGAACATCAAAATACAACACACAATATAGAGTTTGATGAGGAGTTCACCCCTCCTTGGTCCAGCTTCTAATGCTTGGGCCTCTCTATTATGCTCAAAATTACAAAAAAAGTGTGCTCACAATGCTTAAATGCCTTTGAAACCTATCTCAATGAGTTAAAAATACTCAAAAATGGTTATCTAGCTTCTTTTTTCATCCAATTTAGTGAAAAACTGAAGAAGTTATGACTTCTGTCAATCTTTCCACAATTTTCTCCTCCAAATCTGGCTTACTGCTAGCTAAATTCATTATCTGGAGTTAATTATGGTAATTCCACCGAAATCAGCGGTCCCACCCTCTTCCCTGCCTATCTCGCGGTTAAGGCCGAGTGGTCACATACAAAGTGGTCGGTCCAATGGAAAAGGTGACAGTCCCGTAGCTCTGTCGCAAATCGCAATCATCTTTACTGGCAGTGATTCTTATATTCGGGACTTAGCGCATTGCAATATGTGATTTGGTGATCCAGTGGGCTTGACGAGTTATAAACTACAACTCTTAAATGATATTGCGTTTGCAAATCGCATCGGTGGAGTCCACGGTAACATATATATCGGTGGGGTACTAGGGCAATATATGATTGCGATTATCAAAAATCACAACCTAACTCTGCGATTGCGACATATCAAATCGCAACCATGATTGCTCTGGGACTGATTTCCTTAACTTTTTTATATGCGATATGTGATATCACAAATCGCAAATCCACACTGCTAGGGGCCGATTCTTAAGCCATGAGTGCTATTTTTTTGCTCGATATGAGATATGTGGGACCCAATGGCAGCCTACAATTTGGCACTTCCCCATTCACTGGGACCTTTGCCATGTCATCCAATCCTGCCACGTGTCCAAGTCAAACCTAAAATTTGACTTTCTATAACTTCTACATATGATCTCGGATTTGAGTTTCGTTCACACGATTGGATTTAGAATGACAAGCTCTTCGATTTGAAGCTAAGTTTAACAAAATTCTGACACTTTGACTTTTTAGCATAATTTTGAGCACCTAATCACTCCTCCCCACTGGAAGACTTTTGGACCCCAAAATATTATATTCAGTTGTTGAATAGATGAGGGTACTATTCTCTCACCTTCCCCTCTTCAATCCATTTGGCCTTTGATGGATTTGTACCTTTGAGACCCACTCAAAGATAATCAACATTTCCCCTCTTTGATGACCTCGTGTTTCTGTCAAGTATGGTGTCTTGCTGAAGCTCATCAAAAAATTTTGGAGAATAATCTTCAATTGATGGAATCTGTACACTTTATCCTTGACCTTCAATCAAATGAGGTGCATACAATCTCAAATTTTCAACATTAACAACAGAATAAATTTGCATATATGAAGGCAAAACAAGCTTGAAAGCATTATTACCAATCTTTTCCAAAATTTTAAATGGACCATAACAGATTGGTTTCAGCTTTTTACCTTCACCTTGAAGCCTTTCCTTGCTAATGTAAATCCAAACTTCCTCACTTACTTGAAACTGATGATCCACATGATGTTTATCATGCCTTGCCTTATACTTTCCTTGACTCTTTTCTAGTTGTTCTTGAACTGTTTGGTGAATCAACTGAATTTTCTCAATGAATTTCTTTGCTCTGTCTATGTCGCTATAACCATCTATAACTACATCTTTCTCAAAGATGAAATACAAAGGAGATTTAGACAAATAACCAAGACATGCCTCAAAAGGTGAAGTTAGAGTAGAAGAGTGTTTTCCTCGATTGTAAGCATGCTAAATATAATGCAACTATTCATCCCACAACTTAGGATGTTTGTTGCAATATCCTCTTATCAAATGAATAATTGTCCTATTAACCACTTCAGTTTCACCATTTGTTTGTGGATAAAAGGTTGTACTTTTCTTCAACTTGGTGTCCATCAAGTTCCATAAATTTGACCAAAAATTCTCAATAAATCAGGAATCACGATCATTTACAATAGAAGTAGGCAATCCAAAATGAACCCATACATTTTGAAAGAAAAGTTGAGCTGTTTGTTCAACTGTAATTTGTTTTTTACAAGGCATTAATATGCACATCTTGCTAAACCTATGCACAACTATGTACAAATAATCATGACCTTTTCTTGATAAAGGAAGACCTCCTACAAAATCCATAGAAACACTCTCCCATGGACGTGAAGGCACTGAAGTGGTGTGTACAATCCTAGTTTCCTATTATTAGTCTTACTCACTGCACACAATGAAAAACCTCTAATAAAACATGACAAACTTTCAAGCATACGAGGCCAGTGAAAATACCTTTGAAGATTTGTCGTTGTTTTACTTACACCAAAATGTCCAACAATAAGAGAAGTGTGTGCTTCTCTTGTGACTGTTGGGTTGTGTTATATTCTTTCCATGACTAGCCCATGTAGTTAACTGGGCAGTTAGAGGGGGTGTAGGTAACTCCACTCTATGGGGTCCGAGGCAGTGCCCTGAAAAACTTTGGTTTTGGAACCTATGTTAGGTTGGGTAGAGCCACCTATGGTTTTGTGCATGATTTTCGCACATGTTTTTGGATGCGATGGTTTTTGGCCCATGGTTTTGGATCCAATGGTTTTTGGTCCATGGTATCAGATGCTTCGGCATGTATAAATATGTATTATAAAATTGAAAGGAACATAATGAGAAATCAAGCTGGTAGTTCCGGTTTTGGGATCCAAGGGAAATCTCTATGTATATGTGATTTATGTGTTATGCTCTCGCTTTTTTTGTTTTATGTGTTTTAGAATTCGTATGCAAGTAATTTCTGTATGGAGTTAAAACCTACATTTGGTACCAGAGCTGTTTTGGCTTCAAGGGGACGCCTTTGTTGCTGAGGTGTTTCGCTCAGGCCTATGGTAGACCCCGTTCAATGGGAGATCTGAGGGATCAATTCTGGTGGTGAAAGAAGATGGTGAGCAATGGAAAGATAGAGATCGAGAAATTTAATGGTCAGAGTTTTGAGTTGTGGAAACTCAAGATGGAGGATCTGTTGGTGGATAAAGATCAGTGGATCGCGGTAGATCTGGGTACTAAACCAACGAGAGTGTCCGATGAAGAATGGAAGAAGTTAGATCGGAAGGCAAAGAGCACAATATGATTGTGTGTCTTAGATTCAATATTGTTGAATGTATCAGGGAAATCTACGATGAAGTTTTTGTGGGACAAGTTAGGGACTTTGTACCAATCTAAGTCTTTGGTGAATAAATTTTTCCTATGGAAAAAGCTGTATAACCTAAGGATGAAAGATGGAGACTTGGTAACAGAGAATCTGAATGCGTTTAATACTGTGGTAAGTCAGTTATCATTTGTTGATATCAAAATTTTAGATGAAGATAAGTGCATTAGCTTGTTGTGTTCTCTACCATATTCATGGGATAGTCTAGTTATTGCAATAGGTAGCAATGCAACTTCCTTGCAGTTTGATGAAATAGTCTCATCCTTGCTGATGGAGGAGATGAGATGGAAAAATATGGAGATCCAAAATGGTGATGCCTTGTCTATACGAGGATGGTCCCAGAACAGAAACAAAAATAAGTCATCGAGTGGGATATCTAAATCTAGAGGGAGATATAAATCTCCAAGAAAACCTGTAAAGGTGGTTTATTGGAAATGCGGAAAGGAAGGGCACTACAAAAGGGACTGTAAATCTAAAGCTCTTGATAAAGGAAATGGATTTGATAATGCTCCTTCTACAGAGGTGAAAACCACCTCAGATGAAGGCGGGGATGTGTACTTAGCTTCTTCAAGTACACGTAGATCACGAGGCATGGTTGATTGACTCAGGTGCATCCTTTCACTTCACTCCCCATAGAGAGTGGTTCTGTGAGTATGAGAAATATGATGGTGGTGATGTCTTCTTGGGGGATGACAGGAAGGCTAGAATCATTGGTAGCGTAAAAGTAAAGTTGAAGTTGAAAGGTGGAAGGGTTATAACACTTTCGGGTGTTCTGCATATTCAAGCATTAGCCAGAAATCTGATTTCTGTAAGCAAGCTATATGATAAGGATGGTTTATTGGGTATAAGGATGGTTTAAAGGGTTATAAGATTTGGAACTCAGTAACAAGGAAGGTTGCGTACAGCCGAGTTGTTGTGTTTAGAGAGGTAAAAGATGTTATTAAACATGAAGTCCAACCAAAGGAATCTAAGAAAATAGAGTTTGAGCTAAAGGAGGAAGAACAGACTCTATAGCAGAGGAGGAATCAGAAGATGAAGAACCACAAACTTCGAGTGTGAGAAGATCAGTTCGAGATGCTAGGATATTCCGACACATAGGAAATAGTTAAGTAAAACTTGGTCTAGTATAGAGTTAGGTATACAGTTAGGTAAAGTGTGTTTCTTTACTATGTACATTTTGTAACTTACAATCTGACGGTCACGATATGTAGTGATCCAATGGTTCATTCTCTCCTCGGTATTACCGACACTTGATCCGTGGCTTAACACCCGATTGGTCCATGATCTCTATTTAAAGAGCATGGAGGGTCATTTGTAGGTTAACCGTTCATGAGAGAAGCTTATGTAAATTTTCATTCTTTATTAATAAATTGCCTGAAGTGGCCGCGTTGGCTCAAGTCATGGACTGTTTCCCTCTTTGAGGGTTTTAACCATGTCAAAATACTGGTGTATTGATTTTTGATCTGTTTGTGAGTGGTGTCCTTTGGTGTTCTGTCTGAGGAACTTACCCTGTAAATTCCTACATGGTACCAAAGCTATTTCAGGGCCGTGTCCGTTGGTGATCCAAATCTGAAGCCGGTAGAACTGCATCCGACAACCATTTCCTAGATCTACTGTTTCTGAATGCTTTCAAGCCGAGCGGACTGCTCTGTTGTGTTGGGAGCATCTGTTCTAGTGAGGAACCCCTTTCGTTTCACGCGAAAAGGTTTCCGGTAGCCCTAGCTGCGTCATTTTTAAGATCTGGAGGTATATAGTGTTTATTTGCAGTTTACAGTTATTTTCTCTCTGTTTATTTCGGTTTTCAGTTTATTTAGCTTTTTGTTATTATTGGATCTATACCTTTCATTTCTGCGTATGCTCTTTTCCCTGCGACTCTGTGCGATCTGGGAAAATCAGAAACAGAAAGGAAGGATTTTTCTCATGCGTATGCTCTTTTCCGCTGCGCCTTAGTGTGATCTCGGAAAATCATAAACATTAAGGAAAATATTTAGTTTCCGGGTAAAGCAAACTTCGAGCCGCAAGGTTCGTTTTTGAAAATATCTAGTTTCTGACTAAAGCTAACTTCGAGCCGCAAGTCTCTCTCTCTCTCTCACACACACTTTTTGTATAGCTCATTTGGTGCAAAGATAATTTATGAGAGTAGAGGTCTTGGGTTCAAGTCTCCATTTTGTGGGGGCGGATTTTTCATTTCCGCACATTCCCACACTTCATCGGCGACTTCATCAAATTTTCTTCAAAACGCCATAACTTCTTCATTCGGAAGCCGTTTTCAGAACTGTTTTTTTTAAACAGCCTAATTTTTCGAGATATTTCCATTGAAACACTTAGTTTCAGCATCTATAGCTTCAGTTTAAAAAAAAATGGAAATTCCATGCCAAGTTATTCTTGACAGCACCAACTCTTTCCAATGGTGGTCCTACATTGTGGATTTACTTAGAAGTAAAGGTCTTTACAGAATATCCACAGGCCAAGAGACCAAACCGAAAGATGAAGACAAGGCAGCTAAATGGGAAAATAGGCAAGACCAAGCACGTGGGTTGATAGGGATGTCTATTTCTCCAGACCTTAAATTCCATATTGCATAACTTGATACTCCTGATGAAGCAATGAAACATATTACTAAAGTCTTCGGAATTAAAAATGAACTTAAAGCCCATCAACTTGAAAATGAATTGCTTACATTGGACCCCAATAATTTTTCTTGCATTGAAGACTTTTTGTCCAAGTTCAAGACCCTTAGACTTCTCTTGGAAGGTGTTAAGGTTAAGAAAGAAGATAGTAGCCTTATCTACTCCATTCTTACTAAGTTGGGACCAGCCTATTCTGTGTTTGTTTCCACCTTCCGTTCTACAAGAGAAGCCTTCATTTCTCAAGGACAAACCTACAAGTCCCCTTCCTTTGATTCCTTTTGTGATTCTTTAATAAGAGAACAAGAAAAACTCTTACACCTTGGTCTTCTTCATCTTTGAAACTCTTCTAAGAAAGCGTTAGCCGCCCAGCAGCAACCAAATCCAAAGAATCCTAAGAAGTTGTATCCTAAAAAGAATGGTCCTAAACCAAACAAGGGTCCTAAGCAATTTCCGCCTCAAAATGAAAATCATTTCAACAAAATGATAAGACAAATAAAAACAAAGGGAAGAAAATTGATAGACATTCCAACTTTTGTAATCGAGATGGCCACTTAGAATCCAAATGCTTTAAGAAGATGGAAGCCTTGGAAGCAGCAACGAAGAAGCATAACATCCATTTGGAGCAATCTTGAACTTCAACTTCATCTTCAGGAATGGAACTTTCTGCATGTGGTTGTCAAGCATCTCGGTCTGGCTATGCACTAAATGTATCTTCTTCTTCTCATTCTCATGAGTGGCTCATTGATTCTGGAGCTTCTTATCACATGGCCAAAAAAAAGCCATGTTTTCTTCTTTAAATGATTGTAACACCAAAAATATATATGTTGGTGATGATAGATCTCTTAGTGTTGTAGGGACTGGAACTGCTCATCTAGAATATGGCCAGTTTAATGATGTATTATGTGTTCCAACCTTATCCTGCAACCTTCTATCTGTATATCAGATAACCCATTCAGGTGAAGGTAAAATCGTTGAATTTTCACCTCACGATGTTGTAATTAAGGACCTAAGAGATCCTAGACAGATTTTAGCTACTGGCATTGCTGATGATTCTACAAGGTTGTATAAGTTTCACAACTTTGGGTCATCAAATCTTCCCTCAGTATTTGTTTCTCATAATGATGAAGTGATCAAACTTTGGCATGAGAGATTTGGTCACTTAAACTATCTCTCTCTTCATAATCTATGTAAAGAAAATATGGTGACAGGTCTTCCAATGGTATCTTGCAGAGATGGTGTTTGTTCTGGATGTGTACTCGGAAAACATCATCAGGACAGTTTTGAAAAACATGCCTCTTGGCACGCCTCAGCCCCTTTACAACTCGTGCATAGTGATTTATGTGGTCCACTTCCAGTTGCTTCATTCTCTGGCTACAAGTATTTCTTAACTTTCATTGATGATTTCTCCAGACGCACTTGAGTATACTTCTTAAAACTCAAGAGTGAAGTATTTAACATGTTCTTGGCCTTTAAGGCCTTTGTTGAAAAACAATCTGGACATCAAATTCTTAAGTTAAGATCTGAGAATGGCGCAGAATATGTTAAAAACACATTCATCAAATTTTGCATTGAGAATGGAATTCAAATGCAACATACTGTTCCATATACTCCACAACAAAATGGTGTAACTGAAACGAAGAATCACACCTTAAAGGAAATGGCTAATTGTATGCTTCAATCTAAAGGACTTAGTCTTAATTATTGGGCAGAAGCAATTAACTGTGCAAATTACATAATGAACCGCACTCCTACTAAGGTTTTAAAGAATAGCACTCCAGAAGAAGCATGGAGCTCAATCAAACTAGATGTAAGTCACTTTCGTGTTTTTGGAAGTGAAGCATGGGCCCATATTCTAGATGAGAAACATAAAGCTTTAGAACCTAAGAGTGAAAAATGTATTTTTGTTGGATATTCTGAAGATGTCAAATGATATATACTTATTCCACTTAAGTAAAAATGTTATCATTAGAAGAGATGTAAAGTTTGATGAAAATATATCGGCCTGCGAGCCTAGTTCGGACACTTACATTATTTTCTTGGTCTTCAAGTCTTGCAATCCAAGGAAGGTATTTACCTTTCCCAGTCCAAGTATGCCTGTGATATTCTACGCCATTTTCACATGGAAGACTGTAAGCGAGCCCCTTCTCCCTTTCAGTTCGGAGTCAAACTTTCAGTCACTTGTACTTCTCCTGAAGTTGATGCTACCTTATACCGTCAACTTGTAGGTAAACTTTCGTATCTAACCCATACTCGTCCTGACCTTTGCTTTGTTGTTGGCCTTGTTGCTCGGTTTATGCAAAACCCACGTGAAAGTCATTGGAAATCAGCTAAAAGAATACTTCGTTATGTTCGAGGTATAATTCAGTTTGGGATTCATTATAGTGCCGAAGCAGCTCCTCTATTGCTTGGTTTCACTGATTCCGATTGGGTTGGTGACCCTGATGATCGGAAGTCTACTGTAGGTTATGTGTTCACTCTTGGTTCAGGACCTATTACATGGGCTTGCAAGAAACAAGGTGCCATTTCTCTTTCTTCAGCAGAAGCAGAGTATCGTGGTGCTGTAGAAGCTAGTAAGGAAGCCTTGTGGCTTCGTCAGATCCTGTCAGAGTTTGGCTTTCAGCAGCAGCATCTGACTACACTTTGGTGTGATAATCAAAGTTCCATTCAACTATGCAAAGATCCAGTCCAACATCAGCGTAGCAAACACATTGAACTGCACATGCACTTCATCAGAAAGCTCATTCATGACCATGTTCTTGAACTGAAATATTGTTAAACAGATGATCAAGTTGCAGACATCTTTACAAAGGCTCTCACAGAGGCGAAGTTCACTAAACTTCGATTTATGGTTGGAGTTCAGGAAGTTGTCACTAAGGGGGGATAGGCTCTAGTGCCTCCTTCCTTCTCCTATTGTATCATATTTGTAAATCCTTCAATCCTATCCCAAGTTGTTCTTAAGGGGGGATGTTAGGATATTCCGACACATAGGAAATAGTTAAGTACAACTTGGTCTAGTATAGAGTTAGGTATACAGTTAGGTAAAGTGTGTTTCTTTACTATGTATATTTTGTAACTTACAATCCGACGGTCACGATATGTAGTGATCCAACGGTTCATTCTCTCCTCGGTATTACCGACAATTGATCCGTGGCTTAACACTCGATTGGTCCATGATCTCTATTTAAAGAGCATGGAGGGTCATTTGTAGGTTAACCGTTCATGAGAGAAGCTTATGTCAATTTTCATTATTTTATTAATAAATTGCCTGAAGTGGTCGCGTTGGCTCAGGCCGTGGACTGTTTCCCTCTTTGAGGGTTTTAACCACGTCAAAATACTGGTGTATTGATCTGTGATCTATTTGTGAGCGGTGTCCTTTGGTGTTGTCATATTTGTAAATCCTTCAATATTATCCCAAGTTGTTCTTAAGGGGGGATGTTAGGATATTCCGACACCTAGGAAATAGTTAAGTACAACTTGGTCTAGTATAGAGTTAGGTATACAGTTAGGTAAAGTGTGTTTCTTTACTATGTACATTTTGTAACTTACAATCCGACGGTCATGATATGTAGTGATCCGACGGTTCATTCTCTCTTCGGTATTACCGACACTTGATCCGTGGCTTAACACCCGATTGGTCCATGATCTCTATTTAAAGAGCATGGAGGGTCATTTGTAGGTTAACCGTTCATGAGAGAAGCTTACGTAAATTTTCATTCTTTTATTAATAAATTGCCTGAAGTGGCCGCGTTGGCTCAGGTCGTGGACTGTTTCCCTCTTTGAGGGTTTTAACCACGTCAAAATACTGGTGTATTGATCTGTGATCTGTTTGTGAGCGGTTTCCTTTGGTGTTTTGTCTGAGGAACTTACCCTGTAAATTCCTACACAAGAAAGAAGGCAGCCAGAAAGCTATAGTCCATCTGCTTTCTGTTCAAATTTTTCTTTATTTATTACTCATGATGATCATAGAATTTTGAAGGAAGCAATAGATTCAGAGGATGGAAAACTATGGAAAGAGGCCATTGTTGATGAAATGGCATCTTTGCTCAAAAATGAGGCTTGGGATCTGGTGGAGTTGCAGGCTGGAAGGAAAATCGTTGGCAGAAAATGGGTGTTCAAGAAGAAGACAAATGCAGAAGGAAAGGTGGAGAGATACAAAGCTCGGATGGTAGCAAAAGGTTATTCCCAGGTGTCGGGAGTTGATTTTGGTGATATTTTTTCTCCGGTTGCCAAGGTAACTTCTGTTATCTCAAAATCAGATCCTAATAGGCTTCTGGTTAGGTTGAATCTAAGTAACTATTTCAGACCTACTTTAGGCTGAGGCTTAGCCTCCTCAACCTGAGAGGGCTCTCTCTTAAAGGATTAATGATTTTGATTAAAGATAAGATGGCTAACTCTTATAGAACAACTGTAAAAAATATGAAAGCTGGAAATACATTAAACAACTATCCATTGGGCTTATGGAGTCAACAACACCTCAATATAACAGTGAACTCAACCTTACCTAGAAGTCAGGGCACTCAACATTTAGACATTCAGAACATAACTCATATGGGACCACAGTTTATAAATGCATACAGGAAATCAGAGCACATTCAGTGAATTCTGAGTGATTATACATCTATACCACTGTAAAAATTATGGAAAGGACAAGATGACATATTCTGAACATAAGAAATCCTTCATGAATCCTGAGAAGTAAAGTCAAAATTATATTACTGAAAATGAGTCTTTACATAAGCCAAATATAAGTTGTATCATAAAATTTTCCAACCCTGATTACCTTTCTGTTTCAGCTATATATAGAGCTCTTATTCTAACTGATCGAGATTCCTCCTCCAGCATGAGGGGAATTCGAAAACTACTTCTATTACTGACAACTCTTAAACTCTAACTACTTAATAAATACAACAAAGTGTTGACTGGAGTTTTTAGAGATCTAAATCAAGTAGGATTCTAACACCGTGTTATACTAATAATAGCCTTGATTACAATGGTTCTCGTTATTTAACATCTGGTTCCCTTCTGGAAGTGGCTATGATGGACCTTTAATGCTTCATGTTTGATCTTCAATGACACATCTTTTCCATTGCCCTGAAACATAGGAAACTGCCCCTGTTTGTCGGTCCTTGGTTTGCCTCAAAATGTTCGAATCCAAAGAAGCATGCCTTTATCCTTTAATTACCCAAAATGGAGCAGACTGCCACGTCCTTGATGTGCTGTAAGCCTTTCCCATGTACCTGTGTGATGACAAAACCTTTCAAAAAGATTTGCTGCTTTGTCAATCATAATTGATCAACTCAATTGTAACATGCAGTTACAGCAGTTTCGTAGCGCGCTACGAAACTGCTATGTAATTTCAGAGACACATTCTTCCTTTCATAGCTAAATGATCGCCACTATTCATGGCTTAAGCACCTTACTCCATTGATCATTTTGACAAGATTTTCTTGCAACTTTTCAAGAAACAAATATTTCTCCTGAGGAAAAGATGCAATGACACCAATAACACCATTCACTGTTCCAAATATAACTGTATGAATCTGGCTAGTACCTCACGTGCAAATTGTATAGGCATCTTCTCTTCAGGTGCAAGGGGATGTGCTAATATAGTTCCCTCTTGATTGCAACCAAAGACAGGGCTGGCAGCTATGAAATGATTCCTGCCAATATTAATTGCCACAGCCGCTAGCAACAAATTGCAAGACTTAGATAACAAACCGTCTTGATTGACAGCGGTAGATTCTGACTGACATGATAGAAGCTTGACAAAATAGAAGACAATGAAGCCAGAACAATGTGCATCTCTCAACCTTCCTGCATTTCACATTTGAGAAGCTTCTTTTCCTTTTCGGTCAATTGCAAACAACCATTTTCTTCACTTTCCTCTTCCCAAGCAAGCAATGGCAGAGTAGACCTGGGAGACTCGTTAGTGGCCATTATGTATGTATGATATACAACACTGCTCTTTCCTGTGAGCTCTTGATCACTTTTCATGTCACAGATATATCCCTGTGGCCAAACTGGCGTGGTCCATGAAGAATGCCCGTTGCCCACACTGGCATGAACTGAGATGGAGAATACTATAGGCCTGAAACAGCTTAATACCCTCTCCACCAGTGCTTCAAGGTCACAATCCTTGGGATTGTAGCCCATTGCCTCAAAACTTGCATAACTGAAACCATCCTCAGGCATTACATGAATAGTGGAAATAGCTGCTCCTTCAAGAGCATTCATGGAATACCCACATGGATCAAACTGAAAGTCACAAATCTTAGACTTGGAGGTATCCTTGTAAAAGACAGACGCCTGTTTGCGATCCAGTTGTGTCATGCACATCTCTAATGTATAAACGGGAGGAGCATTTCCCTCAAATGAAGTATCCACAGCACTAGCAGAGTAGACATGCCAATTATACACTTTCCCAGAATCCCCCATCACATATGCCTTGCCTCCAGAACCAAGCTTTCCAAAGTATTTATCCAAGTAAGATATTTCCTCGCCGAAGTTGCGATGAGGAAATGGCTGGACTCCAGCAAAAATAAATGTCCCTCGGGTGTATTTAACATTTTTGACAGAGAGACAACTTGCTTGCGTTCTTCAGAATCAGAGGAATGGAAAGAAGAAGCTTTGTAGTCCCACAAGTCTTCAGAATAAGCTTATACGGATAAACAAACAAACTCGATTCAGACAGGACATATGAATCGAGATGCTCATTAGAGAGCTCAGAAACAATTGTGCATTGTGCCGCATCCAGCATTTCATCCAAATCAGCTCGAGTGAGTGCCCTCAAACCCCTTCCTTCTGGATCATTAAAAATTGAAGGTGCAAAGAACTCGACCTCTAGTCGCTTTTCAAATCCTTCAAACCCAATTGCAGTCATGGGAACAACAGAATCTCCACAGGACACACCCATTTTCAAATGAAAACAAAATGTTACAGCCTATGCAGCTCACAGATATAGTTGCAGCCACCTTAACTAGCCATTACTCGTAAAAAGAAATTCCAACGGCCATGAGCCTAGTGGATGTATAGCTTCACAACCAGAGATTTGACCCCAATTATCAATCTTTCAAGAGGCAGAATAGCAAATGTCAATGTAGTGATGGCACTCCATGCCGTAATTATACTTTGCTGCTGCATCTTCGAGTGCTAATCTTCGGAACTCATTATACATGGAGTGGTTGAAATTATTTCTGAGGAAAAATGACCAAAATCTGTATAGAGTATTCATTTCCTCACTACAACCAGTACCAACTCTCTTGCGCTCTGCCAGGCAACGCTTGTAGTATTTCAAATATTTCTGTTGTTTAAAACCATGATCTTCCAAAAGTTCATGACTTGGATGCTGAAAAGGAGGAAAAGACTTTGGCATGGAACCAACTGGCGAACTACTTCCAGCAAAACTGCCACTACCAAGACATGATCCATGAGGAGAAGATGCAAGCTTTGAGGATGCCATTGTTCCCCCATGGTTGTCTGGTGGTGTTGATCCAAAGAAAAACCCAACAGAATTACTAGGTGGACTTTCTGATATGATGCTTTGTCGGTTGCGAAGTCCTGTGCCTTGATTTCGAGCAATGCTAGGAAATAACCGTTCTTTATGTGAAGGTTGTTTCGTGTCAAGATAACTGTATCCTGAGGCATGCAAGCTTTCCATTAAATGCATTCAGATAGTAAACAGAACCCTTTGTCTCCTTCTTAGCAACAACTGCAACATGTGCCAGTACCACGACACCTAAGGATCTAAAACACAGCGGATTCTGATAAGTATGACAGCTGGGTGAGATTTGCTATGGATCAGCACAAAATCACTTAGATTTTGTTTCGCTACGAAATCACCAAAAACATGTTGCGCTGCGGAAACACCTAAAACTGACTTATGCGCTACGAAATCATCTAAAGAGCTTTGTAGCACATAATAACCTTTGAACAAAGTTGACACATGGAAATTGTGTAAATTATGAGACTAGTGGTGAATAAGGATGCATAGTGGACTCCTTAGACTCAGACTCTAAGGCAAAAAAAAAACGCAAAACTAGACTAGCACTGAATTTTTTACCATCAAACTAATGTGAGCGGTTTTGAAATTAGAATTCTTAAGTGATAACAGTGACTCCACTTGGGATAGTGTGCTCCTGTAGTACACTAAGAACTCGTACGTCCAGTGCCTTATCCATTTATGACAAACAGAAATTTGCTTGACAAGCATCCCTTTCAAGCTTCTGGGGCCTTCACCTCGGGCTTAAGCTTGATGATCACTATATGAGAAAGAAGTCTATATCTAATGGAAAAAAAAAAAATGCTTAGTCAACCTTGAGCTTATTTGCATTTTCCTACCTACCTACCCTATCAATTCAAACTTCTTTCAGCTCAATCAATGTGAAATTTCCAATGTAGCCAATCATTTGTCTTATCTGATATTTGAGTTTTTTGACTGCATCGGAGTTCAGAGCCACAATGATATTGTGATGACCACTACCACTGAAATTGCCTCTGATCTTCATAGAAAAACTCAAACACTGGAGAGTAAAACTCTTCCATGTATTTAGCTATAGGATCCCAGAATACATGATTAGCTTGATGATTCTTGTAACTTTTTGGTTGTGCAAACTGATCTTCAACAACAGTGTACAGTTCCTCAATCGTGAAAGAGAAAGGCAGCAACACTCTCTCCTTTTGTTCTGCCATAGAAAGCTTCTGAAAATAATGATCATGATTATGAAAACTATATGCCTGAATTTGACCTTCTAAACCTTCAATTTCTTTCTCAATGTCCTCAGCAACTTCATCCAAAAATTTCATCTTATCCTCTGCCTTACACTCAAATGATTTTAGATACGAAGACAAGGACAAAGAAAAACTTTAATCTATTTCTTCATTAATATGATCATCATTCCATTGTTTGAAACTTTGAACTGAAGGGGAGTTTGCCACCACCTCTGATCTATCTATCCATTCCTCCAAAAACATAAACCAAAAGTCTTCAAATGACTTGATGGATTTGGCAGGAAAGCTTTCAATCCACCGTTTACATTTCCCTTGAAATGAATCATAGAACAATAACTTCTATTAGATTACTTTTATCTGTTGCTACTTCTTTTTAATTTGAGGTAGAACAGATGGATGTGAAGACAACATTTCTTCATGGGGATTTGGAAGAGGAAATCTACATGAAGCAACCTGAAGGCTTTGTGATGAATGGTAAGAAAGAACTGGTATGCAAGTTAAAGAAGTCTCTGTATGGGTTAAAACAGTCACCGAGGATGTGGTATCAGAAATTTGATACATTTATATGGGGACTTGGCTTCACCAGAAGCAAAGAAGATCACTGTGTGTATTTTAAATTAATTGGTGATTGTTTTATTTATCTGGTCTTGTATGTGGATGATATGTTGCTGGTTGGAAATGACAAAGAAATTATCCAAGATTTGAAGACACAATTGTCCTCCAAATTCAACATGAAAGATCTTGGTGTTGCAAACCATATTTTGGGCATGGAAATTAAAAGAGACCACGAAAAGAGGAAGCTCTAGTTGAACTAGAGGAAGTATGTCAAAAAAATACTGCAGAGGTTTAATATGTAGGATAGTAAACCGATGAAGGTTCCTATTCCTGTAGGTGTAAAGTTATCTACTGAACAATGTCCCAAGACACAAGAAGAGGAAGAGGACATGTCCCGTGTTCCATATGCAAGTGCAGTCGGTAGCCTGATGTATTTAATGGTCTGTACTAGACCAGACATTTCACATGCAATGGGAGTATTGATAAGGTTTATGTCAAAACCAGGAAAGGAGCATTGGACAACAGTGAAGCGGGTTTTTAGGTATTTGCGTAGCACTAGTGATTATGGTTTATGCTACCAAGGAAGATCACGATTGGACAGAGTGCTAGATATTCATGGCTTTGTTGATGCAGACTGGGCTGGAGATCTGGATCAGAGAAGATCTACAAGTGGGTATGTGTTTAACCTATTTGGAGGTGTAGTCAGTTGGATGAGTAAGAAACAATTTCTAGTGGCACTATCAACTACAGAAGCAAAATACATGGCAGCCACTCATGCAAGCAAGGAAGCAGTTTGGTTGCAGAGATTGTGTTCAAGTATGGGGTTAGTACAGGGAGCTATAAGGATAGACGGTGACAACCAAAGTGCAATTTTCTTGGCAAAGAACCCCGCATATCATTCAAAGACAAAGCACATTGATGTTCAGTATCACTTTGTGAGGGATCTGATAGAAGAAAAAAAGGTGTTGCTGGTAAAGGTGGACACTTTGAAGAATACTGTAGATGCATTGACAAAATCTGTGAGCTTTGAGAAGTTCTCTTGGTGTAGAGAAGCAATGGGCATTGCAGGGCTAGATAAATGACTAAGCTCTCTTATGGCCCCTTATGGAAAGAAAACAACAAGTGGGAGAATGTTGGGTTGTGTTATATTCTTTCCACGACTAGCCCACGTAGTTAACTAGGGGGTTAGAGGGGGTGCAGGTAAAACTTTGGTTTTGGAACCTATGTTAGGTTGGGTGGACCCACCTATGGTTTTGTGCATGATTTTCGCACATGTTTTTGGATGCGATGGTTTTCGGTCCCTGGTCTTGGACGCGATGGTTTTCGGTCCATGGTATTGGATGCTTCAGCATGTATAAATATGTATTATAACATTGAAAGGAACATAATGAAAAATCAAGCTGGTAGTCCCTATTTTGGGATCCAGGGGAAAATATCTATGTATATGTGTTTTATGTGTTATGCTCTCGCATTGTTTATTTTATGTGTTTTAGAATTCGTATGCAGTTAATTTCTGTACGGGGGCAAAACCTACAGTGACATTTACTCTCTCTCCCTGTGGAACACAAAGTTTTCCCAAATGATACAATAGATTATCATGTACATGGTAGTCTAATTCCTCAACTTGGTGGCCTTGACTCAAGTTTGAATATACCTCTTGAAATTCAGCATCATGTGCGTATTGTTCAACATAGCATTCAGGCAAAACAAAATGTTTCTTGAGTAAAATGGCTACATTAACAACCGGTCTAGAAAGCATATCAACAACTCTGTTATAAATACCTTTCTTGTACCTGATTACCAAGTGGAATTGTTGTAGGAATCCCATCCAATGAAAGCACCTTGATTGTTGTAATTTTGTTTGAGATTGCAGATATTGCAAAGGTTGATGATCAGTGTGAATGAGGGTTTCTTTTCCCATTAAATAATGCTTCCATTTCTTCACACTTTGCACCAATGCATAAAGCTCTTTATCATATGTAGGATAGTTAATAATAACACCATTAAAAATCTCATAATTAAATGAAATGTGCTTACCATGTTGTAAAAGAACTACACCCATGACATAGTCACTTGCATCTGTTTGTATTTCAAATGGTTGTTTCAATTCTGGCAATGCTAAAATTGGGGATGAACTGATCTTTTGTTTTAAAGAATCGAATGTTTTTTGCTATTTGCCTCCCCACTGGAAGACAACCTTCATGCTGGTCAAAGCATGTAGTGGAGTTGCTATGGAAGAGAAATTGGCAATGAACTTCCTCCAGTACTGCGCTGCTCCCAGAAAACTCCTTACTTATGTGACCGATTTGGGTATTGGCCAATTCACAATGACCGAAAATTTAGAGGGGTCAATTTTTGAGTTGATATTATTGTAAAGCTCCACGAATTGCAACTACAAAATGTATGTTAGAGTCATAGGGCTGTCCACCCTAAGTTTTGAATGTAATGTCGGCCTACCCATGGTCCGCGGACCATGGGATTGTATAAATAGAGAGAGGCTCTAAGTTGTAATGACATCATATAATGGAGGATGGACATGACGGTCTTAGAGATTAAATCATAGTGCGAGGTGTGTCTTGGGTCGTAGAGTAGGAAAAGGCTCTGCAGCGGAGTGCGGAGAGGCCTAGTAGAGTCCACAGCTAAGTGCACGGACCCTTGCAACTAAGTGCACAGGGTAGAATTGAGTCTATAACCAAGGAATAGATTAATAAAGAAAGGTTTTGTTTCCAATTTCATGTATCTGTTATGAGTTATTACATGTTTGATATCATTTTTGAATATATTGTTTCTTTACTGTGCGCACTTGTATGAATTGTGAATATTGTTAAGTATAACTGAAAGCATACAGATAAGCTAAGTTAATAAACTAATATTAGATTATTAGTAAGGACTTGGGTAATAACATTGTTCGGCCCCCAAGTAGGGTTACGCGAAGGCAGCATCTCTGGCTGCGACGCTTAGGTAAGTGCGCGTAGCAACATGCATGCAGGGTCGAACCGCGGACCACTTGCACTCATCAGACATCTCCAGGGTGCGAAAACTTGGTTCTACCACCCTCCCATACTAATCCAAGTGGACCTAAGTCCGCGCTCCATGGACTCTTTCCAAAAGGGCCAATAGTACCAGGATTTGTTTGGCTAAATCACCTCTGAACTTGGGTCAGGCCCCAACAAGCCAACAAATGGCATTGCCGGGACTGGGATCTGCATAAGGGATGTCTGATGTTGTGGCACTGTAATCCGACAAAGAAAGAAATTGAAAAGTGGCTGGATAAGAAAATTCACTAATTTGTGGTGTAGGAAAACAAGAATCTGAGAGTATCAAAAGAACAATGGTTAGAGTGCTACGTGTATACAGAAATCCATGAAATTTTCTTTGCATCCTTCCCCTCTGAGTTGTATGAGTGGATCGTGAAGGTAGTGGACAGTCAAGGAAGTTGTAGGCTTGACAAACCAATCACGTGGACTCCAGAGTTGGTGCGCAGATTAGAAGTGTCGGAAGATAAGATCGCACACACTATGTACCATTGGCTCAACCGAATCATAGGAGGGCTTATCACCGAGTTCACGATAAATACATCAATCAGCTACAACGAGGCGGAATGATGCTTCCTCAAAGGGCTGCGAGGTAACTATATTAAATATTTGAACACTTGGATTAAAATGCTACTGTGTGAAAAGCGGGTTATGCAAATAAATTGATGTTTGCGGCTACGCAAAGTGGGAGGATCTATAGAAACAAAGGTAATACAGAGATAGAAAATAGCCCCTTGATTTCGCCTCGACGGGAAAGTGAGGAAGAGCTTGTGAAAGTTTCACCAAGAAGCACGATTAGTTTGATAAGGCAATGAATTCCACGCATACCACCCCCACCTACACCGCCACTGGTTTCACCATCGTCACCTCCATCTTCGCCCACACCACCTCCGCTGCCACCACAGTTCCATATGGCTAGCGCATTAAAATTACCGGTATTCAAAGGAGTAGGGAACAAATATCCGGACCAATTTTGGTTCATGGTAAAGGATGTACGGGAAGCGCAAGGAGTCACAGATGACAACATAAAGAAGGCAACACTGGTAAGTGTGTTGGAGGATTGCACAATGACATGGTACATTAAGCAATCTAATGACAATCCAAACGCAGGGATCGCAGATATCCAAGCTGCATTGAATATGGAATTTAGCATGCCAAAATCGAAGACACACTCAATTATTGGGTTTAAGGAAATCGAGATGCATCCAGGTGAGACCCCCAGGGAGTTGGATCAGAGATTGAAGGGTATGATTCGCGAAGCCAACATGACCTTGACAGATCGGCAGCACCACACATGGTTTGTAGCATCACTAACGCCACATCTAAGAATAACATTGTTGTAGCAGAAGTTATCCACCCAGGCCGAAGCGTTGGAGATTGCAATGAGACTGCACAAGACCCCAATACAAGATCCTGGCCTGGGAGTCCAAAAAATCCACGCACAACTGAAGAATTTGTGTCTGGAAATGCAAAGTTTAAAACAAGACAGGACAACTTGTCTAGAGGTGCGCAATGAGGTATGGTGCATAAAATGCAAGGGACAGGGACATGACAAGGACCACTATCTAGTCTTCGCAAATTACTTGGCGGGAGGAGGGCCAATGCCATTGAGACTAGAGGCACAAGCAGGACCGAGCGCGATGCCTACATTATGGTGCACAAATTTTCAGATAAGAGGAAAACATACTACAAATAATTGTCATTTATTACAGAAGTATATGTAGATGTCCCAACAATTTTTCTGTAATTTCTGTACGTCGGTAGGCCATGATGAGCACACCTGCAGAAGCTATGAACTAATGATGGATCAGACCCCTACCTATAGGGTGCAAACCAAAACACGAGCCCTCGATCAAAATGCAGGGATGGCGTGCATTGTATTTCAGGGGTGCGGACGAGGTCGAGGTGGAATGGGACCAGGAAGGGGTCGCAGACAGTTGATTTGTTACAATTGCGGAGGGCCAGGGCATTATGCCTGCGATTGCACAAATCTAACGAAAGCATCATGTTTATACTGTACCCAATTTGATTATAAGATGGAGGACTTCCCTACACTGATAGCGAGGTTGCGTGATAAAGGAATACTCCAGCCTCCCTCGACTCAAAATTTGCAAATGATGAGATTTGAGCTGTGGGAAGAGGACCCGAATGTAAACATTGTGCTTCGAAGTGGCATCATGATAGGAGATGAAAAAGGTAAGCAGCCTAAATAAAGTGCGTGGGTTTGCAGGGCTCCTACAAAGGAACCTAAATTTGATTTGGAGCACGCGAAGGAGACATTCATGGAACCTAAGAAGAGCTTCACGGAGGCCTCCACTTTAGGTAGTAAGGATCAACAAGAACCAGGGATGGATCCTTCAATGCTCACTACCTTTCTGGAGACATGCATGAAGCTTCTATGCAATAGCAAAGCGGTGAAAGGGATGCAAGAACTTATCACTAGGTGCGTGGGGTCAGGAGAACCGCGTGTAGTCTAGAAGCTCGGAAAACATACATTGCGAACAGGAAGGGAGATGAGATTGACTGCATAAATTGGGGAGTATGAAATGGATCAAGTAATTCTAGATCAAGGATTGGAATCTAATGTACTGCCAAAGTAGACATGGGAGCGCATGGGCAGGCCCATATTGCAGTGGTCTCCTATTCAATTGTGAATGGCGAACCAACAAAAGATCCTACCCATGGGAATATTGTAGGGAGTAATGGTGGATATTGAAGGTGCAAGCGCACTTATGGATTTCGAAGTGATAGAGATTGTTGATGATACCAATCCCTATCCCATGCTACTGGGAATAGATTGGGCCACTGATATGAATGGAGTGATAAATATGAAGAAGCACAAAATGATTTTCGAGAAAAAGTCATTGCGCGTAGTAGTGCTGCTAGACCTTGCGGAAAGAGTGTGCTACACAGAACTGGTGCGCAACGATGATAGTGATGACGATCTCGACTGTATCTACAAGATAACCATGTGAGAGCAGGATTGGGTGAATCCAACAGTAGATGGCAGGATTTCGTGGGAGCGCGAAAGCTCTTGCATGTCGGATTTGGACGAGGAAATAGAACAATGGTAGAACCTGTTACACGAGATTACCACGCTAAACTGCAACATGATTATAAGGTCACTACGATGTGTAGAAATAGAGGCTAGGGATCTACCTATGTATGACGAGTTGACTGAGGTGGATGCATTCTTGAAAAAATTTGAAAGAGAATTGCTAGAATAGCAGCGGTTCGATGCTCTAAAATGGGCACTGCGCGCTACACCCACAAGGTGGTGGGGTACACACCAACAAAGTTTCGAGGACTGGCGCGAATACAGAAAGATGATGTGCCTACGATTTGGGAAACCGCAGATGTGGTTAACAAACAAATATGATGGCCACAACGATCCACATGTACACCTCGTGAAATGGACCAAGGTCTACGGGGAAGAGCCGCAGCTTGAATGGGTGAATTTGTTCTATCATACCCTGTATGTCATACCCATGAATTGGTATACTGAGATGGAGCTCTGCCATGGTACGAGAAAATGGGATATCTTGCGTGAGGGATTTCTGTTAACTTTCACGTTTGAAGATCATTGGTGGGATACAGTTGATGATGCGCTGTAAGAAGTAAAAGCAGTTATCTTCAAAATACCCTAGGAGCCAATGGAAGTGCTTCGGCCAGAATGGGTGACATAGTTGAGCTGCGTGCTGGAATGTTACAATGTAAATATTGAGGAGGAAGATGAGGATCCATGGAATATTAACATTCCAGAAATGGAAGGATGTCGCGAGGTTTGAGGACCATTGATTGAGGATCCCGACGTCACCGTGTCACTAAAAACGAAGTAGGTAAACATTGGGACAGACATGGAACCAAAGTATGCCATGCTCAAAGACTATTGGGATGATGCCACGGTGAACAAGGCGCTGAGTTACTCCGTGAGTACCAAGAATTATTCCCGACCAAGATTACGGACTTAAGAGGGATCGTTGGCGAATTAGGAATGATGAAGATCACCCTAAAACCCGACGTGAAGCCAGTTAAGCAGAGGCCTTACTTCTTGAATCTAAAATATAAGGAAAAGTTTTGTGTAGAATTAGAAAAAATGTTCACAGCTGGAATTATTGAGCCAGTGGAAGAATCCAACTGGGTGAGTCCTATGGTAGTACAGGAGAAAAAGCAGAAGGCTGAAATAAAAAAATACGTGGACCTCAGAAAGCTAAACGATGCCTGTGTACATGACCCATTCCTGACACCATTCACAGATGAAATATTGGAAAATGTTGGCAGGTAAGAAGCATACTCGTTCATGGATGGGTTCTCGAGGTACCACCAGATCAAGATCACGTTGGAGGACAGAAGCAAAATGACCTTCACAGCGGAATGGGGTTGCTTTCAATACACTGTTGTGCCATTTGGATTGAAGAACGCACCAACCATATTTTTTGCATCGTTTTTGTTGTGTTCAAAGAATACATCCACAAATTCTTGGAGGTCTATATTGATGATTGGATTGTCTTCAGATTAGTTAACCACCATGTATCAAGTTTACACTTGATGTTGGATACTTGCCGACGACACCAGATTGTGCCGAACCTTAAGAAGTGCACATTCCTCGTTCCCTTTGGAAACCTATTGGGACATGTGGTCTACAAATAAGTATTGATGGTGGACCCTATGAATATTATTGTTATTCTAGATTTGGAAGCATCGCGAAGTGTTAAACAGTTGTGCGCTAACTTGGGACACATCGGGTACTACATAAAGTTTATCAAAAGCTATACCCAAATCACCGCGCCGATGGAAAAACTATTGAAAAAGAATGTTACATTTTGTTGGAATGATGATTGCATGAAAAGTTTGGATGTCCTGAAGGGGAATTGGCCTCTGCTCCAATCCTGGTCTTCCCAAAATGGGATGTGGAGTTTCATGTCCGTGTTGATGTATCGTGTATCGCACTAGGAGCAGTGCTCATCCAGGAGGGAGAGGAAGGCTTGGATCACCCTATCGCATTTGCAAGTCAAAGGTTTTCCAAAGCAGAGAAGAACTATTCCACCATTGAGCACGAGGGGTTGGCAATGGTGTACGTGCTCCAAAAATACAGAGACTATTTGCTCGGAGGACATTTCAAGATGTATACCGACCATTCCACGCTGAAATACCTGGTCAATAAGCCTGTTTTGGGGGCGCATATGCAGGTGGCTCTTATTGTTCCAGGAATATGATTTTTAGGTTGTAGTAAAGCTGAGACACCTGAACGTAGGACCAGATCACTTGTCATGCATTGAGATGGGTGAGGAACCCACTAATTTGGAGGAGGGACTACCTAATGCTCAGATTTTTGTTTTGCACATCACGGACGGGCACTTCGAAGATATAATCCACTTTCTAACCACGGGGACTACACCGAAGGAATACTCCGTCCAGTGGAAGAAGGAATTGGTGGTGCGCGCGACGGATTTTTCTGTCATTGCGGGGCACCTATATAAAATGGGCAATGATGAGATACTGTGAAGATACATACTTGAATTTGAATGAAGTCATATCCTCGTGGAAGCACATGGGGGTGATGTAGGAGGACACTACGCAGGATGAGAAATTGCACAAAATATTCTCTACGTAGGTTAGGGTGGCCAACCTTGCACCAGGATTCGAAAGCACACTATAAGGCCTGTGATATATGTCAAAGGACTAGAAAACCTTCATAGAGGGACGAGATGCCATTAAATCCACAGATGATACTGCAGTCGTTCGAGAAATGGGCAATCGACTTTGTGGGACCAATCAAACCTTAGGGAAATATGGGCGCGTGCTACATCCTCACTGTAATAGAGTACCTGACATGATGGGGGGAGGTGCAGCTAGTCAAATACTACACGGCCGCTACAGCTGCGAAGTTTTTGTTTGAAAACGTGTTGACCCAATTTGGCTATCCGAAAATCTTAATGAGTGATCGTGGAACACATTTCTTGAATGAAAACATCAACGCGCTCACAGAAGAGTTCCAGGTGTATCATTAGAAGAGTACACCATATCACCTAGAAGCTAATGGGACAATAGAGGCATTCAACAAAATACTGGAGACTACACTGACCAAAGTGTGCAATGCGTAGTGAAGCGATTGGGACCTGCACGTACTGGCAATGTTATAGGCTTACAGAACAACATGCTACAAACTAATGAGACAAACACCTTTCTGGTTAGTTTATGGCGTGGAAGTATCATACAAATGGAATATATTGTACCTACTCTATGAATAACAACACTCATAGAGATGACAGACCATGAAGCTCTGGAAGAAAGACTCGTGCAATTAGAAGAACTGGAGGAGGAGCAATTCTTGGTTGGTTTTCATCAGCAGGTTCAAAAGCAACTTGAGAAAGCTTGGCATGATCGCCATATTAAGTTGTGCACATTCAAAGTAAATGACTTAGTACTGCTATATGACAGTAAGTTTGAAAAATTTCCGGGAAAATTCATGATGCATTGGCTGGTCCCATACGTAGTTAAGGAAGTCACAGATGGAGGCGCAGTCCATCTCGTCAAATTAAATTGATAACCCTTCCCAGGAAAAGTGAATGGCAATCACTTGAAGCCTTACACGGGTGGGCCGACTATCTGACTAACCGATCGAAGCACAGTGTTTGTGCTCTAGGGAGCCAAAAAAAGGCGTGGGAATATAAACATATACCGGTCAAGATGGATGGGAACAATTAAGTCACCAAAGTCTCAGCAGAACGGATGCAGCTGGCTCAACAAGTAGCAGCTCAGTGCGTTGCAGACATTAGTACTGTTCGAGAACAATTGGAGGGACTCCACACCAAGATTGTCGCGCTGACATAGTGACTCGAGGGTGAGTCATGATGTTTGTGTTGGGGGCCTATTGGGCATGGAATCCCACCACAACATGTTTTAGGGCTCAAAGCCCAAGTTTTGAGTTGATATTGTTGTAAAGCTATGCAAATTGCGGGCACAAAATGTATGTTAGAGTCATAGGGTTGTCCGCCCTAAGTTTTGAATGTAATGTCAGCCTACCCATGGTCTACAGACCATGGGATTGTATAAATAGAGAGAGGCTCTAAATTGTAAAGACATCATCTAATGGAGGATGGACATGAAGGGTCTTAGAGATTAAATCATAGTGCGAGTTATGTCTTGGGTCGTAGAGTAGGAAAAAGCTCTGCAGCTGAGTGCACAGAGGCCTAGTAGAGTCCACAACTGAGTGTGCAGGGTAGAGTTGAGTCTGTAACTGGGGAAGAGATTAATAAAGAAAGGTTTTGTTTCCAATTTTGTGTATCTATTCTGAGTTATTACATGTTTGATATCATTTGCAAATACACTATTTCTTTATTGCACACACTTGTATGAATTGTGAATATTGTTAAGTATAACTAAAACCATACAGATAAGATAAGTTAATTAACTAATATTAGATTATTAGTAAGGGCTTGGGTAATAACACTATTCTGCCCCCGAGTAGGGCTGCACAAAGGCAACATCTCAGGTTGCGAGGCTCGGGTAAGTACACATAGCGACGTGCGCGCAAGGTCAAACCACATACCACTTTCACTCATCAGCCATCTCCAGAGTGCAGAAACCTAGGTCTAGCACCCTCCCATACTGCTTCGGGTGAGACCTCAGTCCACACTCCACAGACTATTGCCAAAAGGGACAGTAGTATCGATATTTGTTTGGCTAAATCACCTCTGAACCTGGGTTAGGCCCTAACAAGCCAACAACAGCCTTGATGTAGCTGAATTTCTTGTTTAATTCCCCTTTCTGGTGGAAATCCATTTGGTTCTTGAAACACATCTCCATATTGATTGACCACATCAACCAATTCAACTTTCAACTTCACTTCACAACCTACAAAGGATTCACGCTCCATGTCATTCTTCTGCTTGATCATAAGGAGCATGAGATTCTTGGTGGAATTGACCAGTAGCTTCATTTTCCCTACGCTTGCTAAAGACAGATTAATATTTCTACAATGGGCTCTCTAGTATACTCCACTCCATATTTGAACAATTGATATTTGTTCTCGAATATATGGAAAATGACTTTTCATTCATACAAGTATGGGCTTCCCAACACAATTCCAGAAATATCTAGTGACACTTCATTTAATTTGACTTCATCAAGGAAATTGGAAGTAATAGAAAACCTGAAAAACACATTTCCTTGTGACCTAAAGATTTGCATCCTTGGTTACCTAACCCAAAGGTTATGATGACGCATAGTTTCCATATTCAACTTCTTGACCAAGTCTGTAGAAATTAAATTTTCCTAGGATCCACTGTCAAACAGTGTATCAATCTTGGTGTGTTTGGAAATAACTCTGATATGGAACAACTCAATTCTATTTTTTTCATTTGAAGAGTTGTCAGAGTTATTTTATGCACTGGTGCTTGCCACGACTTCCTCTTTGCTTGTTTTTTCCACGACTTTTCCTTTTGTAGTTGTGGCTGCAATATTTGTTTCATCACTTGAGTCGGAACCGAAGTCTTGTTGTACAATAATGTTCGTATTATAGTTCCCTTTATTATTAAAATTATTTAGTCTTAATTCAAGATGAATCCTCCAGCAATGCACTTCATCATGGCCCTCTTTGGAACAATTCTTACACACGGGTTTCCTTTATATTTCTTTCCTTTTTCACCACTCTGGAATGACTTCTTCTTACCTTCTTCTTGTACATTTTTCCGTCTTTCTTCGAGGTGTGTAGCTTGAACACATACCTCATCAAGATTCATGGGATTCAACATAAGAATGGTGTATCAAATATAGCTATGCAAACCTCCTATGTATTTCAACAAAGTATCTTGTGACTGCAAGTCTACTCCTAGCATAAGAGATCTTCTCCTAAACTCTTGAGTATACTCTTGAACATTTTGACCTTTTAACTATCTGAATTTTTTCTAATTCATGATAGCTTTTTGCAGATGAGCTAAAGGGTAGAATTTTCTTTTTATAGCAGCAATGAAATCAGACCAAGTAATAGAGATCTTACCATGTTTTTTGATCTCGTCTTGAGTCCTTGCTTCCCACCAAATGAGTGTTGCACCATCCATTCTCAAGGAAGCTAACTGAATCTTTATGTCATCCTTTTGAAGTTTTTGAATCCTGCAATAGACCTCCAACTGACGAATCCAATTATCAAGCTTCTCTGCATTCACTTCGCCATTATACATGGGCAACTCGAATTTAACATCAAGTCTTAGAAAAGGTGATTTACCAGTTCCTTTTGAAGAATGATGATGAGTATGAGTAAGGGTTGTATTAGTGGAAGAGTGTGAAGATGCTTGTGAAGAAGAAGATGAAGAAGATGGTGGAGAGGGTGGAGGTTTGCCTCCATTCCCATTACCTCATTTTCCATTACCTCTTTTTCCATTACCTCCCCCTGAAGAGCCTTCTCCTTTGGGAGGTTTGGAACTTTCTCCTTGCAATCTTCTATTCCTCTCTTCATAGAGGACCTTCACCACCTCTATCATATCAAAGAAAGCCTTTCTAAAGGTCTTCTCATCTTCTGTCATGTTTGTAGGTTACCCTTCTTGAGACATGATCTCTCGAGTCTCAATTGCAACTTGAGGTTGAACTAGTGTTGGAGATTGTGGAAACCTTTCTCTTCTTCCATTTGACCCAACGTCAAGGCTTCCAACCAACTTTCCTTCACACCTTTTGAGTTTTAACCTTATTAGCATGACATAAACTTGTAAACAATTAAATCCTTCTTTGCACAAAGCAAATCTAGTAAGCAAAATAAAAATAAAAAACCAATACCAACTTGATATGAAATGGAGCAAATTAGTAATGTTGTGCTAATTCCCCATTCAGAATAAAACCCAAGATTCTTATCATTTTCTTATCAAGTGCTTAAGGATTCACCATTTTTTCTTAATTATCTAATTCCCATAGGAGTTTCTTATGTAAATGTTATACATAATTTAACATAAAACATATGTTGAGTAGCAGTAAAATAATAACAAAGAACATCAACATACAACACACAACACAGATATTTGATGAGGAGTTCACCCCTCCTGGTCTACGTCTCTTTGGTCCAGCTTCCAATGCTTAGGCCTCTCTATTATGCTCAAAATTACAACAAAGTGTGTTTACAATGCTTAAATGCCTCTGAAACCTGTCTCAATAAGTTCATAATACTCAGAAATGGATATCTAGCCTCTTTTTGAATCCAATTTGGTGAAAAACTAGAAAAGTTATGACTTCTATCAGTCTTTCCACAATTTTCTCCTCCAAATATGGCTTACTTCCAGTTAAATTCGTTATCTGGAGTTAATTATGGTAGTTTTGTTGAAATCGGTGGTTCCGCCATCTTCCCCACCTATCTCGTGGCTAAGGCTGATTGGTCACACACAAAGTGGTCAGTCTGGCAGAAAAGGGGATGGTTTAGCAGCTCTGTTGTAAATCACAATTGGCTTTACCGGGGGTGATTCTTATATTCAAGACTTAGTGCATTGCGATATGCGATCTGGAGATCAGGCGGACTTGATGAGTTATAAAATACAACTCTGAAATGATATCGCATCTGCAAATCAAATTAGCGGAGTCCCTCGGTAACATATATATTGACGGGGTATTGGTGCAATATGCGATTGCAATTATCACAAATTGCAACTCAACTCTACAATTGTGACATATCGCATTGCAACCATGACTGCTTCGGGGCCAATTTCCTTAACTCCTCCAATATGCGATATGCAATATCGCAAATCACAAATCGGTACTGCTGGGGGCCAATTCTTAAGCTGTGACCACCATTTTTTTCCCGATATGTGATATGCTGGACCCAATGAAAACTTACCACTTGGAACTTCCCCATTCCCTGGGACCTTTACCATGTCATCTAATCCTACCACATGTCCAATTCAAACCTAAACTTTGACTTGATCTAACTTCTGTATACGATCTCGGATTTGAGTGTCATTCACACCATTGGATTCAAAATGACGAGCTCTTCGATCTGAAGCTAAGTTTAACAAAATTCTAACGCTTTGATTTTTGAGCATAATTTTGAGCACTTGATTAGTAACTAAGGCATGTGCATGCCTGTGTGTTGCTTTTCTAGAGGGAGTTCAGTGGAGTTGTGATACTTAGGTGCTAGCATGGTCAATAAAATTGTAAGGGCTTATTTGTTGATAAACCACTCCAGCAGTGGTTTTCATTAGGGATTATAAACCACTAGTAAAATTGTCTTGTTGAGAAACTACTAGTTAGGATGATACACTCACGTACTTGTTGGGACAGATAACCAACAAGTGTAGCCTTTGGACTAATAACGTTGGCGTTAGCACCCACTGATGTACTACCTAGATAAGTGTGCTCTTTACTCCAACAATAGTTAATCCAGTTGTTAAACCTCCCATTATACATATATAGTCCTTCTCCAAAAAATGAACTAAGATTCTTTGTGTCTTTCTTGAACACTTGTGGTTGTTGTGTTGATTGGTGGAGAGGCACCACGGTGTTGCAACTATGTGCTATGAAGAAATCACTTGATAAATGGACTTCGTCTCATACCATGTTTTCTATGGTGGCAGATGTCTTCCAACACAAGGGGCAGTATAAAGTTGCAACTAGACCTCACATTTTTTTTAGTGTAGGAGCCCCATCCAGATAATAGGCTCGGTCGCCATAACTTAAGGTTTTCCATCGTTGTGATAAACAACATGAGAGAGATTACAAATAACCTTTTAAATAAGCAAGTAAGTTGACACTGTGAGCCATACAACTGTAATGTATATAATTTACTTTCACAAAAGGGAAAGAAAGAGTGAGCCTCTAGAAGAAGATTAATAGTACTATCCTAAAAGAGATACATAAGAGCATACAAAGAATCTTTGATTAACCTACAAAGTAGTTCACAAGATAACAATGATCATGAAAGCAAGTAAAATCGCACAGTCAACAAGGTGCATACCAAAGCCAACAAAATAGTTCATGTTCTATAGTATGTGTGAACAAGAAGCATATACCGCAAACATTAAAATAATATTCTTACAAAATCCACGATATATGCATGAAAGTGTTCCAGCTCTAAGAGCTTCAAATATTAAGTGAAAGTTCCAAGATACACAATTACAATGATGCGACACTAGCTCCAATAGTGGAACATTAAGCCACTACTTTCTCTTACAAAGAATGATCTTCTCTCCTATGCCAAGCTAGAGAATTCAAGGTAGAAATTCCATGTTCTTGAGCTATGAGGGTATATTTATAACAAATGAGGTGACTCTCCACCTCCCTTGTGACTTTTGAAATCCCTCATGACCCTTGAGCTTCCATGTGACTTTTCAAATTCCTATGTGACCTTTGAGCTTCTATATGACTTTAGAAATTTCTAGTGACTCTTCATGTTCCATGTGGGCCTCATGGGCTTCCACACATTTTTCATTTTATATTTTTTGGAAATACAAAATACAATGGAGCAAGATAAACTCTTTTCTTCACATTTGAGAAACCAGAACTTGGCAACTATGACATAAGACTTGACTATAATGTATCAATGCCAAGTTCATTTCTTTGTTGTTATGTCTTAAGTTCATGATTGATCTTGTGTGTACTTCATCTTCACCCTCCAAATGGTCTGGTTGTAACATTCAACGTGATTTTCCCTCTCTTTGTCTTGGTCCAAGATTCCTTTACTCCTACATGATAGCACATTTGTCTCATCTCCATGAGTATCCTCTTGAAACCTCTTCTTGTTGACCTCCTTGATCATGATCTTTCCATGATAGGATGATATCACCTACAACTGAATCAATTATAACAAGAAAACATCAGTCCCATAATCACTTATTATATTTGTGTTTGTTCATGTAACATGTTGACTATGATGGGACATTGCACAAGAACTAAGATAACGATCCAAGGAGAAAAGGGTGATACACTTTCTCACTGAAGATGCATAATGGGAAAGTCTAGGGGACAAGGGTGATAGACTTTCGTACTAAATATGTGTAGTGGGAAAGTCCAGGAGACAAGGGTGATAGGCTTGCTCACTGAATATGCGTAGTGCTCAAGGAAAAGGAACAATGGATTATGGAGTTCATATTTACAAGGAATGAGAGATGGACCTATTTTCCCCTAGAACTATGTTATGTGCAATAGGAGACACATTTGGTGAATGGGTTGCACAAAGGCTTGGTCTAAGTAGAAAAAGGTTAGGTCACTATACCTTGGGGATGCTCACTATGCAGTGATGGGAAGGAAGCGTTTTTATTGTGAAATTTTTCATTGCAAGGAGATAAAGAAGGCTCCAATGTCAACTAGAAATGTTCAATGTGTAATACAGGTCATAACTCACCAAGGCTTAGTGCAATGAGGCAATAAAAGCAACAAGGGTTGAGTGGATATTATTTGAAGGTGCTCAATGAGAAATAATGGGATTTGTCCTTAAGAAAGGCTCAGTGCACAATTCCATGAGGTAAAGGTTTGTTACTAAGACTTAAGAATGCATAGTACTCATCACCTGGTGGAGGGTTACAATATTTACAACTTGCACATGACGGGAGGACCAAGAAGAGCTCCAAAATGGCTAAGTGTGGGATTAGTCGAACAAGAGAAGGAAAGGAATTCAAACAAGTCCCAAAAAAAGATCATACATATGTACACCATCAAATACAAGTTAAAAAAATATACAATACCCAACATCAACACATATAGATTGAAACGACAGTAAAGCAACACTTGTTTATGAGTGTGATGCTTAAAATGTAATATTGCAACACTTAAAATACAAGTGGTGAGACAAGGGTTGATGACAATAAAAAGGTCTGCTATGCCATGGGAGAGTGTCCAACACATGTTCTTATGATAGGTAGCATCAACTAGTGTAAAAGAGTGGGTTGGAGCTATGCACCAAAATGTTCTTAATAATATATGTGAAAACAAGCGAGAACGACACATATAAAAATGAAAGTAGGTAAAATTTATGCATGCAAACGAAAAGAAAACACAAGTGACACATGGAAGAGTTAAAGAAAACATAAATGAAACATGTAAGAGAAAAAGAGAGTGAAAGCGACACTTACAAAAGCAAAATCAACAATTGAGTAACTCACCCAAATGATGGGGCATTTGCAACCATGGGTGAGAGATGCTCCTTATACTCTGATAGTGCATAGATCTCAAAAGTGAAAGATGAATATAAGGGACTGGACTCTTTATACAGGGAGAGAAAACATGTAATTATGGTTAAGACAGGTGAGTGTGCTTAGTGCATTTCGGGAAACTAGGAGTGAACAAAGAGTGTGTAATCACTATCTGCAAAATATTCCCTTACACTATCACTGTCCATAATGTTTGCATAGTCTCTATCTCTAGGAACTACATAAGTTCTAGCATCAAGGACTGTGCAAGCACTATCCATAAGGATCACACAAGAATGTTCTCTAAAGACTGCATAGTCACCATGATTAGGCACTATGTAGTCACTGTCATCAAGGATTGTGCAATTCTTGATTTGTAAGGATACACATTGACTATTATTCTTGCTTAAAAGAAGTGTTCTTGTGAAGACATCACGAGTTGGGCATGTGAAATAAAGTTGTTCAACACTTTGAATTCTTAGAGGAAGACTTGAACACTTGATCAACATGTCTGAACATGAACCTAATGGCTTGTAATGAAAGATGACATGACCATAAGGAGGCTCCAACTTCTTTGTTTAGGTATAACTTTAAGTGCAAGGTCTCGATTGTTTAGGAAGTATTGATTCATCATGTATATCACCCAGGATTCGCCACTTATCCTGATTAAATATATAGTCTCTCCTATCCCTTTCTCAACTTTAAACACATTCACAAGACTTGCTAGATCTCAATTATCTCAAATGGGTAGAAGGATAGTATATATCAATGAGTTTAAGATGATTAAAATTTTAGTTCCATCTTTGGTGTTGATCTATTACCAGTAGACCTATTCAATACCTTGGTGGAGTCACATTAAGGAAACATAAGCATTGCTTCACTGTGAGTGAGCCTATTTAGTACCCTAACGAAGTTCCTTGCTTCACCTCTCTACACAGGAAGCCTTTCTCTTCTTTCACCCCTTATTTTATTTTCAATATGCACATTGGAATTTATTGGCATTCTTATGACAAGGGTGGAACATGGATCCCAACTTATTTTATAAGCAAGAGAGATTGTCCCTTTTGTAGAGAATCTTATGTACCTATGAAATTGATGTGCTCACTTTAGTGTTCTCATTTCCCTTCTCTACTCGATTGAGTTGACAAGTCAAAACACCACTCAATTATAAGGCCAAGTCAAGAATGAAGATCCTAAAATAGATATGGGGTTCATAGTTACACCAAAGCTTTTTTATCTAGAATGAATCATATTTTCTGTCTGGACATCATTGAATTTTAAAGATATGTAAACCCAAGGAAAGAAGGGGTTCACAGATTAGCAAGAGTTTCTCGTTATCAAAATTTCCCTTTCAAAAAAATTCCACGATATTCTCTCTAATCCAAACAAAGCATTTTCAGGCATAGTGTTAATAAGTATTCTTCTCGAAGGTGTATGAAAATAAAACACTTAAGGCTGTGGACGACAAACAACCCTAACAATGAAAATAGTTATTAAACAGTGTGGATATGTAGGAAATGATAGAAACAAAACTTCCCAAAGCCCTGATCTATGAAACATAAATAGTTAAACAAAAAAATGGAATAGTAAAATAAGCACAAGTAACTCCAATAATCCAATGGAAACCACAAATATAAACAATATATTTTATTAAACAACACCTGTGAAGGGAACAAATAATGTTACCAACCCCCCTCTATAGGATGGGTTCTTGGCTATGCTCAATGTCTTCAGCTGTTGTAGAGTCTCTCTCCTCTATAATGTGTAAAACTTAGCAAACAAAATGTTTAAGCTCAATGAGAACTCAAATGAAAAACAAAAATGGCTTGCGACAGTGATAATAATCATAATTACAACAAAATATTAGGTTATTCTTGAATAATGGGAAATAATAAAATATTATTAACCAAATTCTAGAATTAACCATTTGGAATATCTTATTATATTTGGTTGGAGGGAAAAAGTATTTAAACTTTTATTTAGAAATAATAAATAACTAAATGATTTATTTATCATCTCAAGAAATATAGTTAAGGAATAATAAACAAATAATGATTTATTTAAGTATTCCTAGGGGATTTAGTCAAACTTGACTAGGAATAATAATTAATTAGTGATTAATTAATTATTCCTAGAGAAAAATAAGATAATTAATGATTTACCTATTTATTTCTCATAACTGAGTCAAATATGACAAGGAATTTTAGTTAAACAATGGTTTAATTAATTATTCCTAGAAGATAATGAAATAAATAATGAATTATTTAATTATTCTTCATGGGTTTAATTATAAATGACTTAACAAATGTGGTTTATTAAGTAATTTCTCATAGTGAAAGCAATTTTACTATGGTAAAATTGACCCACCATGGTGTACTTCGATCAAACTAGTAAATTATGGCTAGATGATCATTTTTTGGTGATAACAGATTTCTCCCCAACATATGAGCCTTAGGAGAAAAATGTATGGCTGAAGTACGTTGTAAGGACACAATCACTAGACAACGAAGTGGAGTCAGAGAGAGAGAGAGAGAGAGAGAGAGAGGCTAATGGAGCTAAATCGAAAGAGGATAGTGACAAAGGGGGTGAGACCAATGTAAGTCTCATTTTATGTTGTGGTACTGGATCTCAGTGAGGCGGGGGAGGCATACCTATACCCTCCAAGATAACTTAGTACAAAAATAATAATGCACCTAGGAAAATGAAGTTGAGCAATAAAGTACATGTTGAATGGTACATGACATGATGGCATAACTGAGCAAAAAAATAATACAATGTGTCACATATACATAATGCACCTAAAAAAACATGAGTCAGTAACATCTGAGTGCATGACAGATAATGGCCCTTCCCTCAAAACATGGGTGGGAGGGAGCATATAACAACCAAAGAAGCCCTTCTGAACAGGAAAGGGATCTTCCCAACTGAATGGATCATCTGAAGGATACATGTATGCTATGAATGATGCAAGTGGTAGGAACTGAACCCAACAAATCTGCGAAACTGCATCTGAGGCTGTAGCATAATATGGAGGCCTTCGGCATGTGTGGGGCTACCTGAAGGGCCACCGCCTCATGAGGCCTGAAACATCTCACACACACCCGGGAATCACTGGTACAATCTGCTGCATCACTTGACCATCATGTGTATGAATTGTGAGCATGAAACAACCAAGTCAAAGAGAAATGATGATTCCCTTGGCTTGATCCGAGGCACCGAACAAGAGTGGAAGCTGGAACCAAGATACACTACCCTCTAGGTCGTTCTTCTGGAATAGATGTGTTGATGTCGAAAGAATAGGGCCCGCCATAGATGAGGCAATGGGGATCCTCAACTAAGGCACGAAGGCAAATAGTAATGTGACTGATGGACTAACACCAGGGAAAATGGAGAAAATGGGACTAAGGGAAAAACATATTACTTCCCTTGTCAGAGCAAAAAGTGCATGGTTGACCTCACAACAAGTAACTTAACTCCAAAGGGGATGATGGATAGTATAACGGAAGGCTAAAATGGGCAACATGAGATGAATGGTATGCAAAGATGGATGGAATGTAGTGACATGATACAATGGGATGTGAAACAGACTCCATGGATGCAAAGGTGACTCATCGTAGATGCTCTGAACAAGGGTGATTCGATGATGCTGCCACACAGAATAGGCCCAGTGGGGACCTTGAAAACATGAGCCAATGATGGTTCATCATGAAGAAAATCAACATGTGAGACAAAAAGGATTGAGGGAAGGTGGTCCCCAAAGCACATGCATTGCATATGAAGAAATTCTATTTTGAGAGGTGACGAAGTGACCCTTCCTCGAAAAATGGCTTCCAAGTGAAGTGTCAAATCATAAAAAACAAAGAGAGACCCATTATATCTCTCTATGATAGATTTCCAATGGTGCTTAAAATTCATCAAACCGAGCTATGGTTTGGTTGCAATGGGCGACAAAAAACCTATGGGTTTCTCTAGAAAAGGGATTTTTCTTTCCATTGTAATTCATTTTCTAAGTGAGCTGTGTTGAACTTGGAGAGGAGGAGAAGGCCCTAAATCTTGTGGAGATCATAGTGGACAAACCGACCATCAGAATCAGGATCTGTGACTTTCAGGCAAGTGGCCTTACTTGTCTAAAGATGACCTTAATGCTTCTTGGAATGATGGTTCTTGGTGAAGAATTAAGGGAAGAGGAAAACGAGAATGAACTACTAGAGGAGGTATAGAATCATCCTCACCCACTAAGTAAAAAATGGGGACTATGTGGTAAAGGTGGTATGAAATAGAGTAGAATATTTGAAGATATGGCATCAAAAATCTACGATATGCAATGTGAATATGGCTCGTTGGAGAGGCTGGTAAGACAAAATATCCAAGGAATGGGAGGATAATTGACGATACCTAGATCTAGTGGGACCTAGGCCTAGGATTTTGTTAATCAAGTAAGAATATGGCCAAGGGAAAACTATCATGCCCCCAAGCATGGGATACTGGTCACAAGCATATGTGATGGAGGGGACTGATGTGATATGCAAAGGTGGGAATGATGCCCCCTAGCAGGAGGAGTTCGCAAATATGTGATGAAGTATGCACAATGGTGCATATCATCCCAAGGGTAATTAGGGGTAGTCGTGGCTTCCATGATGTCCTCATCAGAATGGAAGATGGGCGGACGGGAGGAAGACTGACTACATGATGCAGCGGCAGGACTTGGTGCATCATCCTGAGAAAGAATGTTCACATCATCTGGCATGGTAGATGATGAGATAATAGATGAAAAATCTATTGATTCGAGACCTGGGTTTTCGACGAAGGAGGTTCGATAGAAGTGCGTTGTTGTGGGAAAAAATGCCTATGCAGGACGATCCTATCCACCTAAGGTGTGATAGTGCCTTAGCAACAAACAGAGACAGCTATTCTAGTATTCTTCCTTTATGAATTAAGAATGAAGAGAGATGGATGGACTAACCGGTGTCTTCCGTTTGTCCCTCGATCCGGTTTCTCTTCTCTTTGGGAGTTCACAGCTACTTGCCTTCTCGCACGCCCAGCTTCAACAGGTCTCTGCAAGATCACAAGAGAAGAACACTACACAAAGACATGGATTCATAATCATAACTAGTTCAGGATTAGAAGTAAACTAAACATACTAATGCAATCATACATCAAAGATACATCAGTATATAGGAGAAACCAAGATAGCTTTATTGATGAATAACAAGGTTCAAGAAGAGATACAACCCAGAGGGCTCCAATCCAGCATCTCCTTCCCAGCAAAATGGAATTCCTATCTTCACCTCCCTTCAAAGCATTAAACGCCCAATGATTCCAGTCTCAAACCAACAGCAATTCTTTGCAATAACAAAATTCCAGCCTCTCGATCTCATGGAGGATGTAGAAATTTTGAATAATTTAACACATATTCACAGAGATTATCCTGATCGTACAATTATAAGAGGAACATGTATAATACATAATCTCCTCTACGTTGATCATCAATTTACAGAAGCAGAAACATTCACAGGCGCACATAGAAGCATCAATCAAACTCATAAACACAGTATGTATCCCGGGGAAAGCATCTCGCTAAAAACCCCACACTATCTGTATATTATATTGATTGAATCATGTAACAATACAAAGCATAATACTTCTCACAAGTATCTCCACCTGTTACACACGATACAGCTCAGATTTGATCTCCAAATCTATTCCACTGCTTGCCTGCCTCTCCTGCTCAATACCTGCTCAAGAACTGATGAGAATGGCTCACCAAACTCGATTTTCACCTGCAAAATAGTCACTCACTCTTTGTGGACGTGAGAAAAGGCTAAAATGTGGGCCAAATATGTGAGCAAACTCATTGGCATACTCAATCCCTTGATTGTGCAAGATCTGATGCACAACTATAGTCACAACTGATAGCAATCTGATTCTCTACCACTTGTCCCTGTTGAACTGAACATGCACTGACATGCAACTGAGTTAACTGATGTATTATTTAGTTGTATTATGAGTTAATAATTAGTTTAACAACTCATCATTAGTCTATCTGCAGTTAGACTAACTACAACTAGTTTAACTAAGTCAAACTGAACACAACTCCTTCAACTGTACCTCCAGTCCACTAAACTCAACTCACTTGAGTTCTAACTGAAGTCATGCATGCAAAAACTCAACTGACTCATAAGAAAAGCGTATTTCCTTCTGACAGCTGCATGTGCCACTTCTGTAGCTCAAACTGAAGTGCTCCAAGAGAATAAGATCAAGTTTATAGTCCAAATATTATTGTGAGATAATAATATTTGACTTTTCTATTTTTGACAGCCAGTCTAAAAATAGACTTTGATCACTCACACTGTGATCACTCACACTTTCATCAAAAATAGAAGTCCATCTATTTTTCCCAACTTGATCAATCATCCATAAACATAGACATGATCCATATGTCTAAAAATAGACATAGTCTAAAAATAGACTTGCGCCAAGAATAGCCTGCGGGCTCACTTAGTGAAGGCGACTCTTTTCACTAAGCTCCATCATCTTGTTGCACTCTCAACAAGCATTTCTTGTTGCAAACTTTTCAACACTCCCTCTCAACAAGAAAGGCTTCCTCTCAAACCCGATCATGTAACTCTGGAATGTTCTCCATGCAACACATCTGGCCGGTCCACTTGCTCTATCATCAAAGTCTCTGACTGCTATTGCCTCTGTCGACTGAAAACTCTGCATCTCTGTGCTCTTCAGTATCTGACTGCTCTAGCCTCTGTCACTTTGATCTCTGACTGCATCCGTGCTGCTGCTGGTTCTATCTCCCAGCATTGCATCCACACTGCACCTCTCAACTGACCTCCCTATTGGGATAGAAACACCCTCTGATGCTGAAGCTCTACCTGCTGCTAACAAGTGCTCCCTCTCTGACATCTGCGCTACTGCAAGATCTCCATGCATCTCGCACCATTGCACACCTCTCTGTGCCACCTAGCACTGTGCAAAACACTTGTGCCTCTCGCATTGCTACAGCCTGCTAGCTATGCGTTGTCCTGGGATTCCCTGCACTGTCGCTCTCTCTGCCGCTCCATCCGCATCTGTCTCTACCCAATCAATCAGTTCCTGCTACTACACATCGGGGCTCCCGTAGCAAGGTCTCATCCAAGAGGTTGGGTACCTCAAGGATCCTGCCCTCCTCCTTGGGACAATCAATCCACATCACCCAACCTCCTACCTGGAGGTATGGCTGCATGCGAGCCCTCAGCCCACCTATCTCGAAGTTTCCCCCTACTGGAGGTCTCTGGATGAGTAGATGTCTCTACTCGATCTCCTCTCAGCTTCCCCTGTTGTGGCTCCTCCACAATCTCCTGAAGTTGCTGCACCAATTGTGGCTCCTCCACAATCGTCTGAGACTTCTTCTGGCTCTGCATGTTGAGAGGTAATATACGCTCCCTCTCAACCACCAAGTCTCCATCAGTTGCCTCGCTACTCAAGGCTTTGCATGCATCTTGAACCTCAAGAGCATACAGGTTCCTGACCCGTGAACCAATCTCATGACAACGAAAGCATCTCACCTTCGACTTGTCAACCTTCTTCCCATCATTGGAAGAACTGGATTCGGAAAGAGAAACATTCCCCTTCCCCTTCTTCGCCTTACTCGCTAAGGCACAGTTCTCCTCATCCTGCATGGATGAAGAACCATCTCTGGTGCTCCATCTAATCTCCTCCTGCATCAAATCCGACCATAGTCGTTCCCAATTTGGCAGTTTCTCCCTTCCATTCACCGAGTCCTGGTAGCTATGCCAACTCTTAGGAAGGTCAAGGAGTGCTAGACTCACCATCCTCATCCGACAGTCACCCCCACACTTCCCAGCTCATCCCGGCATTGGGTGAACTTCGTGAGATACTGGGGCATACTGTCTCCATTCTCACACTGAATTTTTCTGAGTTTATCTCTTGCTTTGGAATTAAATTCGAATTCCACCAGCACAAAAACTCAACCGCTTCCGATCTAAAATTCGTGAGAACAAAGTATTTCTTGTACAGAGATTGACTATATGGGATTTTACCGGATATTTCACCTTCCAAAGGAAGGATGAATCCAGAGGCTAGCTGGCTCGATTACAGGCTCTGCCTAGAGAAATAGAATGTAAACACTTCCTGAATAGTAGATCTGATGATCAATCCTCGCTTGATATCCTGTAAAAATCTCTTCTACAAATCAAGCTGCTCTGATACCATGTAGAAATTTTGAATAATTTAACACATATTCACAGAGATTATCCTGATCATACAATTATAAGTAGAACATGTATAATACATAATCTCCTCTACGTTGATCATCAATTTATAGAAGTAGAAACATTCACAGGCGCACATAGAAGCATCAATCAAACTCATAAACACAGTATGTATCCCGGGGAAAGAATCTCGCTAAAAACCCCACACTATCTGTATATTATATTGATTGAATCATGTAACAATACAAAGCATAATACTTCTCACAAGTATCTCCACCTGTTACACACAATACAGCTAAGATTTGATCTCCAAATCTATTCCACTGCTTGCCTGCCTCTCCTGCTCAATACCTGCTCAAGAACTGATGAGAATGGCTCACCAAACTCGATTTTCACCTGCAAAATAGTCACTCACTCTTTGTGGACGTGAGCAAAGGCTAAAATGTGGGCTAAATACATGAGCAAACTCATTGGCATACTCAATCCCTTGATTGTGCAAGATCTGATGCACAACTATAGTCACAACTGATAGCAATCTGATTCTCTACCACTTGTCCCTGTTGAACTGAACATGCACTGACATGCAACTGAGTTAACTGATGTATTCTTTAGTTGTATTATGAGTTAATAATTAGTTTAACAACTCATCATTAGTTTATCTGCAGTTAGACTAACTACAACTAGTTTAACTAAGTCAAACTGAAAACAACTCCATCAACTGTACCTCCAGTCCACTAAACTCAACTCACTTGAGTTCTAACTGAAGTCATGCATGCAAAAACTCAACTGACTCATAAGAAAAGTGTATTTCCTTCTGACAGCTGCATGTGCCACTTCTGTAGCTCAAACTGAAGTGCTCCAAGAGAATAAGATCAAGTTCATAGTCCAAATATTATTGTGAGATAATAATATTTGACTTTTCTATTTTTGATAGCCAGTCTAAAAATAGACTTTGATCACTCACACTTTCATCAAAAATAGAAGTCCATCTATTTTTCCCAACTTGATCAATCATCCATAAACATAGACATGATCCATATGTCTAAAAATAGACATAGTCTAAAAATAGACTTGCGCCAAAAATAGCCTGCGGGCTCACTTAGTGAAGGCGACTCTTTTCACTAAGCTCCATCATCTTGTTGCACTCTCAACAAGCATTTATTGTTGCAAACTTTTCAACAGAGGAGAGATCCATATATAGATGTTTTGGAGAGAGGATGAGTCAACTTGAGATCTGACTAGTGTACTCTCCCTCTGTCAGTTCTTGATTCCACTTGGAGGTTCTTGCTTCCACTTGGAGATTTGGAACCTCTTACTCATCACCAGTCGAATTCCCTGAGGCAAGTGTCATTTTGGAAGCTTCCTGGGTTTTGACACCTTGAGAAATGAGCTTGCCACATGTCCACTCTCACTCAGCGCAGGTAGCCAGTGTTGGCTTTGACATTCAGTGCAGGTAGCCAGTGTTGGCTTTGACATTCAGCGCAGGTAGCCAGTGTTGGCTTTGACATTCAGCGCAGATAGCCAGTGGAGCCATTGACATGATCCTGAATTGACTTGTTTTTGAGCAGTTTCTGGTGGAGAACTTCTGTGAATTGATGTGGTTTGTTAGCCTTGTTCCTCTAGGGGTAGGAACAACATGTTTAGGGACTTTGGATCCCATAGATTATGGACATTTCATGCTCAATGCTGTAAGGCAAAAAAATGTCTATAACAGTTGCCCCCTAAAGTATGAGGCCGTTTATCGGGTGAAATGCTTTATCTAGGAGGGTCCGAAGTTCATCTAATGCTGGGAGGAGACCTGTAATAAGATACAATACAATACATTATTTTTCATACTGCTTTCATGATCTAGGTGAGGTGGGCATTCCCATGCTCAGCTTTATAAATTCATTTTCTGTACATAGAACAGACAATCGTCTGATGGTAGACTGATAATTTTGATGAAATTATCATCCTTTGAGTAGGATGATCGTCTGCTGCAATGATGTACATGTCAAATGTCTTTATCTTTCTTGAATATATATCGTAGCCCGGATGGATGAAACTAGATCCGGGGTCTTCAAACTCGTTCGATCTTCACTCTAAGTACAAGTCGATCCATGTGAGAATTGTTCTGAAGTCAAACATGGAAAGACATCGCTTGATTACCGGTCAATGAGGTAAACTGTTAACAAGCGTAAGAGGAATCACCGATAATGATAATGACCCTCAAGGTACTGCAATACAATTCACGTGGTGTGAATAAAGGACTTGGCGTCAAACACCACGCAAAATCTTCTGGTCGAAGGTCATTGATGTATACCTATCGCCGGAAGTGAGAAACTTGCCATTGAGGCATGCAAGCTTCAAAGTACTGAAGGGGTTGTTCCTAGATCAACTTCTTGGATAATGAGCTGATGTCGACAAGAAGCGATCCGTCAAAGGAGGGCCTTAATGAATCCCACATCAGTGACATGGAACAGAGCTAATGATTTTGATGGAGGTGAAAACTATCTGTGACATATGATTCAGGGTGGCGGTCATGAAAGGATGAAGGATAATGTATGGCAGTGGATGGGACACGGTTGACTTTTCTGAACGACTTCTCTTGAAAATATGGCGACACTGATGTGATGGATCGGTAGCATTACCCCAAATATGGATGGTATGGCGAGACCATGGTGATGTGACCGGTGAATGAAACAACCCAACCCGATTGTGGTACGGAGGAAAAGTGTCATGTTCAAGAGCGACTTGCTACCATCAAAGTTTTCTTTAGTTTCTCCCAATTTTTCCCCAGTCATTGCTGACCAGTACCTCTTTATTTTTGTCAAGCTTGAGGAGGATAACATATGCTTGTTCTATAACTTGCCCTTCGGGCAAGCCCATCGCTATGTTTTAACGAGCCTAGTGATAGTGAAACTCGTTCTCGTCAAAAGACAAGTTTGTCGCTATTTAGTGATTTTAACGAGTCTAACGACAAGGATAACTCGGTCCTTTTCATTTTTAGAGAGTCTGAAAAGGTACATAAAGTTAACTCCAAAATTCCTTTTTCGTCATCTAATCCCTTAAGTCCGAAAAAGTATAAAACAATATAGAAGGGATGAGTTTTCGATAGTTTTAACGAGCCGAACAAACAAGTGCTCGATCTTTTTGTGCAATAATCCCTCAGGTCCAAAAAGATTAAAATCTAGAGGAGGGATAGCACTTCCTGTCCCTTTAACGAGTTGGAAGGCCAAGGACTCGGCAATCTTTTCATATTTTACTAGTTAGTTGAAAAGAGCTTAAAGAAGACTCGTCTTTTGAGGAATGAGTGATAAATAGGGTTAGCAGCTGATTCCAGGTACAGGTTGGAATTTTCCAATCACGGCAGTGTCACAAGGATGGCTAGGTGAAATCACTCTTCGCAACTGTTCCTCAAAATGGGTAAACAATCATATGGAGGTGAACGATCGGCCAAATGAAAAGTGGAGGTGACGGTGCAAACACGACCAAGGCTTTAATGACTGATAAAGTTACATTCACAGTGGTTATTTACCGGGTGGTGCTTATGTTTATTTTTTAACGAGCATGAAGTCCGCGTTAAAACTGCTCAGATCTTGCGTTTATTTTTTAACGAGCATGAACTTTATGCTAAAACTGCTCGATTATACCAGTCATATGATAAGAGTGTCTTATTGAAGATGCTATTTTTTAGGGAGCTTAGATCTTATGTAAGCTTTGCTCCGGATCCTTTCGTTATGCAAGTTCGGAAACGACTAATCCTACGAGTTTAAAGGGTTAGAGGTCCTAAAAATAAAAAAAAAAAAAAATAGCTGCCCCTTGCTTGCACTCCAAAAGGTTTGCATGCCCCCAGGCATAAAGTACGATTTCAAGGTTACCTCTACTTCACCTCTGCCAAAACATTTGTCTTGCCGAGAGAGGCCTACCTCTTTCAGGTTACCCAAAGATTGTCTCGTTCGCGGAGCAAACAAAACATTTCTTCGGCGATGTCTACCAAAGGTGAGCGACGTAGCCCGCCAACTCACGTAACTTTGACAAAAGAATCTTATTCTAGAACAACCCCTCTTCCTCTACGGACGGGGTACGGACTAGTCATATTCTCCCGCGGAAACCTACTCTATACCCAAAGTTTCCCTGCCGAAGCAGACCAGGACGCATGCCCCCTGGGTTCCAGTCATATCCTCCCGGATTACTCGCGCTCATCAGGAGGACGGACCGTGGGTTGAGACACTTCTTGTGTGAATAGACCATTTAGGGATGGTTCATGACTATTTACGATGCGTGATCCGAGAAATGAAAGTTGGTCCACGAGCTTGACCACTCTTCCTTTATACGGAAAACACATTACTCTAAAGAGTGAGGAGACGAGAGCCTCCATGAAATATATATAGTCTCATCCAAGGAGTAGGTTATAATCCAAGGGTCCTTGAACGACCATCACATTCATTTGAACGGTCTTCCCTTTCAATGTTATTGGCACATTGGGGAGGATCCCTAAAGGTCGACTGGTTCCTTTATCAAAGCCTGATAGATTTCTCATTTTAGGCAAAAGCGCTGGCAAACCAAGTGCTTTCCAAGCAATAGAGGAAAGGATACTCACAGATGCCCCCTCATCAATAATTATGCCAACCATTACCATTCTATATATTTGAACGATAATTCTGAATGGTATACTGGCTGGCAACCGGGGTCTGCCTAGTTGGTTCCAATCGAACGAGACAACTAGGTTGCTTGGTGGTGGGACCAAATAGATGGCCGGATATCGCTCTGACGAACTTCCTTCCTGCGATAAAGGAATGGTGGCATTGCCCCCTTGTTCATTAGAGTCAGTGTTAATGAAGAGAATTTGGACGGTGTCGTCTTTATTCTCCTCTGTGATGGTATCATTCGAAGATGGAGCCTCTGAAGGCAAAACCGGGTCAACTGTCACCTCAACCTTTTGACTTTCGTCAGTTATGGATTCAGACGGTTCATCTTCAATGATAGGTGCTTCGGCTGACCACCTGAGCGGGCCAGCCGGGTTCTCAACTAGTGAAGGACTCGGCAGGAGTTTTTGATATCCAGGAGGAAGTTGCGCTCGTAAAATCGGGCGATCTTCCAAAACTCTTTTCGCCTCGTCTAAGAAGGGACAACGGTGGATGGCATGATCACCTTCACACAGTCTGTAGGGAAATCTAGCTTTCTCTCTCTGTCCTGTGGCTTCACTTCCGCTAGTTGACGGTGAGCAGTCAACATGGCTATCAGAGGTTGACGCTACCAAATTGTGAAAACGGGGAGACCAGTCCCTTAGTATCCGAGGGATGCAGGGACAATCTCTGTGGAAGTGGTCTCCCTTGCATATGACACATGGCGATTTAGGCCTGGTCAGTGCTGTCTGTGGATTTTTGTCAGACGACACTTGTTTGCCCCCAGTCGCCTTTGGTTCCTTCTTCTTCTTTTCTTTCTTCTTCTTCTCCTTCTTCTCCTTAAGAACTCGGTTTTTTGTTCTACCAGTTCCGTCAAGCGAAGAGGAAGGAGGAGAGGAAGAATTATATGAAGTAGAAGGCTGGTGGGTAACTCTTGTTTGGTCTAACTGTTGACTCGACTGTTCAGGAATGGTGGTGTTCTGAACGACATTGGTTGAAAAGAGCGAGACTGGTAGGCCAATTTTCAGTCCTGGAAGCGACAATGTGGCCATGTGGGGTGCACCAACATCTCCCCAAGAGGAGAAGGGACTAGGATTTCCACCAAGGGGAATTCCTTGGTTGGTGGGCTCCATCCTTTCAACCTAAAGATCAACGCGGGAATAAAGGGTGATTGTTCCGTTTAAAATAAATTGTTAACGACGCTTTAGACACAACTTGCTTTTTCACTTTTAAAGAGTCGAGAAAAAGCTAAAGATGACTCTAGTCTCCTTCGATGTTTTAACGAGCCCGAAGTGACAAATGCTCGGATGGACTTTTTCTGTTATAGATTCTGAAAAATGCCAAAAGGAACTGCTCTGGAGTTCTAGGCAGAGGGTGTGCCAAACTTTTCGCAAAACCGCAGAATACTTTTTAGGGTACGGGCGGTCGATCTTCCTGAATGCTGTGTTCAGTGCATTGCGATCAGTAGGGCGGCTGACACAGCTTCCTAAGGATAAAGGTTATATTCCTATAGGGGTCTCCCAATATATACGCGACGGTACGTGGGAGAACAATCCGTACTGGCGCTATCGTCCCTCAGGAGGAATCACCCACCTTCCACGAGATCGACAGTCACCAGGCTTAATGACGCCGGAACACGTCTCTAGCCTAGACCTCTATGTTGTGCGTTATGTTGCAAAGCGTTTTTAAGTTCATTCAGTTTATTTTAAGTTGATCTTTTTAGAAGTTTGCCTTTCTGGATCACCACGAGATGTATGGGACAATTCCTAAATGCAATTTAAGATGATAAGCAAGCTTTATATCTTTTCAACTTTGAAAATCCTAGCTACTAAGGGAAAAGAAAGACACCATCTTTTCTCAAAGAGAAATCAGCACACTCTAATGTGCTTTTCCTAAATCAAACATGCAAACTATCAAAATGCAAAATGCACAATGCAGGTGTTTGTTTTCCGCTTTCTTAGTATTGATGCCTACAAAGAAAGCTTTTTGTACAACTTTGAATTTGCTTTTAAATGACAAATACAAGCAAGTTTACTTTTTCAAAATCAGCAAGGGTAGAAGAGATTACAACACTTTGCGACTTTCGAAATGAACACTTGTTTTGACATTTAAAAGAGACAAACTCAAACCAATAAGCAAAAGCAAATGTATAATCAACTGTAAACAGCCAATGAACTCTCTCCTAATATCACAATCAACAGATCTGAATCAAGGGCTACAGGATGATTATTTCACTCATGCAAAGGAAAACTGTAAATGACGCCACAAACACATAAAAACACTCACAGTCTTTTTGTACAAAAGGAGGCAGAATTTAAGCAGAGAAAAGGAGTTATCAGACTGGTACCTATGCTGGTTACAGGCTGCAAAAATCAGAGATCAAAACAGGGCAACAGAGAGCAGAGAACCCCAGCTGCACAAGGCAAAACTGGATCAGCGCAACCTCAACACTAGGGTTTTGACATTCAGCGCAGGTGGCCTTCACGGGACCTGCGTTGAAATGCAGAATGCCTTCACAGTGGTCGCGCTGAAGGAGAAACGAGAGTTTCTCACTGGGTTCTGGGTCACAGATTGCTAATTAATCAACGGTTTCAGGCCAAATAAAAGCAACAAGCAAGGTACAATCAAAGGGATGCTTTGAGGGGGTACTAAGATCTATCACAAAGGATCATCAAATCATTTTTGAGTCCATTGTTCAGATCATAGACAAATCCAGTGATTGGATCAAGGCAGCAACTGTCTACTTTGCAACTGAGAATAGCAGAAGCAGTTCGATTGTTGCTATTGAGTCTATGAAACAAACAATGATAGAGACACAAATAAAATGACTAAAACAAATCTCCCCAGTGGAGTCGCCAATTTGTTGTGGGGAAAAATGCCTATGCAGGACGATCCTATCCACCTAAGGTGTGACAGTGCCTTAGCAACAAACAGAGACAGCTATTCTAGTATTCTTCCTTTATGAATTAAGAATGAAGAGAGATGGATGGACTAACCGGTGTCTTCCGTTTGTCCCTCGATCCGGATTCTCTTCTCTTTGGGAGTTCACAGCTACTTGCCTTCTCACACGCCCAGCTTCAACAGGTCTCTGCAAGATCACAAGAGAAGAACACTACACAAAGACATGGATTCAGAATCATAACTAGTTCAGGATTAGAAGTAAACTAAACATACTAATGCAATCATACATCAAAGATAAATCAGTATATAGGAGAAACCAAGATAGCTTTATTGATGAATAACAAGGTTCAGGAAGAGATACAACCCAGAGGGCTCCAATCCAGCATCTCATTCCCAGCAAAATGGAATTCCTATCTTCACCTCCCTTCAAAGCATTAAACGCCCAATGATTCCAGTCTCAAACCAACAACAATCCTTTGCAATAACAAAATTCCAGCCTCTCGATCTCATGGAGGAGAGATCCATATATAGATGTTTTGGAGAGAGGATGAGTCAGCTTGAGATCTGACTAGTGTCCTCTCCCTCTGTCAGTTCTTGATTCCACTTGGAGGTTCTTGCTTCCAGTTGGAGATTTGGAACCTCTTACTCATCACCAGTCGAATTCCCTGAGGCAAGTGTCATTTTGGAAGCTTCCTGGGTTTTGACACCTTGAGAAATGAGCTTGCCACATGTCCACTCTCGCTCAACGCAGGTAGCCAGTGTTGGCTTTGACATTCAGCACAGGTAGCCAGTGTTGGCTTTGACATTCAGCGCAGATAGCCAGTGGAGCCATTGACATGATCCTGAATTGACTTGTTTTTGAGCAGTTTCTGGTGGAGAACTTCTGTGAATTGCTGTGGTTTGTTAGCCTTGTTCCTCTAGGGGTAGGAAAAACATGTTTAGGGACTTTGGATCCCTTAGATTATGGACATTTCATGCTCAATGCTATAAGGCACAAAAATGTCTATAACATGCGCGCAGAAACCTCAGAAAGGTTTTTCTGCGAGGAACTCAAGGATGACGACAAGAAAAGTATATGGACCATGGATTCAGTCATCTCGACATCAAGGGGAGGGATCATGATGGTGGGACTAGAGTCCCCTTGTTCTAGTGTACTAGTGATACTAGAATCCATAGGTAGAGGAGTAGATGATCCACTATGAGTGGCCTCGAAGTCGCAAAGCACATGGAGGCAATGGCAAAATTTGTCGAGACAAGGGCAACAATGGGAATAATAACCATAATGATATCACAAGGCACATAGGTGATTTGTGTGCAACTTTTTAAGTCTTTTGCCCAAATATATTAAGGCAATGTTGACCTCAGGGATATTAGACTCAGGAAACATTTCATGAACCAAAGGTTTGAGACGAGGAAGTTCAGGACAATTATAGGTGGAACACCCAACAAGCTCAGACAAAAGGCACCAAGGTGTCAACTTTGGAGCTTTGGGGGCTGGAGGAGCTTGGGGAGCCTTGTCCTTAGGTTCTTTCCTCTTGGCTTCCCCCCCCTGTTTGGAGGCTTTCACAACATGAGTGGGTTCCTGTTGAGGTTGTGGTGGAACTGGAGTAGTGACAAGGGTCATAGGGACCTATAGAATAGGGGTCAAAGCATGATAGGGTCTGAGCTGACTAGGCAGAGTTCTTGCTGGGGAATCAATGTACGAGGCTGGGATCCCCTAAGTCATATTATGTAGACTTAATGAAGCCATGAAAAGGACATAATAGATTCCAGGAGGGGGAAACATGAAAGGTATAAGTCCTTGTTACACAAAAATATCGTCACCATGATTATTTGCAGTCAGTATGGGTCTATCATCACTTGTACTGTCCTCCTAAGCAAGTCTAGGACCTCAACTCTTCAAATCAAGCTTTGTAAGTGGGAGAAAGACATTAAAAATCAATGTAACTCTGGTTCCGCACTTTCTCTCATGGTCACCTGTGGTCTCGCACCTTATGTGTACAAAAGCTGCGTACCTACCCACTCTGTTCCTAACGGTGCAGGTGCGGACCCCTGTGAAAGTCAAAAGGTGCAATTTTTATCTTAAAAAACTCACTTTGGGTTAATTCTAGAGTTTTCTAGAAGGAATTTTGACGTGGATTATTCGCTCTGAGGTGGTTCATGCATCCCAAAAGAGAAGGAGCTAATCCCTTGACTAAAGGAGCTATCCCTTTGAAGGAGGACCTAGTAACTTCCCTCCATTGCACTATAAATACACGCATTGGGGTGAGGACTAGAGAGGTTAGAAGCTGAACATTTTGAGGGTAAATGTTGGTGAAATCAAGACTCTTTGGTTGAGCTTGAGAGGAAAGATCACATACCTCTTGGTTCCATTGGAGAGTGAGTGAAACTTGTCAAAGTAGAGGAGACATCTTGTTGGACCCTGGGAGGAGCTTGTACAATGTCAAGGCAAAGGTTGTAAAGTTCTTCTTCTTTTGAATTAATACAATCAAACTCATTTTTCTCAACAAGTATCTTATGTTATTTGTTTCATGGACTCCTTGACTTTCATGTTAAATATGTTTCATGCAATTGGTTTTTTAGGTGCTATTTAATTTGTTTGCCTTTTTTGTGTTTGCAAATTCACGAAGAGGAGCTCATTTGGATCAAAAGAGCGAGGGCATCCACAAGCTTGTGTTGGATCAAAGGTAGGCCCTAAAAAACTTTGTTTGCTATTGTTTATTGAAGCATATTTAGAGAAAGATAGTGTCTAGTTGGTTTGCTTGTCGTTAGGTCTTCTGTAGATTCTAGGAAGGTCTATCTTGTCCGCAAGATCGACTCATTCCGCGCGACAGAATGGCGACCATACTGGGGACTTGATTGTTTTCTTTGTCTATACTTTGACCTGAGAAACTGTATTTTCTGTTTCTGTTTTTGACTTGATGATTGTGGGATTGGGTGAATTTAGTTAATTTTGAGTTAGTTTTCATTTTTCATAGTTTTGGGACAGGTACGCACCCTCTGAGTTAAGCACAATGCGTACTTGTACGCACTTTTGCTTTGTGCACAGAGCGTAGACGCACCTGTGTAAACAGGTTTCCTACGTACCCTGTCAAAAATATGAAGAATTTCAAATTTTCCTCTTTTTTATCAGTTTAGAATTTGTTTATAAGTTTTAGCCATTGCCCAGACCTACTTGTTCCCTGTCAAAAACTTTCCTTGGTTTAATTTCATTAGCATTAGGGTTTTAGGTGGAATTCCTAGGAATTTTGCTTGTTGGGTTTGTTTTTCGTTTTGGTTGTGTAGTGGCTCTGAGCTTAGAAGCCCTAGGGACCTCAGATTACCTTGGTGCCTACTGGTCTTCTTGTGAGTCTGACCATTTATGAAATCTCCCCTTGTTGAGGAATTCGGTTTGAGTTTTCTCATTTCAAAATTTTGAAAAGCTTGTAGTTGAAAGTTTGGAATTTTCATTTTTACAAAAAGAAAACAAAAGATTGGTTGTTTTTTGACTAATTGTGATTCTGCATAAATTAGTCCTTAGCTCACATTTACCTAAGTAAAACATCCTCAAAAATACTTTTAGTAGTCTTTGACTTCAAGTAGCTTTTTATAGTTTGTAGCTCTCAAAGTTAGTCATTTTCATTAGTTTTGAGTGTCTTTTTACAAAATATAAAAAACAAAATCTCTTTTGGAAAAGTTTGTCTTTTGTAGTGATTGAGTGCTTTGAAAAGAAAAGGGAAATTTGTGTGAAATAGCTAGTTGTCTCGTTTTGAGTGCTTTGGAAAGGAAAAGCTCTTCTTTTAATTTGTTTAATTGAGAAAGATTTGTGTTTACAAAGTAGTTGCATTCTCAAACTCTTTCTTAGTTTAGAAGTTCATCGAAGAGAAAAGATTGTTTAAATCATCCTAGGTGCATCTTTTTAGTGATTTCGAGTCGAGTCTTTACACCACGAGTTTCATCTCCGCCACCTCTTGACTTAAACAACAACCACTAAAATTAACGCTTAAAGTAAAATTCACCTAGTAACATTTTATTTCTAGGGCTCCGATACACCAACTTAGCTTAGGCTAGTGTCTTGGAGTAAGAGAGTAATTAACTCTTCAAGACAGTAAAAACAAACAAGTAGTTGTATCTTGTGGTAGGAAGAAATCCAATTGTTTCATTTATGCTCTGGGAAAGCTCCTCTTAAAGGAGAAGCACGAGATCGTGTCTGAACCAGTGTGGGAATCAATCCTTCCTCATTGGGAACGACGCCAGATATTCACGTATTAAAAACGGTAAACCTCGAATTAACCATTGTCGAGGAGCCTGGGGTCACTTGTTGGTAAACCTTGGATTATGTCAAGGAGCCTTCAAGGGGATTGAGCTTGCTACTCTGCCCTTGCGTGCGTATCGGATCATAGACTATTCCCCCAGGTGTATTTGTCTCAGTTGGTAACCTTAGTGGCCATATTCTTTAGGATTCTTCCTAAGGTGACAATGGTGGGAAGATCCAACTGTACCTGGAGCAGACGTTGGCTAGACTCACTTGGATTTTCTGGGGGGTTCACTTCACTCGAGACGGTTAAGTGGAGAAACTTGGTCCAGTCTATTCATTAAGCAGGTTTCCAGGGTAACTGTTCCAACCGCCATTTCTGTACTGAATTCTGCGACGTTGGATTTCATCACCAACTAGTGTTTTCGGTCCGAAAAGTTACTATTTGTGTGTGTTTTGATCTCTAGATTCTTTAGGCGTGTGATTCAAATTTGTTTGGTTCTTTAGAGGCTTTAGGTGTTTTTCATTGAGATTTTACTTTGTTTGCGTGTGAAGTAGTTAAAAGTTTTTAACTGTGGCTGAATTACCAAGACAGTCCCGTAGAATTCGGGGTCAGTCTCCTGAGTTTGTAAACGTGGCTGATTTACTAAGGAAGTCCCGTAGACTTCAGTCCCGAGCCATCTTGAAGGCTTGAAAGTCCTCGTAACTCCTAGTGGCAGTAAATTTGGTTCACCTGAAGAAGGAGAGTCTTCATTGGTTGTACATCCTAATTACCAAACTCTAGAAACAAGTTATAATCTTGAATCTATTTTGGTTTCCGAACTTGCTGGTAGCTTTTCATCTACTAGTGATATAGGTGAAGAACCTGAGATATCTGAACCTGTTACTCCAACATCGGGGTTTGTCTCTCCAACTTCTAGTGGTCCTAATTCACCTAGGGTAGAAAGAGTAATCACCGAAAATCTTCCTTCTGGTTTGATAGCTATTGAAGAACTTGCTCCGGAAGAAGAGGTAGGCATCCCTATCCCTGAAAATCAACCTGTTATTGATCTAAGGGAGCGTGAATCAATTTTTTATAGTCCACCTAGAAGTACTACTTGGTATCTTTCTTTGACTAATTATTTGGAAAACCCAGTGTTAAGTTTTTCACCACCTCGTGCTCCTTATCATCCTAGAGGTTTTTATACTCCCGTAAATATGTCAGGTCAGTCGTCCATGTTTACTCAATCACCTGAATCTTTTTTCTACGGCGGTCCTTCTGTTCCTGCTAGGTATCAGTCACTTTCTGGTACTTTTTCGGGAGCATCTCCTCAACCCATTGAACAAGGGTTATTCACTAGAAGCAATGGTGCAAAGCCATTGAGCGTAGAAGACATTCTTATGATGTCAGGTTCTATTCCCAATTCTCAACCTCAAGGTGGCCAGTTACCGCCTGGGGGGCAGCCTCATTTAACGCCTGGGGGACAACCTCAAGGTACACAATTTGCATCTGGGGGGCAACCTCAAGGATAGTACGTACCTACGGTACAATACGTTCCTCAAGGTCAACCCCAGACTCAATATGTACTCCAAGGTCAACCCCAGTATCAATTTATACCTCAAGGTTAACCCCAGTATCAGTACGTGCCTCAGGGATATCTACCCCAAGGTCAGTACTCGAACCAAGGTTTCCAACCACCCCAAGGTCAATCTTATTTTCAAGGGACGGGAAATGTACCTTTCAACTATCAAACCTACCCTCAACCTGGTTATGGTCCTCAATATTCTCAACCTATTATGGGTTAGTACCCCGGAACGAACATAGTGTGGGATCCATCGCAAACTCAACAGGTGTTGCAGCCAGGTGTACAGTTGTCATCTCAAACTGGACAACCCTTAGTTTCTGGTTCACCCCAGCAACCAGTCTAGTCTAACATTCAAACTTCTGTACCTTCGGTAGTTTCACAGTCTGGGCCTACTGCGCCTCGTACTCCATCTCAAACGACTGTTGCAACTGCCGCAACATCTGTTCCATCTACCCCACCTACTTCTGGAGTATCGACAGCTCCAGTTTCTACTGTTTCTGTATCTACTCCTCAGACATCTTTACCACCGTCTGGATCCACCATTCAAACTACGGTTTAGATGCCTGTAGGACAACCTGGTTTAAGTATGGTTGTCACCAGTCAATATCAATTCACCTATCAACCGTACCAGGGACAGTACCAATTTGGTCCTGCTGTCCAGCATCCAGTTTATCAGTATCAACCGTATCTTGGGTACACTTATCAACAACCTCAACAACCCCAGTACGGTCCAGTTAATCCTAGTTTTCCGGAGGATACAATATCCCGAATGCGATTCCTATTCCTAGTTATCCTAGATATCCTCCTCCTAGGGCTGGTATCATGACCCAGAGTTTTAGGGATCCTAATCGGTAGTTACCATTTATCGAAACTTTGGACTTACCAGACTTGTCGCGCTTAATGAACGATCCGATTAATTATCTTCCATTTTGGCCTCCAATGCCGAATAAGTTGCCCAGTGACATTCCCAAGTTCGAAGGTAAATCTGGAGAGGACCCGTCGAACCATGTGATGACTTACCACCTCTGATGTGTGTCGAACTCCATCACAGATGATTCGATCTGTCTTAGACTTTTCCAGCGCACTCTAATTGGTCTCGCGGCCAAGTGGTACATTGAGTTACCGTGAGGCACTTTTTATAATTTTAGTCAGTTAGCTACCTCGTTTTTAACTCATTTCTAATTGCCAGTTCGATATGACAATGGCACGGATTTGTTAACTTCACTAAAACAATAGACATCCACGTATATTTCAGATCATATTCATGAGTGGAGATGTCGACGACGTTTAATGAAGGTATTCATTCCGGATCAAATCTTGGCTGAGTGGTTTGTAAAATATTTGTTGCCAAGGATCACTGAAGATGTTGCTAAAGCCGAAGTTGTTACTGAGGAGCAAGTGATTGCTCAAGCACAGTACCTTGACTTGGTCTATACTCAGTCAGGTACGTTACATGAAAAGATCCCTGATCTTCCCAAGTCAAATCAAATCACTGCAGCTCCTTCGGGATCTCATGCCGCTGATGGTATGATTGGTACGGTTAACACTAAAAGTAAGAAGAAGTCTTCCAAGAATTCTTCTCCTATCATAACCTTGCCTGATTCCCCGACAGGAGATTCTTCTGCAGAGGTTTCCGCCGATGTTCACATTGTAGAATCATCTACAGCTAAATCAAAATCCGGTGGGAAGAAGAAAGGAAAGAAGAAGAATAAAACGGACAAAAGTTCAAAGGAGAAACCTGAAAAGGCGGAATCCAATGATGAAAATCGCAAACCTCGTTATCCGTGTCTAATTTGCGAGGAAGAAAATTTCACAAGAGACTACCCGCATTGAGCAGAGGTTGCGAAAATCGTCAAAGGTTCCCAAACTCCTGTTGTTTTGAAGGATCCATTTCCAAATCAAGATAGGAAGATGATAGGTTCTTCCTCAAGTGCCAATGAAGAACCCATATTGATGATGTCCCATGTAAGGATTGCGACTCGATCTCAAGATTATGGTAGTAAAAGTCCTGTTGATGGCAAAGAAGTAGAATCTTCTCATTCTAATCCATCAACCTCAGCTCCCGGTTCCAATCCACTACAGATCGAGAAACCTAATATAGACTTAGTAATCAAAACGCCCGCCAAGGGTGTACTTCGAAGGTCAGCTTTCAATCCACATGCGAGAGCGGCTCAGAATTATAACATTGTTGAGGATTTAGCTGTTTCACCCTCAGCAATGTCGGCTTTGGAAGTGCTGCAATCATGCCCAGCACAACGCAAATTACTTTTGTCGGCTATAGGAGCTGTTGATGTTCAGGACCCGAACCTAATAATCTTTGATCTAGAAAATAGTACACCGTGTTTGCCTCATCAAATGGCTTTCCAGATTCCAGTGATAGTCAAAAACAGGCCTATTCATCGGACTGTAATTGATGAGGGAGCCTCAACATGTATTATGTCGATACAGTGTTTGAGATCGCTTGGTTCTCCTTCACTAAATCAATCCCCGACGATTCTTAAGGCCTTTGATGGCCATGGCTTTCATCCTTTTGGCATTCTACAGGATTTGCCTATATGGGTTGAATGAAAAACCATTAGTCTAGATGTGGAGGTGGTTGATGCCCCTCTAGACTACAACCTTCTCTTGGGTCGAATTTGGTCTTGTTAACACCCAGGTTGTTCCCTTTGACTCTAAGGGAATACGGCCGGGGTAACCACTAACCAATATTTGGATTACAGTGCCTAGCCACACTGTAATCAGAGAGGGCTCTCTCTTTATAATTTGTCTCTGTTCTGTGGAGATTTTAGGCTAGCTATGAAATGAGGGTGCTTAGTTTTATGCTTTGGTTGAGGGATATCTTTCTGTACTTGAAGTGTGCAATCTGCAGATGAGTTTATTTCATTGGGCAATGGAGTCTGTGGCTACAAGTGTTTAGAAACCTTGAGATGATTTGCTGAAATTACAGGGCCATTTAAATACTTCATATAACAAAGTTAGATTATGATGGTGACATGTGAACAACCAGTGAAAAGCATTCAAGAATTTTCCACTAAGTTGGGGTGTGGGAAAGAGATAGATGCCTCAGGAGAAAACTTGACTTCCTGAGAATATTTATCACAGTGAGAGATATAGCTTGAAAAGTGTAGCAATTAAGAATTACACCTTATTTACTCTATCTGAAGAAAACATTTATAACAGCTTAGATTGAGTTCAGGGTAATCTATGATTAAATCCTGGAACTATTCTTTTACTTTTCCATTAAGTGTAAAAACTCATAAACATGAAAGAAGGTGAAAGACTAGAAAACATATAACACAGAGTTTTAAAGAAGACTTATTGTGCTATGAAACATGCAGGAATCCTGTAATATTCAGCCAGCCACCACAGTGCATCAAGGAACACAGAGCTTCGGAAATTCCATCCACCTTTTGTATTATTTCTCTGAGAGTTGTACAGCAACAGAAATATAGAAATGAAATCAACAACAACCCTTGCAAACTCATGCAAAGGGGACTTTATAGAAATGTTTATACAAAATATCTCAGGCATTGAGTCATCTGAGAGAGAAATATCTTCATTACTTCGTACAGAAAAGTAGAAAAGAAGTTATTACAGCTTTGAATGCAACATAACTGCTCTTTAAGTCTGTCAGAGGATATTTTGACCTTTGGAGGTCACTGAGTCCGTTGGAATGCTTTGCTTTAATGCTGGAAAATGTGTCTTTACGTTTGCTGCGCTGTATCTTCTCGGCCCTGCCACCTGTGACTGTGCTTGCTGCTGTGGTGACCGAATAGCCCTGCGGAGTTGGCTCAGCCTTTCATCCTTCCTTTGTATGCTTATCTACCAAAATTTTCCGTGTGTATGATCACTTATAAATTTGACAAAACATAGCATTACAGGTTCTGGCTTGATAATATTAGCTGTGTCAATCTATTCCAGACTTCCTGTGTGGGCAATTGGTGCTTCACAATTGCCTCTATGGTTTCATCTGCTTCTGTATATTTATAGAAATTTGGAGGCACATCGAACAGATGATTGATCTCGTTCATGATAAAAAATAGGTTTTCCACCCTATTATATAGAGTCTGCCCTGATGCTGGCCCTGATTCTACTGAAGTGCTGGGCTGTCCCGCAATTTGACTTGCAGCAAAGGCATTGACCCTTTTAGCATAATTTTCATGGGTAAGCAGTCTTCCCACACTGCTTAGTATGCTGGGGAGGCCTCTGTTTTGTAACACCTGAAACCTGTCCATGAACCTGTTGATTTCGGTCTGCATATCTTGGGTTCTCCTTTCTAATGTTCCAACCAGGTTTCTTAATGTCAGGACCCTTTAAACCATTGAGATTGTCTCAGTCCTGTGAGCAATTCCCATGGTGGTTAGTTGAGAGCTTGTCCTGTTATTCAATATGTTGATCATCCTATTGGCAGCATCAGGCATGTTGCCAAGGCTTGCTCTTGCTCTGTGTATTTCCCTATTTTCCTTTGTAATGAGTGCTGACTGTTCATCTATGGTCTCAATGAACTGCCACTGATCAGTAATGGACTGGCCAATATTGGCCCATAGGACTGTTTTGAGCTCTGCTGTCACCTTATCTAGTGTGAGCTCTTTCTCAAGCTCAGTTATTCTCTTTTTGAGAGCTTTTATATCTCTTTCCTTCTCAGCCACATTCTGTTTGCTCTTATCGTACCTTTCATTTACTTTAGCCAAAGATTCTTTGGCTTGATTAAGCTCTAACATTTGAGCTTCCAGGACTTGAATTTCATTTTGAAGCTTCTGCATATCCAGACTATGAGTCTGCTCTGTTGTTGGTGCAGCTGTCGATGTAGTTGGTGCTGTAGGTTCTGTTTGCTGAGGAGGAGGAACAGTAGTTGGAGCAGCTTCCTCAAGGTTGATTACTTCAGGAGGAGGCTGGGAGGTTTGACCTTCTTCTCTTTGTTTCAAGGCTGCCTGTAGTGCTGATTTTGCAGCCTCCGATTCTCCCAGCCTTTCTTGAGTTTAGATTAGCTACTTGTACAGAGATACCAACAAGGTTGTGGCCTCTTGATCATGTCTTTGCTGGGCAACATCATCTGTTTGAGGGTGAATTGTGGCTGGGAGTTTGATCTTTCTCCTCAAGGCTGCCATGTCTGCATCCCTCAATTTTAATATCTCTTGTATGCCCTTGATATCTTTGGGATCATGCCCAATCTCTATGATGATGTCTTCTAAGGACCTAATTCTGTTGTCCTTTGCTTGAGAGGATGCTTTCTCCAACTCAAGCTGAGCAGCTGTGTTGTTAAGGCTATTTTGTAGCCTGTAGTTATCCAATGTTTGGTCTGCCAGGGAAGCATAGACCATCTCACCCGTTTGCTTATGCAGTTCTATTTTGTTCATTGGGTGGATATCCTTGGCAAGGACCTCCAGGTTAGTCCTCAAGTAGTCAGAGGCAGATTGGGGCTGTACTGCTGTTGGCATAAAATGACTCATGATCATTTTGCCTTCCTGCACATCATATGCAGACATGAGTCTTTGTTGATTGGTGGGAGCCATGTTTAACAGATGGTTATACAGCTGTATCTTGATGGGCTCATTTCTCCTCTTAATGTCGATGAACTATTGTTTAATGCTGAGTCCACCTTCCCTTTGCTGATTTGAGGAACTCACTTCTCCTCCCATTGCTCTATCCTGTTCCTGTTGAAAGGAACTTGCTGATGCTTCCCTGCTGGGTGGGACCATACCAAAAGACTGTCCCATTGGCATTTCTTCCTCTGAGAAGGGATTGATTCTCTGTCTTTTCTCCCCATGAGTTGCTGATGTTGTAAGGGGAGTCTCTCGGTCTCTTTTCCTGCTTGTATCCTCCTTTTGTGGAGTTTGGAGGATTGATGCCTCAGCTGAAGTTTCTTGTCTTGGAGGCACAGTTTGTTCAGTGGATTTAGGGGCTTCTACTGTTTGCTCTTGCTGGACAGGTTGCTCTTGTCTTTTTTCTTCTTGCTGTTGGTGTTGTGTTTGTTGCTGCACATCTACTGTTTGCTCTTGCTGGACAGGTTGCTCTTGTCTTTTTTCTTCTTGCTGTTGGTGTTGTGTTTGTTGCTGCACTTCCTGCTGCATCATTTCTTCTTGTTGTTGCACTAGTGTTTCCATTTTCTCTTCAGTCATAGGAGGTGGCTGTTCCATCTGCTTTTCTTTGCCTTTGTTGGATGTCTGTGGAGTATTCATGGCAGCTTGCTGATGTGTTGTTGAGGATGAGGCAGCTGCTCCAAGTTGTCTTTGATATGAGAGGGGGACCTGTCCACAAGTTTCCAAGTCAGCTTCTTTTTGAATATTTCTAGCCTCTCTTTCTAGCAGCTCTTCACTAGTAATTTCCTCTTCTAGGGTGCCCTTTTTCCAGCTCAATGCATTAGCATACTGCTCAATCTCAGGCAGCCTCATATGTGAATAGGTACCCAATTTGTATTTTATCCTCCTGAGGGAAAAAAAATGATTGGGGTCATAGGGTATCCACTCAAAACTAGTTTGCAGTTTGAGGGCCTCTAGGATACTATTTGCCTCTTTCCTTCCCTCCTCTCTTTTGTTATATAGGAAAGGGCCCAGCTGGCTCCTTACCTTTAACTGCACTTTCTTGTTCTTACTTTGGAAGTGGAGGTAGTCGGAATTCCCAAATTGCCTGAAGTATTCTAGGGCAAAAAGTCTCATAGGGACATACCTTGGCAGCCTATAAGGCTTCAACTCACAGCCATATACTCTGATCACTGTGTGGTGTTGGTAAAAGTACCAATTACCAATGCTGTAGGTTTTGTTTAGATGGAGAATTCTCCTCATGTCATCAGTTAACCTTGGAGGAGAAACACCATACAATAATGTCATAGCTGGATGAATGAACAAGTCTATGAACTCACAGTATGTGTATGGTGATACAGAGGTGCAATGAAAAACAAAGGTCCAAAACACAACTGACCTTGGATTCCCCTGCGCATTAACTTGCTTCAGGGGAATGAAGAAGCTGCCTGGTTGATAAAACAAGAATAGATGGTAAATATACGAAGTGTATCTGAACAGTCTTTCCCTTTGCAGATTCATTAGCTGGTCATGGATCCTATTTGCAATATATGTGGCATAGTCATAATGTACAGCTGGAGGCTTTCCAGGAGAGAATATAGACAGCATTACCATTATACTATCATCCACATCCTCCACTCCCCTGAACCCTAGGACATAACTGATCAAATCCACTAGCATTCTGCCCAATTCATTTAAGTATGCATATCCAATAGGAGGAGTTCTGATGGCTTCAGAGCCTGGTTGTATGAACAGCTGATTGATTTTGATGATCTCGTCATTTGACAACTTAGTCCCCTTCTTTATCAAGTTCTGCATGTAGAGGGGGTCAATGGTTTTGCAGTGTGGAAATGCAGCATCTCATTTATGCTCTCTGGGGTGATATGGAACAGAATTGAGCCTGTGGGGCTGAGAACAGCTCTTTGGCATGGATCATAGCACTCCTGGCATCTGTGGATAAATTCTGGCATAGGATTTACCTGGGGGAGGTTGTAGATGGGCAAGTTTGAGTCCCAAATCCCTAGGATATCAGCTCCACTAAGGTGCTGGGCTTTCAACTCATTTAGCAACTGAATATTATATTTAGAGCCTAATGGAAAATAGTCTAACATCTGATAATCCATATCTCCCAGAGCTTTCCATTCTAACTCCCTGTGAGGGGCATTGAGAGGCTTGATGTTCAATGCAATTGGACTTTCCATGGTCTATTAAGCTTCTGACTTGCAGGTGAACTGGTTGAAGTAAGCAGAACAACACAGAGGTGATTCCTTACAATGAAAGTGTGAATTTTAGGGACCAGAGGGTGAATTGAGCACACAGCAATTGAAATACTGTTTAACAGATTGATAAAGACAAATAGCAGGGCTGACCAGAACTTTTCTATGGTGAATTTAGCCAGCAGAGGTTTCTAGCTCACGATTGCGCGAGCTACCTGTGAATTCAGGTTGTTTCAGTCAAATGCAGGATTTGTAAACTATTTGTTGCCTTGCCAGAGGGAAATAGGTACAGGTTACTGGATACTAGACAGTGAATTCAGTGTTTTAACACTCCCTTAACAATTTGTTTGTAGATATTTGGATAAAAACCAGGTGCAGAGAATAATTTCGAGAAATACCTCGCGGATTGCTACTAACAGTTGCAAATGCAGGTACGATGGAGGCGCCCGCGGTTTGGAGTCGAACAGTGCAGGTTGGCGTTGGTCTGGTCGTTAAATACATGCAGGAACAACAACAGTCTCTTTCGGCAAAAGTAGACAAAACACGAAATTTTGGCCTAAAATAGATTTTTGGCAATATTGGCGCATTTTTGGGATGACGTCAGCATGACGTCATCGGGTGGGGTCGGAGTCGGATGACGTCAGCATCACGTCACCGGTGATGTGGCAGGTCCTGGTTGGTCCATGGATATGCTGAAGTGGCGGACATGTCAGCGAAGGGACGGACGAATGAGGTGATGCGACGGCGGGGTGGCGGCGACGTGGCTCTGACGTGGGCATGACATGGGACCAGCAAAACTGGGCGGTAAGTGTAACAGTGGTAACAGTTTTCTCGGACCGCTTACAATACGGCCCCGGTTTTGTCAGAGGCCGCTCCGAGAGACTGAGAAGGTGACGCGTGGCCGAGGACTGACGTAACCCTTCGTCAGTTTCTCGGGCGCTAACTGTCGAGCGTGGGGACCAACCCGATATGCATAAGGGCCGTCCGATCAGAGGCGCTCGATCGGACGGCTGACGGGTTGATGAAGTGATCGAGCGATACGGAAGGGGGCGGGATTTAAAAAATGTATTTTTTGGGATGCGCGCTTAGCGGAAGATCATTGGGGTATGAAGAATTTCGATGGTTTTTTAATATATTTTCAATAAAATCAATATAGCGCCCGAACCATCGGAGTCATAAAAATGGGTTTTTTATGAATAGTTTTGTCAAAATGCACCCGGTGCTTAGACTTTGGATAAAGGAGAAAAGTGGGTTTTTAGAGTATTTTTGCCAATGAAGCGAGTTAAAGGGACAAAAGGGGTTTTTAGCAAGGTTTTTGGGGATTTTTTTTTTTTGGTTTTTCTGAGCAGAGGGAAGGTGAGAGCTTAGGGGAGAGGTTGTTGCTCATAACCAGAGGTTAGAGCAACCCCAGGATAGGGTTGACCATAGTCCCAGGTGGACTAAAGTCTCCCTTTAGACAGACATATTTAGCTATAATGCTAAGAGGAGGATATTTATAGAATGCTTTGGGGGTTTATACACCATGGTGTTAATAATACTAGGGAAAGGGTAACATAGGGGAATTACATACTAGAGTTAGAGTTAATATGGGGGAATATGTGAATGAGGGGGAAAATCACTAAGTTTACTTGAAACTTACTTAGTTTAGGGAGTAGATCAAAATGAAAAGAATTTTTAGACAAGAAATGTGGCTTTTCAATGAATAAAACCACCATCAAACCTCAAGTTTTCTAAGCAATTCAATTGATGAGGGGATGTTAGTAATGAGTGGGAAAAGGGATAATTGGGAAGTTAGACATGCTTCTTTGTTTTTCTTTTCTCATCTTGACCATCAAGGTTAAATCTAAAAGGAATACCACTTCTGCAACCCCATCTACTTACCCAGCTATTTTGCCTAGCATTTTTTGTTTCTTCTTGAAGGGTGCATTTAGGCTTGCAGACCCTTACTTGCCTTTTCTTTTCTTTGGCTTTTTCTTTTGTTTTTCTATCTACTTCTACCCTTATTTCTTCCAAGGTCCCAGATTAAGCTGTTGGGAGCCTTTTCTTCTCTACCTGAACTACTTGTCTGCCAAGATTAAACAGTTTGGACAGACTCCTTTCTCTATTCTACAACTGAAAATTTAAAACATGACATGATCCAGTTTAGACTGTTGGACCATCCATCAAAATTTGAGTCCATACCAAGCTATGAGTACAACTTGTATTCTTATGGAAATATGTGATCTTTGCATCATCAAAGCAGAGCATATTTGGACCTTTTCATTGCCAATCATGAAATATGAAACCTATTGGTATAGGTAGCTAACAGTGGCTCCACATGGGGGTGGTGTTTCATTTGAAAGACCAAGAACAGCAGGTCAGATTGCCTTGCTCCTTGACTGCTCTTGCCAATCTTGAAGTTTGCTGCTTTGAAATGCTAAAATTGTGTGCTTCTCTTCTTGGTAGACCTCTGATTCTATTCACCTTTCGCTGGCAGTTTTAAGAAAACTTTGAGAAATTGCATTTCTACATGTTGACAGAAAATAATATATACATCTGCATATGTACAAGGGAAAACTCAGGCTGCACTTATGGGTGATATTCAAAATAGTGCTTCAGCATCCTGCCATTCACAGGACCTTCATCCAAATCAGTTTCATTGAGACTCTTAAGGAAATAAGTGTTGTTTCCTTGTACTGCTTGGACATCAAATGGTCCTTTCCAAAGGGTATCAAATTTTCCATGTTTTCCCTTACCTCTCTTCTTGAATCCCACTTGAGGACTTTGTCACCAATGTTGAAATCTTCTTCCTTAGTTCTTCTATCAAAGGCCTTCTTTAATTTTTCTTGTAGAACTTGAACTCTGCTGAAAACTTGGTCTCTAGTTTGCTGTAAACATATGATCTGATTGATTCTTCTTTACATATCATTTGGTTCAGCTTGGCTTTCTTGAAGAAGTTTCATAACAGGCACTCCTAGTGATGAAGGAAATTTGGCCTCTAATCCATAAACCAACTCATATGGGCTGGTCCCAATTGATCTCTTGGTTGTTAGTCTATCTGCCCATAGGGCATTCACAAGCTTCTTATGCCAATTCTTTTTGTTCTCTTCTAGCACTTTCTTTATGATGTTTACCAGACTTTTATTTGATGACTCAGCAAGGCCATTTCCTTGGGGATAGTATGCAATAGAATGGCCCAAGGTGATGTGAAATTTATGGCAGAAGTTCACCATTTTCTTGGATCTAAAAGCAACAGCATTGTCTGTTATTATTTTGTCAGGACAGCCAAATCTAGCCAATATGTTGTTCTCCAAGAACTGAATGATAGTGGAATCATTTTCTTGTCTGCATGGAACAACTTCAATCCACTTGGTGAAGTAGTCTGTGGCTGTTAAGATCCATCTATGTTGGCCTGAAGATGAGGGATGAATTTCCCCAATGAAATCCAAGCCCCATTGTTGAAAAGGTCTCTCTGTTGCAATAGGCCTTAAGGGAAGTGGCAGCAACTGTCTCTTTCCCTCAAACACTTGACATTTATGACATGAGGTGGTGAATTTCTTGACATCAGAGAACATGGTGGGCCAGTAGTACCCAGCCCTTAGTATTTTATCCACAGTGGACTTCCAGTACAAGTGTCCACCACAGTCACCTGCATGAAATTCCTTTATGATATTGTTAGTTTCATTCTCAATTAGGCAGTTTAGCAATATTCCTTCATGGTTTTTCCACAATAAATTTCCATCCATAACACAAAATTTAGAAGCTTTCATTTTTAAAAACCTACATTTAGTTCTGGACCATCCTGGGGGAGCACACAGGTTTTGCAATACATAACATATATCAGAGTACCAAGGGGATTGTTCAAAGGCTACATTGATCTTTGGAGTCGCCAGCTCCGGTTCACTATCCAGCTGGTTAATGTCTAAGGCTTGGAAATTTGCTTCTGTCATTAATTTAGCCAAGCCTTGCCCTTTTATTAGTTTTGTAGGTTTTATCTCAATATCAAATTCCAAGATGTTGGCAATCCACTTTCCTCTTCTGCCCTCTAAATTTTCTTGGGTGAGAATGTCTTTGACAATAGGACTTGGCACATATGCTATAACATGGGAATAAAGGATATAAATCCTAAAGTCTTTGATGGCTTTGACCAAAGCATAAGCTTGCTTTTCCATGATTTGATACTTTAAAGGTGCATCTCTAAGAGCTTTGCTAAAGAAAGCAATTGGCTTCTCATTTCCTTGGTCATCTTTTTGCAGCAAAACAACAGCAATAGTATGCTGGGAGGCAAAAGAGAAAATGATAAATTCTCTGTCAAACTGAGGATTGGTCAGCACTGGGGTTTGGGTAAGGGCCAGTTTTATACCTTCAAAGGCTTGATTGGCTTCAATAGTCCATTTGACTTTTGAATCCTTTTTTAGCATGTTATTTAATAATCTAATTAGTTCTGCTAAGTTTGGGATAAACCTTCTCAAGAAATTGATTTTTCCCAAGAATCCTTGCAACTCTTTGACATTTCTTGGGTGGGGCATTTGTAGGATACCCTGTATCCTATCTGGGTCAATTCTAATGCCATCTTTAGAAATGATGTGGCCCAATAGCTTACCTTCCTCTAAACCAAACAAGGATTTTTTGGGATTCAAGGAAATTCCATATTTTCTGCATTTTAGGAAGATCTGTCTCAAATGTTTTATATGTTCTTGGTCTGATTTTGAGAAAGGTGTAAGGTCATCTAGGTAAATGACAAGGAAGTCATGAATCTCTTTGGAAAAAGAAATATCCATTGCTCTTTGAAAAGTTTCCCCTGCATTTTTCAATCCAAAAGGCATCTTTACATATTTGAAAGTTCCCCATGGAGTAGTGAATGCCGTTTTGTGTTGATCATCAGGGTGTACCAGGATTTTTGAAACCTGAAAATCCATCCAGTAATGAGATCCTTGAGGCCCCTACCACTCTTTGGAGAATGTGATCCATCTTGGGTAAGGGATAGTTGTCTTTGAGGGATACTTGGTTCAGATTCCTTAAGTCTACACACAGCCTTATTTCACCAGTCTTCTTTCTTGTAGGGACGAAGTTGGAGATCCATTCAGAGAATCTAATTGGTGCTATGATGCCTGCCTAGAACATTTTCTGTACTTCTTGTTCCATTGCTGGGAGAAGCATAGGATTGATTCTCCTCAATTTTTGTTTAAAGGGCTTTTGATCAGGTTTGAGAGGGATTGTATGCTGGATAACAGAGGTGTCATAGGACTTTAGGTCCTCATACCTCCATGCAAAGACATCCTGGAACTCTTTAAAGAGGTCAATGTATTTAGGCTTTTGGTCAGGAGGTAAAGAAGCAGACAATTTAATTATTTTGGGTTTGTCAATTGTACCTATGTTTCATTCTTCAATGGCTGCATTTAAGGGCTGCATTTTTGGTTTTCTGGGGATATCATTTGAGTCAAAGATGTCTTCTAGTGGAGTTAGGCCTGTTGGTAGAAAATTGTCTTTCAGCTCTATGATTTCAGTTTCAGTATTGGCCACTTCCTCACAATTGGTTGATTGAATTTGCTGAATGTTGTCCTTATTGAAAATAGTTGGATTTAGCATTTGTTTTGCTGTTCTAGGTGATATTGGGTGAGTAGTTTTCTGAAACTGTATTTGTGATGGACTTGCTCTTTCAAGTATTTGTGATTGACTTGCTGTATCAAGTATTTGTGATTGACTTGCTGTATCAGTGTCAATATTTAATCCTGCAAATTCTTGTTGCAGAGTTAAAAAATGGTTTATTTGCTTGTCATCCTCAAATACTTGCCAATCATTAACATTGTTTGGAATGGAGGGTCTGTGTTTTACCTCATCTGTAAAACAATGATGGGGCTCAAAAGGCAGTTTGCAGGTACTTGAAAAGGTGGCCAAACTATGAGTGTGCAGATTGTGGGTTCTAGGAATTTTAGTGATTTGGAATTCAGAAAAAAAGTTTAGTACCTCAGCAACAGCAGACCTATAAGTCCTTAGTCTTTTGTCATTGGTGACAAAGTTTCCCTTCACTTGTTGAATAACTAGATCTGAATCACCCATGATTGAAACCCTGGCAGCTTGTAAGAACTTTACTAACTTGAGGCCTAGTAAAAGAGCTTCATATTCTGCCATGTTATTAGTACATCTGAAGTTCAATCTATAGGCTTTTCCTTCTGCATGACTATTTTCTTTATTGTGTACCCAAACTCCAGCTCTTGCCCCTAACTTGTTGACTGAGCCATCAAATTCAAGGAACCATAGAATATCCTGTTGGGAAGGAGATTTAATGATCTGTTCATGGGTTGGCAATGTGAGTAGAAGTTGTGGTTTTTCAGCTAGCTTGTCTTCTAGGACAGTTTCATCATTTGATTGGGTATGCTTGATATTTAGAACAGCAGCAGTATCTAGTGTTTGATTGACTGTTGTTTCATGGGTGGTAATTCTTTCATTTGAGTCTTCCTCCTGTATGAGTATCTTGGTTTCAACCTCACCTTTAGAGGGAGTTGTGCTGTCATTGAAGAGAATGTATGAGTCTATGTCTGAATGGACAGCATATATGGGAAAGTTTTGAGGCTTTTCTTCACTGCTGACCATGTATTTCATGAGTGTTTCTCTGTACAGTCTTTTTGGTTGCCCAAAAACAGAGATGGTGGCATATGACATGTCTAATTGTAGGGAACCTTGGAGTTTAGCTCCCCAAGATCTTGATAACAACATCCCATACTTAGGTGGAATATCAGCAACTACCACATCCATTAGGATTGTCTTGTTTGTGTATTGAACCAGAGACACACATAAATATTTTATGAGACCTAGACACTTGACTTGGCTGGAGTCAAAGGAAAACAGGTCCTTGTATGGTCTTGTTATGTCTAGATTCAATCTCTCCATGACTGCTTTTGGCATGAGATTGTGAGAGGCACCTGAGTCAAACATTGCATTATGTAATATTTTATCATGAATGTGTAAGCTGACATAAAAAGGTAATACCCCTGTGGCTACCGTTTTTCCATCCACTTCCGGGCCAAACAGTAATTCTGGGGTGTCATCCAGCACATTGACATCATCTTTGTTGCTAGTGAGTTGAAGGGACTTTTTGATCTGTAGTTTATAGATGTCATGCTTGGCTAGTTCTGAGAGAGGAATTGCTATCTTTAGTTTTCCAATTTCAGTTTCTAAGTCAAAAGGTTTTTCAGATTGGGTCTTGGGGTTATGGATAACAGTCCTTTCCTTGTTCATTAAATCTTCTTCTTGATTTTTATCTTGACTTTGGGACCTGCCTCTTTTACCCATCTCTTGGGGAGTAACCTTTAAATTAGGTTGAGAAGGTGAAGTAGCCATAGGCTGCTGTTTTAAGGACAGTGATTCAATGATCTCTTCAATAATCACTTCTTCTGCAGGTGAATTTATTTTGTCATTAGGCTCTGTGACTATGACTCTTTCAAGCTGTTGATTATCCTTTATATTTTCAGGCTGGTTTACATTCACAGTTCTGCTCCTCAGCTTGTATTGTTTATGGACTTCATAAACAGCAGTATCATAGCCTTGTTTGAAGTCAAAGGATTCACCTGATTTAGTTTGGAACAGTTTGATTTCATCATCCTCATGATCTTCTTGTGTTAAGAAAACTTGACTTTCACCATCTAGACCTATTAAATTAATCTCAGGATCTTCATTGGGCTATGTTGATGTGGAAGTTTCTGCATAATTTTCTTGGAAAGGGGGTCTTATGTCTTGGTCAGCACTGGCCTTGCCAACATTTGGGTTTTGAGTTCTTCTGAAATTTGGATTCCTAGGAGGGTTGTTTTGTGGTGCTTCCCATGATGATTTTCTCTCAACCGATTCCACTCTATCACCTAATCTCTTCATTCCATTTAGTATTGCATCTAGCTTTTGATCAAAGGCAGAGGGCTCCTCTTTGAAAACAATCCTCTTTTCCAACCTTGCCCTGTTCCTTTTGGCAATTAGGTTGGCTTCACTATAACAGCAACCCTTTGGGCCTCTGCAAGGGATTGAGGATCTCTTTCCTTCAACTGATAGGCCATGTCAGGGTCAAAACCATCAGGGAATTTGTACAAGGCTAAATCAGGAGGAGGTCTTAAATTTTGTGGAATCGCGTTATATACATTGTTAAATCTTGCACAATACTCCAAAACAGTCTCTTGGGGACCTCTTTTGATAGTGTCATATTCCCCAAGTATGTGCAGAGGATCTTTCTTCTTCTCCCATCTACTAGTAAAGGCTTGATACAGTTCATCAGGAGTTGTGATGGAGTTTGCATTCAGGGATCTAAACCAAGTTCTTACATCCCCAGTTAGGCTTTGCACAAACATCCTCATTCTCACACTGTCATCATCTATTTCATAGGTCTCAAAATGGTCTTGCATCCTTTTGGCATGCTGGACAGCTGTCAGAGGGCCATTGGAGTCAAAATACGAGATTTTGGTTTGGTAATCTTGGGGTAGAGCTGCAGCATTAGCTGGTATCTGCAAGGGTGCATACTTGTTAGCCATATTTACAGGGTTTAGAGGATTCACAGGGGCAGCAGGGATAATAGGAACAGTGGGTACCACAGGGGTGACAAGTAAGGGTGAACCTAGAGTGTTGGTCAAGGGGATATGTGCAGTGGATGAAGATGTGAGAGGAGGGCTTTGAGATGTGGATGGTGAACTAGGGGAACTAGGGGTAGACCAGAAAAGGACCTTGCATGGGGTAGAGATAAGGCTGGGATGATCTGAATCTGAGGTTAAATCAGCAGGCTGCTTCTACCTTTGCTGCCTCCTAATGTTTCTAGGGAAGGTATTTGGAGTATCAACAATGATAGGTGGATTAGGGTCAGGATTTGCCCTAGTATGCCGTGGATTTTTCTTGGGAGCCAGCTTCTAACTGTTTTTAGGATTTTTATAGGAAGTTTTTTATCTTCAAGGACTGGATAAAGATTTTGGAATGGCTATATATATTCCAAAGCTGATATGAAGACTCACTGAAACAGCTCTTCCCTAAAGCTGTCAATGTGATACAGAAACAGTTTTGAAGGCTTCCTGACTGATTTTCAGGCTTGATTTGCAGCTTTGAGAGATGTATAGAAATTGGAAAATCCTAAGAAGTCCCCAGTGGAGTCGCCAATTATGTTAACACCCAGGTTGTTCCCTTTGACTCTAAGGGAATACGGCCGGGGTAACCACTAACCAATCTTTGGATTACAGTGCCTAGCCACACTGTAATCAGAGAGGGCTCTCTCTTTATAATTTGTCTCTGTTCTGTGGAGATTTTAGGCTAGCTATGAAATGAGGGTGCTTAGTTTTATGCTTTGGTTGAGGGATATCTTTCTGTACTTGAAGTGTGCAATCTGCAGATGAGTTTATTTCATTGGGCAATGGAGTCTGTGGCTACAAGTGTTTAGAAACCTTGAGATGATTTGCTGAAATTACAGGGCCATTTAAATACTTCATATAACAAAGTTAGATTATGATGGTGACATGTGAACAACCAGTGAAAAGCATTCAAGAATTTTCCACTAAGCTGGGGTGTGGGAAAGAGATAGATGCCTCAGGAGAAAACTTGAATTCCTGAGAATATTTATCACAGTGAGAGATATAGCTTGAAAAGTGTAGCAATTAAGAATTACACCTTATTTACTCTATCTGAAGAAAACATTTATAACAGCTTAGATTGAGTTCAGGGTAATCTGTGATTAAATCCTGGAACTATTCTTTTACTTTTCCATTAAGTGTAAAAACTCATAAACATGAAAGAAGGTGAAAGACTAGAAAACATATAACACAGAGTTTTAAAGAAGACTTATTGTGCTATGAAACATGCAGGAATCCTGTAATATTCAGCCAGCCACCACAGTGCATCAAGGAACACAGAGCTTCGGAAATTCCATCCACCTTTTGTATTATTTCTCTGAGAGTTGTACAACAACAGAAATATAGAAATGAAATCAACAAAAACCCTTGCAAACTCATGCAAAGGGGACTTTATAGAAATGTTTATACAAAATATCTCAGGCATTGAGTCATCTGAGAGAGAAATATCTTCATTACTTCGTACAGAAAAGTATAAAAGAAGTTATTATAGCTTTGAATGCAACATAACTGCTCTTTAAGTCTGTCAGAGGATATTTTGACCTTTGGAGGTCACTGAGTCGGTTGGAACGCTTTGCTTTAATGCTGGAAAATGTGTCTTTACGTTTGCTGCGCTGTATCTTCTCGGCCCTGCCACCTGTGACTGTGCTTGCTGCTGTGGTGACCGAATAGCCCTGCTGAGTTGGCTCAGCCTTTCATCCTTCCTTTGTATGCTTATCTACCAAAATTTTCCGTGTGTATGATCACTTATAAATTTGACAAAACATAACATTACAGGTTCTGGCTTGATAATATTAGCTGTGTCAATCTATTCCAGACTTCCTGTGTGGGCAATTGGTGCTTCACAATTGCCTCTATGGTTTCATCTGCTTCTGTATATTTATAGAAATTTGGAGGCACATCGAACATATGATTGACCTCGTTCATGATGAAAAACAGGTTTTCCACCCTATTATATAGAGTCTGCCCTAATGCTGGCCCTGATTCTACTGAAGTGCTGGGTTGTCCTGCAATTTGACTTGCAGCAAAGGCATTGACCCTTTTAGCATAATTTTCATGGGTAAGCAGTCTTCCCACACTGCTTAGTATGCTGGGGAGGCCTATGTTTTGTAACACCTGAAACCTGTCCATGAACCTGTTGATTTCGGTCTGCATATCTTGGGTTCTCCTTTCTAATGTTCCAACCAGGTTTCTTAATGTCAGGACCCTTTTAACCATTGAGATTGTCTCAGTCCTATGAGCAATTCCCATGGTGGTCAGTTGAGAGCTTGTCCTGTTATTCAATATGTTGATCATCCTATTGGCAGCATCAGGCATGTTGCCAAGGCTTGCTCTTGCTCTGTGTATTTCCCTATTTGCCTTTGTAATGAGTGTTGACTGTTCATCTATGGTCTCAATGAACTGCCACTGATCAGTAATGGACTGGCCAATATTGGCCCATACGACTGTTTTGAGCTCTGCTGTCACCTTATCTAGTGTGAGCTCTTTCTCAAGCTCAGTTATTCTCTTTTTGAGAGCTTTTATATCTCTTTCCTTCTTAGCCACATTCTGTTTGCTCTTATCGTACCTTTCATTTACTTTAGCCAAAGATTCTTTGGCTTGATTAAGCTCTAACATTTGAGCTTCCAGGACTTGAATTTCATTTTGAAGCTTCTGCATATCCAGACTATGAGTCTACTCTGTTGTTGGTGCAGCTATCGATGTAGTTGGTGCTGTAGGTTCTATTTGCTGAGGAGGAGGAACAGTAGTTGGAGCAGCTTCCTCAAGGTTGATTACTTCAGGAGGAGGCTGGGAGGTTTGACCTTCTTCTCTTTGTTTCAAGGCTTCCTGTAGTGCTGCTTTTGCAGCCTCCGATTCTCCCAGCCTTTCTTGAGTTTGGATTAGCTTCTTGTACAGAGATACCAACAAGGTTGTGGCCTCTTGATCATGTCTTTGCTGGGCAACATCATCTGTTTGAGGGTGAATTGTGGCTGGGAGTTTGATCTTTCTCCTCAAGGCTGCCATGTCTGCATCCCTCAATTTTAATATCTCTTGTATGCCCTTGATATCTTTGGGATCATGCCCAATCTCTATGATGATGTCTTCTAAGGACCTAATTCTGTTGTCCTTTGCTTGAGAGGATGCTTTCTCCAACTCAAGCTGAGCAGCTGTGTTGTTAAGGCTATTTTGTAGCCTGTAGTTATCCAATGTTTGGTCTGCCAGGGAAGCATAGACCATCTCACCCGTTTGCTTATGCAGTTCTATTTTGTCCATTGGGTGGATATCCTTGGCAAGGACCTCCAGGTTAGTCCTCAAGTAGTCAGAGGCAGATTGGCGCTGTACTGTTGTTGGCATAAAATGACTCATGATCATTTTGCCTTCCTGCACATCATATGCAGACATGAGTATTTGTTGATTGGTGGGAGCCATGTTTAACAGATGGTTATACAGCTGTATCTTGATGGGCTCATTTCTCCTCTTAATGTCGATGAACTGCTGTTTAATGCTGAGTCCACCTTCCCTTTGAACTCACTTCTCCTCCCATTGCTCTATCCTGTTCCTGTTGAAAGGAACTTGCTGATGCTTCCCTGCTGGGTGGGACCATACCAAAAGACTGTCCCATTGACATTTCTTCCTCTGAGAAGGGATTGATTCTCTGTCTTTTCTCCCCATGAGTTGCTGATGTTGTAAGGGGAGTCTCTCGGTCCCTTTTCCTGCTTGTATCCTCCTTTTGTGGAGTTTGGAGGATTGATGCCTCAGCTGAAGTTTCTTGTCTTGGAGGCACAGTTTGTTCAGTGGATTTAGGGGCTTCCACTATTTGCTCTTGCTGGACAGGTTGCTCCTATCTTTGTTCTTCTTGTTGTTGGTGTTGTGTTTGTTTCTGCACTTCCTGCTGCATCATTTCTTCTTGTTGTTGCACTAGTGTTTCCATTTGCTCTTTAGTCATAGGAGGTGGCTGTTCCATCTGCTTTTCTTTGCCTTTGTTGGATGTCTGTGGAGTATTCATGGCAGCTTGCTGATGTGTTGTTGAGGATGAGGCAGCTGCTCCAAGTTGTCTTTGATATGAGAGGGGGACCTGTCCACAAGTTTCCAAGTCAGCTTCTTTTTGAATATTTCTAGCCTCTCTTTCTAGCAGCTCTTCACTAATAATTTCCTCTTCTAGGGTGCCCTTTTTCCAGCTCAATGCATTGGCATACTGCTCAATCTCAGGCAGCCTCATATGTGAATAGGTACCCAATTTGTATTTTATCCTCCTAAGGGAAACAAAATGATTGGGGTCATAGGGTATCCACTCAAAACTAGTTTGCAGTTTGAGGGCCTCTAGGATACTATTTGCCTCTTTCCATCCCTCCTCTCTTTTGTTATATAGGAAAGGGCCCAGCTGGCTCCTTACCTTTAACTGCGCCTTCTTGTTCTTACTTTGGAAGTGGAGGTAGTCGGCATTCCCAAATTGCCTGAAGTATTCTAGGGAAAAAAGTCTCATAGGGACATACCTTGGTAGCCTATAAGGCTTCAACTCACAGCCATATACTCTGATCACTGTGTGGTGTTGGTAAAAGTACCAATTACCAATGCTGTAGGTTTTGTTTAGATGGAGAATTCTCCTCATGTCATCAGTTAACCTTGGAGGAGAAACACCATACAATAATGTCATAGCTGGATGAATGAACAAGTCTATGAACTCACAGTATGTGTATGGTGATACAGAGGTGCAATGAAAAACAGAGGTCCAAAACACAACTGACCTTGGATTCCCCTAGGCATTAACTTGCTTCAGGGGAATGAAGAAGCTGCCTGGTTGATAAAACAAGAATAGATGGTAAATGTACGAAGTGTATCTGAACAGTCTTTCCCTTTGCAGATTCATTAGCTGGTCATGGATCCTATCTGCAATATATGTGGCATAGTCATAATGTACAGCTAGAGGCTTTCTAGGAGAGAATATAGACAACATTACCATTATACTATCATCCACATCCTCCACTCCCCTGAACCCTAGGACATAGCTGATAAAATCCACTAGCATTCTGCCCAATTCATTTAAGTATGCATATCCAATAGGAGGAGTTCTGATGGCTTCAGAGCCTGGTTGTATGAACAGCTGATTGATTTTGATGATCTGGTCATTTGACAACTTAGTCCCCTTCTTTATCAAGTTCTGCATGTAGAGGGGGGTCAATGGTTTTGCAGTGTGGAAATGCAGCATCTCATTTATGCTCTCTGGGGTGATATGGAACAGAATTGAGCCTGTGGGGCTGAGAACAGCTCTTTGGCATGGATCATAGCACTCCTGGCATCTGTGGATCAATTCTGGCATAGGATTTACCTGGGGGAGGTTGTAGATGGGCAAGTTTGAGTCCCAAATCCCTAGGATATCAGCTCCACTAAGGTGCTGGGCTTTCAACTCATTTAGCAACTGAATATTATATTTAGAGCCTAATGGAAAATAGTCTAACATCTGATAATCCATATCTCCCAGAGCTTTCCATTCTAACTCCCTGTGAGGGGCATTGAGAGGCTTGATGTTCAGTGCAATTGGACTTTCCATGGTCTATTAAGCTTCTGACTTGCAGGTGAACTGGTTGAAGTAAGCAGAACAACACAGAGGTGATTCCTTACAATGAAAGTGTGAATTTTAGGGACCAGAGGGTGAATTGAGCACACAGCAATTGAAATACTGTTTAACAGATTGATAAAGACAAATAGCAGGGCTGACCAGAACTTTTCTATGGTGAATTTAGCCAGCAGAGGTTTCTAGCTCACGATTGCGCGAGCTACCTGTGAATTCAGGTTGTTTCAGTCAAATGCAGGTTTCGTAAACTGTTTGTTGCCTTGCCAGAGGGAAATAGGTACAGGTTACTGGATACTAGACGGTGAATTCAGTGTTTTAACACTCCCTTAACAGTTTGTTTGTAGAAATTTGGATAAAAACCAGGTGCAGAGAATAATTTCGAGAAATACCTTGCGGATTGCTACTGACAGTTGCAAATGCAGGTACGACGGAGGCGCCCGCGGTTTGGAGTCGAACAGTGCAGGTTGGCGTTGGTCTGGTCGTTAAATACATGCAGGAACAACAACAGTCTCTTTCGGCAAAAGTAGAAAAAACACGAAATTTTGGCCTAAAATAGATTTTTGGCAATATTGGCGCGTTTTTGGGATGACGTCAGCATGACGTCATCGGGTGGGGTCGGAGTCGGATGACGTCAGCATGACGTCACCGGTGATGTGGCAGGTCCTGGTTGGTCCATGGATATGCTGAAGTGGCAGACATGTCAGCGAAGGGACGGACGAATGAGGTGATGCGACGGCGGGGTGGCGGCGACGTGGCTCTGACGTGGGCATGACATGGGACCAGCAAAACCGGGCGGTAAGTGCAACAGTGGTAACGGTTTTCTCGGACCGCTTACAATACGGCCCCGGTTTTATCGGAGGTCGCTCCGAGAGACTGAGAAGGTGACGCGTGGCCGAGGACTGACGTAACCCTTCATCAATTTCTCGGGCGCTAACTGTCGGGCGTGGGGACCAACCCAATATGCATAAGGGCCGTCCGATTAGAGGCGCTCGATCGGACGGCTGACGGGTTGATGAAGTGATCGAGCGATACGGAAGGGGGCAAGATTTACAAAATGTATTTTTTGGGATGCGCGCTTAGCGGAAGATCATTGGGGTATGAAGAATTTCGATGGTTTTTTAATATATTTTCAATAAAACCAATATAGCGCCCGAACCATCGGAGTCATAAAAATGGGTTTTTTATGAATTGTTTTGTCAAAATGCGCCCGGTGCTTAGACTTTGGTTAAAGGAGAAAAGTGGGTTTTTAGAGTATTTTTGCCAATGAAGCGAGTTAAAGGGACAAAAGGGGTTTTTAGCAAGGTTTTTGGGGATTTTTTTTTTGGTTTTCCTGAGCAGAGGGAAGGTGAGAGCTTAGGGGAGAGGTTGTTGCTCATAACCAGAGGTTAGAGCAGCCCCGAGACAGGGTTGACCATAGTCCCAGGTGGACTAAAGTCTCCCTTTAGACAGACATATTTAGCTATAATGCTAAGAGGAGGATATTTATAGAATGCTTTGGGGGTTTATACACCATGGTGTTAATAATACTAGGGAAAGGGTAACATAGGGGAATTACATACTAGAGTTAGAGTTAATATGGGGGAATATGTGAATGAGGGGGAAAATCACTAAGTTTACTTGAAACTTACTTAGTTTAGGGAGTAGATCAAAATGAAAAGAATTTTTAGACAAGAAATGTGGCTTTTCAATGAATAAAACCACCATCAAACCTCAAGTTTTCTAAGCAATTCAATTGATGAGGGGATGTTAGTAATGAGTGGGAAAAGGGATAATTGGGAAGTTAGACATGCTTCTTTGTTTTTCTTTTCTCATCTTGACCATCAAGGTTAAATCTGAAAGGAATACCACTTCTGCAACCCCATCTACTTACCCAGCTATTTTGCCTAGCATTTTTTGTTTCTTCTTGAAGGGTGCATTTAGGCTTGCAGACCCTTACTTGCCTTTTCTTTTCTTTGGCTTTTTCTTTTGTTTTAATATCTACTTCTACCCTTATTTCTTCCAAGGTCCCAGATTAAGCTGTTGGGAGCCTTTTCTTCTCTACCTGAACTACTTGTCTGCCAAGATTAAACAGTTTGGACAGACTCCTTTCTCTATTCTACAACTGAAAATTTAAAACATGACATGATCCAGTTTAGACTGTTGGACCATCCATCAAAATTTGAGTCCATTCCAAGCTATGAGTACAGCTTGTATTCTTATGGAAATATGTGATCTTTGCATCATCAAAGCAGAGCATATTTGGACCTTTTCATTGCCAATCATGAAATATGAAACCTATTGGTATAGGTAGCTAACAGGTCTTACGCTATGACAACGGTCGTTTCATCGGTCTTTAGAGTCATAAAGTTTCCACATAATGGAAAGATCGTAACAATAGACCAGCTGGCTTACTTTTCATCCGAGCCAACCTCTTCGGAGAGTATTCGGCACGTCGGTAAAATGACTATCCCATATAAGGATGTTGGAGTAGGATTAGTTAAAGATGCCGGTTTACTGGGAACTTTTCCTTTTCCTCCAATCAACGCATTAGCTTCATTTGCAACTATTCATATGATTACATCAAACACTATTTTTTATGACGATCCTTGGATCGTTCCTTCTGAATCTGAAATAGACTCATTTGGTAATTCCATGCCTTTGAGTCCATATGAAATTGCCTATGAAGCTGTGCAGTCTTTTGTCATGTTCAACTGAAAAAGACTTAATGAATGTGGTCCGTGAGGAATCACTTTTCACATCAACCTCGGATTTAACTACGTTTTCTGAACTTGTTTACTTTGATGAGCAAATTCGTGAAATCCTATGTGTAGATGATTTACCATGGGAAGATCTCCATCACAGATCTTCGTTTTTACCTGAGGATGATCGTTTTGAAAATAATTTCTCATCAATCTTTACGACCGAATATGTCAAGGAACCTCAGAATCCAATGAAACATCCCGATTCAGAGTTAAATTTGGGAAACATCTCTCGAACTATTCCCATTGACATTTCGGTTAAGCCTGGAATTGTTGAGAACATTCACATAGGTGCCTCGTGTACAGATGACGAAATTCAATTATATAAGGCCCTATTTCAAGAATTCTGTGACATGTTTTCCTGGTCCTATGAGGAAATGCCAGGAATTGATCCCACAATTGTTGTTCATGAGATCAAAACTTACCCGGACGCTAAACCCGTCCAACAACGTTTGCGTCAAATTCACCCACGAAAAGCTACTGCAATTAAAGAAGAAGTTGAAAAACTGTTGAAAGCAGGTTTCATTTATCCGATCCCGCTAACGGATTGGGTATCGAATATTGTTCCAGTTAAAAAAAAACAGGGGACAATAAGAATATGCATCGATTATAGGGACATTAATCGAACCTGTCCAAAGGACAATTACCCAACTCCCTATATCGATCAAATCATTGATGATTGTGCCGGCAGCGAAATATTTTCCTTTATGGATGGTTTTTCCAGATACAATCAAATCAACATTCTACCTGCCAATCAACCAAAAACGACTTTTATTTGTCCATGGGGGACATTTGCTTATTGAAAATTACCTTTTGGGCTTAAGAATGCCAGAGCAACTTTTCAGAGGGCGATGTCTTATGCGTTTCATGACATCAAGCACATTGTGCAACCCTATCTCGATGACTTGCCTACTCATTCACTACATCGAGTTGATCACCTCGTCCACTTACGAGCAATCTTTATGAGGTGTAGGCATTATCGTATTCGGTTGAACCCACACAAATGTGTCTTCTGTATAGAAACGGGTTGATTGCTGGGATTTGTAGTTTCGAAAGCCGACATTCGCGTTGATCCCTCGAAGGTCGAAGCTATTATCAATTTGCCTCCTCCTTCGAGTCTTCGCCAATTCCAAAGTTTGCAGGGGAAAGCAAACATTTTACGACGATTCATTCCTAACTACACTGAGGTTACAAAGGGTTTTACACGGTTGTTTAAACAAAATACTCAATTTTCTTGGGATGAGATAGCTCAGAAGTATTTTGATGCACCCAAACACGCGTTAACCCATGCACCATTGTTGCATCCTCCCAACTACAACCAGGATTACTTTTTGTATCTCGTCGCCTCCCATTCCACCATTGGAATGGTCTTAGTTCAGGAAGATGAATTCGGAACGGAACATGTGATATATTACCTTAGTCGCACGTTAAATCCAACTGAGCTAAAATACTCACATGTGGAGAAATTGGCATTGGCAGCCGTTCAAGATATCCAACGTTTTTGTCACTACATTTTACTACATAAAACTACGGTAATTTTGGATTGCAACCCTATGATCTACATTTTGACCAAACAATTGCTAGGGGGAAAGTACTCTAAATGGATCGTTATCCTGCAAGAGTTCGACTTGGAGTTTGAGAAATCTAAGTCTAAGAAATCTTTAGTTTTTGCAGAGTTAATGTGTGACTTCCCGCGTGCTGACACAGAAACTGTGGAAAAGGAGCCCATTGCGGACGAATATTTATTTCTAATCAGCACTTTAGATCTGTGGTATGGGGATATCATCATCTATCTCTAGACCCAATCCTTTCGGCCAGAAATTTCAAGGTCGGAACGTCGGAAAATTCGCTTCCAGTCCCAACAATTCAAAATTATTGGAGATACTCTTTATCGCCGTGGGGCGGACTCTATTTTTCGACGTTTCTTAACTCATGAAGAGGCTGAGAGAGTTCTAAATGACTGTCACTCTGGAGCATGTGGCGGTCATATGTCTGGGTATGCCACATCCCAAAAGATATTGCGCGCTGGCTATTTCTGGCCGTCCTTGTTTAAAGATTGTATTACGGCGGTCGGAAAATGCCACAACTGCCAGATTTTTTATCGTAAGATGCGCGCTCCACCTACTCCTCTCCACCCTACAATTGTCGTTGGTCCTTTTGCCAAATGGGGTATCGATTTTATTACATGTAACCCTCACTCGGCCGGGGGGCATGCGTATATCATCCTTGCGGTAGATTATTTTACGAAGTGGGCCGAGGCGATGCCTACATTCGAGGCAGATAGCAAGACAGCTGCAATTTTCGTGTTCAATCATATAATTGCTAGGTTTGGTGTCCCACAAGCGATAATCACTGATCATGGGCGTCATTTTCGAAACATTATGATGACCGAACTTACAGGCCAGCTTGGTTTACGTCACGGTAGTTCAACCCCTTATTATCCACAAGAAAATGGTCTGGTTGAATCCATCAACAAATTTTTAGTTATCATGATCCGATAAATCATTGGGATTCATCGGTCGAATTGGCACAACATGCTATTTTCAGCGCTTTGGGCGTATCGAACTTCAGTAAAAACATCAACAGGGTTCACTCCTTTCCAACTAGTCTATGGTTTGGAAGCTGTGTTACCCATTGAGTGCGAAATCCCGTCACTGCAAATGGCCATCGAGTTACTTCCAGCTACTTCCGAAGAGGAAAAGTTTTTGTTATACTTAGCTCAATTAGATGAGAATCGACGTGATGCTGCATTGGCGATCGAGGCTCACGCAAAACGTATGAAAGCTTAGTATGATCGGAATGTGACCCCTGGAAATTTTTCGGAAGGAGACCTAGTGTTATTGTATGATCAAGCTAATGATAAAATAGGCGCTGAGAAATTCGTTCCTATGTGGCATGGTCCCTATATTGTTAAGCAAAAGCTAGCAAAAGGGGCCTATGAGTTGGTAGACTTTGATGGGGACTCTTTGGGTAAACCCAGAAATGGCCTTTACTTGAAGAGGTACTATGCTTAAAAGAATGGGGTATGGAGATTTTTAGTTAGGATAGTTTTCTTTCTAGCTGGTGTGTTTTAGTTTAAAAACAAAAGTGTGCTTAGCTTAGAGAGTGTTTTTCGTCATTATTCCTGCTTATCTTGGTTTTACTCTTGATATTGTAGATGTCGATGCCTCTCCAAACATACATTGGATTTGTTGATGGTGCTTGTCGTAATACACGGAACATCTCTTCCGTAGCTTGGGTTATCTATTCGCCCTCTGACGAGTTAGTTTCTATGCATGGGGTAAGTCTCGGTCAAACAACAAACAACATTGCAGAGTATAGTGCAGTGATTGAGTTATTATCTGAATCTATTTCATTTGGGATTCAGAGTTTGATAGTGAGGTTGGATTCTAAAATCGTTGTATTACAGCTTAATAGAGTGTATGCCATTAGAAATCCAGTGTTATTAAGATTATTTTTGAGAGTGCGTCTCTTGGAACGTGAGTTTGATTGCATTGAATATCAGCATATTCCAAGGTCTTTAAATACATTAGCAGATGCAATTGCTTCTCGAATGTTAAATAGACATTTGCAATAATCATACATGTAAATTTAAAACCATTCCATGATATGATTTACAAGATAAGCCGGTAATAGTGATATATATATATATATATATATATATATATATATATATATATATATATATATATATATATATATATATATATCTATAGGAGTGTGTCAAAAACTACATCGTCTTCGATCATAGGTTGCAAAACACCTTATGATCGGAAAAAATGATAAGTACAAAAAACAAAAATGTCACATGTGCCCACAAAAGGTGATCATCCTATCACTGGTGATGATCTCTATAAGAAACCACTGCCCGAGCCACCTTGCAAAGGAACCTCCTAAAAGGTCGAGGGACTCCAATCACATAGTGCTGAAGTCGACGAGGAATGTCGTCGATAGTGGTCTCAGGAATATCTCCTGTCAAGCGCTCAAGACGACTCTCCAACTCGGCCAAAACCTCTGCTGATTCGTCCTGTGGGGCTGGCGCTGGTGCAACTAGTTGACTCCTCTGGAAAGGCCGGAGAGCGGCTGGTCGCTGTGGACCCACATCTGCATTTGAAATTTTTACTATCAGTTTTTGAGACGATGAAAAATATAAAAAACAAAAAAAATTAAATAGGGAAAGTTGAAAAGGATTTTACCTGACTCATCCCACTGCTCTCTTGGTGGAAGAGCCATGTCTGGGTCACCATGGAAATCTATCCCAGCATAAGGGAAATCTTGAATGCAAAAGAACTGGTTTTCCAACCATTGGAAATACTCAGGTTTGAACCGAGCAACCTCTGTCCTCTCGTCCGGGTGACGGGCCATGACTGCGACCCATCGCATCAGTTTGGGCTCTCGAGGAAGCCCAACTCCAACAGTAAGATGTTGTGGGATCAGCATAGGAACCCTCTCCAGGCCAAAACTCACGACCAAAGCCCCATAACCAAAGGTCTTTAGTCGTCCGCTCTTGGCCCTGGTCAGTTGGCCTTTCACATTGGCCAGCACAGCATTGCACCAGTTGAAGATGGTGCCTTGAAAGCAATCAACTGCCATACGCATCTGGGATCCGATGGCAACATGTAATGCGGCAGCTCCGCAAATTCTGGTGACAGTGAACGCAATCACCATGAGCTCAGGACGGGATATGGTCTTTATGTCTATCCCTTTGTCTTTAGCCTGGCTGTTGCAGTACTCTAGCCGGAGGCTATCGACAGACTGGCCACCTGGCCTAGTCCTGAATAGAGTCAAGTCCTCTCCTCTCTTAGGTAAACCAGTCAAGAAATAAATGTCCTCCGGCTCGATTTCGAGCCGGCGTCCGCCAATGAAAAAGCACTGGTCTTGTACGCTCCATATGTCCACCAGCCACTATAAGAAATCTACCTGAGCCCTCATGCCAGGAATGGTCCAGAAATTGTACATTCTGCATGCCCTCAAAGCATCAAGTGAAGGTTGATGATTCCATGCGGCGGTATCCACGTCCTCATGCTCCCGTTCTCACCAATCTAGCATGATATATTCTCTGCATCAAGTATAAAGATTAATTAGATTTCTAGAAAACATTTTGATTGGTCCATTTTTGAGGACTTTTAGGTTCAAAACCCTTGTTGTGGGGTACGCACCCTCCACGTTAGGCACAATACGTGGGTCCGCACTTTGTCTACATGGAAGGTGCGGACCCCGAGCTTTTTCTCAATGGAGAAAAAGTCGGGGTCCGCAATGGTAAACCTGCGGACCCCCGCGCGCGGGTTTTGAGCCTAAAAACTCTCCCAAAAAACAAAATGAGGGGATAAATCAAAAAACTAAATGGTTGAAAATGAAGAGTAGGATGATGTGGATTACCTGGAGAAGACGGCACTCGATTCTGACGGTTGGATTTTCCACAATCTTCACGGGAAGTTTTCTAAGAAAAATCACTATTTTCTCACCCAAACTCGAACGGTAAAAATGAATTGACAAAGGCCCTTTTTATAAGTTTTTTGAGTAAATAAATCGCAAATTTGTTTATGTTTCACTTTGAAAAGGTATTTTGCAACGCTTTTATCCATTTCAAACAGGTATGGGTAATGTTTGTGTCTTTGTGCAGAATACAAGATTATTCAGGCGAAATCTATCATTTTCAACGAAAAAACAAGTAGAGTCATCTTTAAGCCCTTTTCTGACTCCTAAAACATGAAAAGATTGCCGAGCGTTTCTTTTACACTCGTTAAAACGGAATTAAAAGATGGTCCACTTACAGCTCTTTTCCGACCGTAAAAACATGAAAAGATTGCCAGATTTTTGTCGTTTCAAATTCGATATTGGTTATAAAACGATGTGTCGTTGATCGCTTTTTTACTTTTTTGGGTCAGTGACACTAATAACGAAAAGTACTCCTTGGTCGTAAAAGATCAAGTGGTTCTCTCAAGTATTATTTTATACTTTTTCGAGCTTGGGAGACACAAATTTATGAAAAAGGTCAACCCTAGAGTCTTCTTAAGTTTTTTCAGACTCTCTAAAATTGAAAAACGCCGAGTTTCTCCTATTCTGGACTCGTTAAAATTTCACAGTAAAGGACCTGTTCAATTACAAACAGGAACGAACCACTCCTTCTTAGGGTTCAAATTTAAACTAAGTTGGACTCATCCGAAGGATGAGCTTATAATCAAGCAAATGTTATCCTCCTCAAGCTTGTCAAAAATAAAGAGGTACTTGCCAGAAATGGTGGGGGAAAATAGAGGAAAATGAGTCTGTTTGTCATACTTTGTAACCACTCTTGAACACGACACTTTTATTCACCTGGGTTGGGAAATCCTTTGCCTAACAGTTGATCAAACCACATTGAAAGCCTTCAGCCAGTTTCTGGGTATTAACTTTGGGTCAATTGTCACCAAGCCATCTGTCGTGTCGTTATGTGTTCAAGAGGTCACTGCCAATAAGCCATTCATCTGCAAAATATCTGTCATCCATCTTGACCATCCCTGAGTCAGTCCTTGCAACTAAATTTCTTCAACTTGATCTATGATTTCATGTTGTGGGCTTGCCTACGATAGATCGCTTTCTATCGAAGTCAGCTCATTATCTAGAAAGATGATCTAGAAATCGTCAGTACCTTGAAATCTACATGCCTCAATGGCAGGTTTCTCGCCTTTGACGTCAGTTTACATCATTGACTTTCGATCGAAGGATTCTGTGATACGTTCGACATCAACACATTTACTCACATCTCATGGATTGTACTGGGTACCTTGAGAGCCATTGACATCACTGGTGGTTTCTCTCACACTTGTTAACAGTTTACATCATTGACTGGTAATCAAGTGGTTTCTACCATGTTCGACATCAACACATTTATTCACATGGATAGAATCATACTATTTCGGGAAGTAGAAATGAAGACCCTGGATCTAGTTTCCACCATCCAAGCTGCGAGGAATTTTGTACTCATTATGTTGTGGACTATTCATAAAAGATGGCTGTGTCCATACTGTGTTCACACGAGTCTATACTTATGATGTTTTACAAGATCATTCCTATATCAGAGTAGTAGATAGGTTTCTAGTTAGTTTTCATCTGAGTATGGGAATGCCTACCTCAGCGATGATATGATCTCATATATATATCTTACATTGAATGTTTTTACAGGTTCTGACCGGGCTCTCCACAAGATAATCCTCGAAATGATAAAGTACTTCACTCTTCCTATATGATAAATGAAATCCTCATCTACTACAGACTTTTCACTTTAGGGGGCAATCTGTTACACGAAAATATCGTCACCATGATTATTTGCAGTCAGTATGGGTCTATCATCACTTGTGTTGTCCTCCTAAGCAAGTCTAGGACCTCAGCTCTTCAAATCAAGCTTTGGAAGTGGGAGAAAGACATTAAAAATCAATGTAACTCTGGTTCCGCACTTTCTCTCATGGTCACCTGTGGTCCCGCATCTTCTGTGTACAAATGTTGCATACCTACCCACTCTGTTCCTAACGGTGCAGGTGCGGACCCCTGTGAAAGTCAAAAGGTGCAATTTTTATCTTAAAAAACTCACTTTGGGTTAATTCTAGAGTTTTCTAGAAGGAATTTGACGTGTATTGTTCGCTCTGAGGTGGTTCATGCATCCCAAAAGAGAAGGAGCTAATCCCTTGACTAAAGGAGCTATCCCTTTGAAGGAGGGCTTTATCCCTTTGAAGGAGGACCTAGTAACTTCCCTCCATTGCACTATAAATACAGGCATTGGGGTGAGGGCTAGAGAGGTTAGAAGCTGAACATTTTGAGGGTAAATGCTGGTGAAATCAAGACTCTTTGGTTGAGCTTGAGAGGAAAGATCACATACCTCTTGGTTCCATTGGACAGTGAGTGAAGCTTGTCAAAGTAGAGGATACATCTTGTTGGACCCTGGGAGGAGCTTGTACAGCGTCAAGGAAAAGGTTGTAAAGTTCTTCTTCTTTTGAATTAATACAATCAAACTCATTTTTCTCAACAAGTATCTTATGTTATTTGTTTCATGGACTCCTTGACTTTCATGTTAAATAGGTTTCATGCAATTGGTTTTTCAGGTGCTATTTAATTTGTTTGCCTTGTTTGTGTTTCCAGATTCGTGAAGAGGAGCTCATTTGGATCAAAAGAGCGAGGGCATCTACAAGCTTGCGTTGGACCAAAGGTTGGCCCTAAAAACCTTTGTTTGCTATTGTTTATTGAAGCATATTTAGAGAAAGATAGTGTCTGGTTGGTTTGCTTGTCGTTAGGTCTGCTTTAGATTCTAGGAAGGTCTATCTTGTCCACAAGATCGACTCATTCCGCGTGACAGTCCTGCAGGGTAATGCCTTGGCGGAACAACTCTTGGATGGTTAAGACGTGGAGGAATAATTCCTGGTGGGAACGAAGGAGAGGCACCCACAAAAGGAAGAGGTGTTGGAGGGGTGGATTATTGGTAGAATAAATAGCTTCATTTTTAACCCATTTCCTACTTCAAAATCATAACCTTAGACCTCTGTTTTAACCTCACAACCTCCTTATTCCTACACTATTCCAAGAATCATGCCTTTTCCTGCACTAACTTTAAATTTCATAATTAAGGGTTACAAATGTGCTTAAGTAATTATTTTTATAGATTTTATACCTTTAATATTATTTGCAACTAATATTTCTTCCTAAAGTATTTGGTAAGAAATGTATTAATCATTTCTTTAGCATGGTCGAGTGCAAGTATGATTCTTGTACCGCTAGAAAATCCTAAACTTCCATGACAACTCACTACCTAACAAGGACATCTCATTCAGAATCGGTCATATCAAGTTGGGATCAGAGTGGAGATAAGTTAGGGATATGATAAATATTAGGTTGTTAGCCGAATGCTCAAGTTTAGCGTTTTGTTTGAGCCGAAAGGCTTAACATGTAATATTGTTGTTATTTCATTACAACTAAAAGGTTTAGATTATAACACTGAATGTAATTTGGTTACGACCGCAGGCCTGAAGGGATGTATATAATGTAGGATTCAGATAGAAGATGGTAGCGAGCGATAGCGATAGAAATTCTACTGTAACTGTGGTATTTTGTAATTTTACTAGTATTTCCCTCGTTCTAGGCTGGAATCAATTTCACAATGTACATTTGCTAATTTTGAAATTTAATATAAAGGGACTATGCCATGTTATTTCAATCCTGTGTTTTAATTCTGTGTTGAGAGCTGAGTCTCCAAGTTTCCTAAACAGGGAAACGCACTGGTTGGCTAGGGCCCAGCCAACCCATCTCGTTCTCCCTCACATTCTCCTTTCTCGTTAAAGGTGTGTTGATTTCGTTTTAATGCAAGGTGTGAATTAAATAGATGCTTTCATTATTTCACAAAGTTTAGGTTCGATTTCATTTATAACCATTGTGTGACTGATTCATGGTGTGTATGCTTAACTAAGTTTGATCTTACCCTTTTGTAATTTATTCTCTTCAAAGCATAGTATTGTTTCTGCCTAGATCATTCAAGCACTTTATTCCACGTTATTCTTGCACTAGTGCATTTATAGTTTTGCAAGTCGATTTCTTTGTTTCATTACAAAAAAGCCTTTCGTTCTCTTCTGTTGTACGAGTCTTGATGCATTTCTGCAAGTGACTATTCATCTTTCAGAAGTATTCTTGATATCCTGAATTAAATATGCTTTGGTAATTAAAGAATGAATGTTGTTATAACACATTAATTTGTACCTACACTTTATACTTTTAATGAAGGATCGAACTTCATATTTAATTATTTCAAAGTGAACCTTTATGAATTAAGAAGGTTAAAAAGGTAGATCAGATTTGTGTGAATAACTATTACAGGGATAAAGCCTGTTGTCACAATTAGATGATTTCTTTAGTTGCATGAAGGAGTTCCTTGATTGAAGAAAAGTGTGCTTTGACTTTAGAAGTTAATTCTTATTTTGAAGTTAAGTTGGGTTGAAGCATCTTTTTTCTTGTGGAAGTTATTTCAAAGTTCTATTCACCTTTAAAAATTCTTTCCTTAAGTTAACACACTCTTTATTATTTTATGAAATAAATTTGAAAACTTGGTGCAGGAATCTTTGTTATGGTACAGGAATCAATATCTTGATATAGGAACTGAAAACTTGGTGTAGGAATCTCTGTTCTGATACAGGAATCAATATCCTGATATAGGAATAGAGTGCTTTAGTCTTGAGGCTTAGAGCCCCTGCATGAGGACATAAATCTTCAATACAAGTGTAAAATATAATTCCAACATATAAATTTTGTTTCGGTACCAGTGTAAGAATATTGCAGGAGTACAAGAATAACAACTTATTATAGGGAGAAAGATCTATAGAGTAGTCAAACATCTTCAAGGGTCAAATTGATAATCTAACATACAACTATACTGAAGATAGATGTTGGCTTGTTAGGGCCTGACCCAGGTTCGGAGATGATTTAGCCAAACAAATTTTGGTACTACTGGCCCTTTTGGCAACAGTTCGCAGAGCGCAGACTGAGGTCTCACCCGAAGTAGTATGGGAGGGTGCTAGAACCAGGTTTCCACACCTTGGGGATGTCTGATGGTTTCAAGTGGTCTGCGGTTTGACCCTGCATGCACGTCACTACGCGCGCTTACCCGTACCTCGCAGCTTGGGATGTTTCGTTCGTGCAACCCTACTCGAGGGCCGAACAATGTTATTACACAAATCCTTACTAGTAACCTAATATTAGTTGATTAACTTAGGTTATCTGTATGCTTTCAGTTATACTTAGCAATATTCACCATTCATACAAATGTGTGTAGTAAATAAACAATATAATTGCAAATGATATTAAACTGGTAATAACACAAGAATAGATACACGGAATTCAGATAAAAATTCTGTTTATTATTCTTCTTCCTTGGTTATAACGTTGAATCCACCCTGCACACTCAACTACAGGGGTCCGTGCACTCAGCTGCAGACTCTACTAGGCCTCTGCACACTCAGCTGCAAAGCCTCTTCCTACTACTACGACCCAAGATACTTAGACTCTTGCTCTATGCTTGCTATTTTATTCTATCTATCAGATTCCATCGATTCATTCGTTACTTTAGAACTTAGAGCCTCACTCTATTTATACAATCCCATGGTCCACGGACCATGGGTAGGTCGACACTACATTCAAAACTTAGGGCAGACAACTCTATGACTGTAACATACAATTCACGCGCTACGCCCACAATTCGTGAGGCTTTACAATAATATTACTGAAAACATGGGCTTTGAGCCCCAAAACATGCTGTGGGGGGGTATTCCATGCCCAACAGGCCCCTAACACAAAGATTGTGACTCGCCCTCGAGTCACTTTGTCGGCGTGGCGATCTTTTCACAAAGTCCCTCTAGTTGGTCCCGAACGATCTTGATGTCTGCAGCGCACTGAGCTGCTACTTGCTGTACCTACTGCATTCTCTCTTCTGAGACCTTTGTTTCTGGCATGCTGTGTTGTATTTGTGCATGCATCCCCTAAATCTGCATGAGATTTCCTTCAATATCTGCCGTGATTGTGAAGGCTTTGTCAATCCATGGTTGGATGCATGCTTTGAGAACTGCTTCCATGTGGTGCGCCACATCCACCTGCTCCTTTAATGCCTTGGCATGTTGCATCCTTGCAAGTCGTTGAGTGAGGAATACTGTCTGCATAGTCCCTCTAATTCTTTCATAGTGCTGCTGCAATTCGCGAGCGTCTATCTCTAGCTGCTAGATGTTGGGATCCTCCTGCAAAGTCGTGAGGACCTCTAGTGCCTGTTCCAACATATTCGTACATTCGCACACTGCACCTCCAACATCTTCCAACCTTGCTGCAATAGCACTGGTGTGTTGTTCTCTGATTTTCGGGGGAGTGGAAAGTTGTGCCTTCAACCGCAGCTTAGCGATCTGGAGATTTAGCTTTAGTTGCACCCTTGTCATCTCTTCTCTCACGTCACGGACTCCACTTGTAAAACTGTTGATCCAGACTTCTACCGGTAGATTTGCCGCGATGGCTAGCTTTCGGACGCGTCAACAAGCATCGTCTACCGTATTCACCAACTGTTGATTCTACGACACCAACTCGTCGTGCTGTAAGCTGAGTTGTTCTATGTTAATTTTGTACTCACTAAGAACCTGGATCACACAGCTCTCCCTGGCTTGCAGATCTATCGTTATCTCGTCCTGTAACTGATATAACGTTTCCCTGGGAAGGGAAGCTAGGTTAAGGCCGATTTCTTTCATCAAGTTAAGCGACATCTGATCCATCACATTTGGCGACACTAGAGCTCCCTCTGGCAACACTATTGTGTTTTCCATCCTTGTACGCAACATTTGTTCTGCTGCTGAAGTGCCTGCTGCAACGTGGGTAGACAAGGTACCTTCCTGAGGGGGCTGCACCTGTAACTCTTGCAGCTGCGCCCTAAGGGCCCCCTCCACAGTCTGGTGCTTTTTCATAAACTCTTGAAGCACTTAATTGGTGACATCGCAAACCATCTCATCGATGTCATGGAGATCACCTTAGGTTAAGGTGATCGGGTTAATGGCCAGCTTCGAGGCATTGACCTTCTTCCTTGGGCTCGATCTCTCTGTGATGCACAGTCGTTTGAGCTGTGTGGATGTGGTCCTTATGTTCACACTCCCTTCTGCTATTTTTGTGTCCTCTACCTCCTGCCTTGAGGATGTTGCTTGGCCCTACTCTGCCTGTACCATTGCTGCCTTTGTTGTCTACGCTGCTGCTGCTCCTTCTACGACCTTCTTCTACTCTGCGGCTTCCTGTGCTTCTTCATGTACTGCTCTTACCTTAGCTGCCGCTTTTTCATTTTGCCTTCTCACGACCAGTTGGGTGATGCACAGTTTGGAATCATCCTTCTTTTTCTGTGCTGTCACTTTCTCCAGTTCTGCCAAATCTAGGGCATGCCACTTGGGAGGCCATATCTCTAATATAGTGAAGATTGCATCGTAAATGGCTACAAATGGTAGCTTTGTCCACTACTTCGTCGAGTCCTTTTGCGCCCTAATATAAATGTTGTGCATATCCACCTTGAAGTCTGCAAAACTCTGCAGACTATTGTGCACTGTAGGTGACAGGTGTAGCCTCCTGTTGACCCACATTTGGATGCTCGCCTCCATGAGCACCCAAAAAAAATTTGTATCACGAATTAGTTTCACGTCCTTGGTAGCCTGAGCAAAGCGTACTTTGCGGCCTCTGGTAAGTCTCGGTCAATATTAGGGAAATGACTATCCTCCAGTAGTTCTCCCGCTACCAGCAATATGGATAAGAGCAACCATGCATAGTGGAAGGTCTTACCCTACTCCTGGGCTTCGCAACAATTTAACAAAAATTCCTCACAGAGGAATTCAGCCTAGTTGAACTGGACCCCCTCTGCGCACTGCTCGGCCAATGTGACCACCGGCGTTGGTACCTCATTGGTGCGACATTTTCTTATCACTTTACTAGCCAGGATTTGAGTTGCTACGCGCACCCCCTTGTCCTTGATGCTAGAGATGGCGTAGCCCCTCTTCTTTTTCTCTAGCTTATATTTCACTTTCATGGCTTCTGTAAGAGCCAAATCGCTACTTTTTTCAGCTATAATCACGGGGTCCTTTCCCTTACAGGGAAGCCGAGAAATATGGTGGATGAGGTCTGCTATGATGGGAGTAGGCTCCTCTAGCCATAGATACCCATCATGCACCAGGAAGAGTAGTGGCCTGATGATGAAAATGGTGATGGGCACACAGTGGAAATGTTGAATCCATAACAAGTGTAGTAACCCGGCCTTTTCCACACCACGCAGCCATTTTTGTGGCTCTAGCGTTACTACCTCCCCCTACGTGTTTTGCTTCATCAGATTCACCGCCTCTAAGTGTGGGAACTTTTCGCTATCAGTGAGGTCCCAGTCTTCAAATTTCATGGTGGGCATGCGGCCCAGGTTTATGCCCTCAAATACAATGCCATCGGGGAGGAGCGAGGTTTGGAGTGAACTCTTCGTTGCATCCAGATCCTTTGGTACTTTGGTCTTCCCTTTCCGTAGAGGGACATACGCGGGCCATTTTGCTATAGAGCGCAACGGTTGGATATCCTCCTCCACATCTTCTTCTTCTTCTGTAGTGGCGATTAGGGCTTGCAAGTCTTCTTCTTCCTCATCTGTTTCAATTATGACTGCCTTCCCCTTTTATTCCATTGATAATTTGCTATGCTGCAGATTCCTCGGGGACATGCATACTGGACCCATTCCCTGTTTATCCTTCTTCAGCTGCGGCATCCACGGTGATTTGGGGATTTATGTGACCACCCCAGTGCCCTCAGGAACATCCTGCACCATGGGGGTCTGCGCGGCCTCACCGGCGGTTCCCTCTTCAATTCCCAACCCATCCTTAGTGGTCGTCATCATCTCTACACTGTATTCTGTCTCTCGCGAACTTAGGGGCTCAATTATTGCTTGGTTCTCAACACTCTGTGCTCTGCTCAAATGCTCAATTCTCAAATGACCAAGTGTTGTTTGCTGGCCAGCCCTGTGATTTTTATAGCACCTTTCGAATTTGAGTTCGACTGTTCCCCCCAATTTCGGGCCATTAATGCTTTCTTGGTGGCAGATTTTCCCAAATCTTGCCCATAAATCATGTCTTAAATGCCCGCTACCTACTCCATTTGGCCTCCAATCGGACATATTGTCATGAATAGTGACACCAATGGTCACTTCCTAGCCAACCCACGCAGCAGCACAACCCTCCATGCGTGGTCGTGAACCTTGTGATGTCCTGCTCCTGTGTGCATCTCTCATATTGCGCAGCCCCCAGGCAGAATATTTTATAGTCTTGTGCTCCATTTCAACTGCCTAGAGTGCTAAGACTATCCTTCCTATGGCTAGCCACGTGGGTGCACCACCCATGCGGGGCCTCATCTCGTTCTCCACCATGTTTCGCAGAGAATTCCATCTTCCATTGTAGTGATCGACATCGCGCACTCTACTATTTTCACTCCGCTGCCCTGGTCACTACGTTTGGTGAGATGTGGTCTTAGCCACTGCAGCAGAATAACCAATTCAGAACGATAGCTTTCCAATTTTTCAGTATGACTGTACGCACCTTGCCTTTCCATCCTTGGTTTTTTAACAAGAAATGCTTCCTTTATTTTGTTTTCTAGCTTCTTAACCTCTGCGTATATCAAAGTGCTTTCCTCCCTTGGTTGTACTTGGTCTTTTTCAAGTTCACGAAGTCTAAAGTTTCCTTGTCAGATTTCTTCCTCAAGTCTGACATGTTCTGTTTCGCGCAACTGTGTGATTTCTTTATTTTGGTCTGCGTGGACCATTGTATCTACGGGTGTTGTTGTGCACAGACTCGTCTTCGCATGCTCCACAGGGACTATAGCCCCTGCTTCATACTTCAGCTTTGGAAGTGCTTGCATGGTCAAAGTTTTTCACATGGTCCTATAAGCCTATACAATGCTGGTACGCGCAGGTCCCAATCAGTGCGTCTCACATGGTCAGCCCTGTTCAACACTTTGCACACCTTGCAAAAGGCTTCCCCATGTATGATTTTTGGCACACTAGGTTTTATCATGCTTCATCGTTCACTCACTTGTCTTGCCTGCTTCTACTTATTGTTCTTGTTTCCTATCGTGATAGCGGTGTGTGTTCATGCGGGTTGCGTACCATACACTTGTACCCATCTGGAAAGGTGGGTGTGCAAGCTGTTTCACCCCTCACAACCAGCTCCCATCCATAGCTGAGGCTTTCCAAATCGTATAAGCATATCCCTTCTGCATTTGCGCCAGCTCACAATACTTCTCTTATGCGTACCCCACCACCTTGCGGGCATCGCAAGAAATGCCCATTTCAAAGCATTGAACCACTATTGTTCTGGCACTGCACTTTCAAATTTGTTCAAGAATTCATCCACCACTATCAAGCCATCATACATAGGTAGATCCCTTACCTCTATTGTCATGCAGCGCAGTGATCTTACCATCATGTTGCAATTGAGTGTGGTTACCTCGTGTAACCAGTTCTACCATCGTTTTGTTTCCTCATCCAAATTTGATGTGCAAGAGCTTTTGCGCTCCCACGAAATCTGGCCATCCTCTATAGGATTCACCCAATCCTATTCTCGATTGTTATCTTGTAGATATATTCTAGCTCATCGTCGCTCTCGTCGTCATGCACTAGCTCTGTGTAACGTCTTCCTTCCACAAGGTCTAAAGGCACCACTACGCGTAGTGACTTTTTCTCAAAAATCATTTTACGCTTCTTTAGATTTATTACTTCATTCATATCAGTGGCCCAGTATATTCCCAGTAGCATGGGATAGGGATTGTTGTCATCGAAAATCTCTATCACCTCAAAATCTTCAAGTGCACTCGCACCTTCGATTTCTACTGTTATCCCCTGCAATCTTCCCATCGGTAGGATCTTCTGCTGGTTCACCATCCGTAATTGAATAGGGGACCATTGCAACATGGGCCTACCCATGTGCTCCCATGTTATTTTTGGTAGCACATTCACATCCAATCCTAGATCTAGAATTACTTGATCCATTTCATACTCCTCGATTTACGCAGTCAATCTCATTTCCCTTCCTATTCATGATGTGTGATTTCTAAGCTTCTGGACTACGAGCAGTTCTCCTGACCCAGTGCACCTAATGATAATTTCCTGCAGCCCTTTCACAGCCTTGCTGTTGCGCATCAGTTTCATACATGTCTTCGGAAAGGTAGTGATCATTAAAGGATCCATCTTTGGCTCTAGTTGATCCTTACTACTTGAAGTGGAGGCCTCTGTGAAGCTCTTCTTAGCTTCCATGAATGTCTCCTTCGCGCGCTCCAAATCAAATTCAGGTTCCTTTGTAGAAACCTTGTTAGCCCTTGCACTCTCTTCAGGTGGCTTACCTTTGTCATCTCCTGTTGTGATACCACTTCTGAGCACGATGTTTACATTCGGGTCCTCTTCACGCGACTCAGACCTCATCATTTGCAAATTCTGAGTTAGGGGAGGTTGGAGTATCCCTTTATCGCGCAACCTCGCTATCAATGTAGGGAAATCCTCCATCTCATGATCAAACTGAGTAAAATATAAACATGATGCTCTCGTCGTATTCGAACAATCGTGGGCATAGTGCCCTAGCCCTTCGCAATTGTAAAAAAATAGTTGTTCGCAACCCCTTCCTGGTCTCATTCCACCTTGACCTCATCCGCACCCCTAAAATCTAGTGCACACCATTCCTGCATTTGGGTTGAGGGCTCGCATTTTGGTCTGCACTCTATATGCAGGAGTCTGATCCATCATCAGTTCGTAACATCTGCAGGTGTGCTCATCATGGCCTACCGACCTGCAGAAATTACAAAAAAATTGTTGGGACGTCTGTGTATACTTCTGCAATAGATGACAATTATCCATAGCGTGTTTTCCTTCTATCTGACAGACCATGCACCATAATTCAGGGGCCGCACTCGGTCCTCCTTGTGCCTCTGGTCTTAATGGAATTGGCCCTCCTCCTGCCAAGTAGTTGGCAAAGATGGACAATGGTCCTTGTCATGCCCCTGGCATTTACATTTTATGCACCATACTTCCTTGCGCGCCTCTGGCCAAGTTGTCCTATCCTGTTTCAAAATCTGCATTTCTAGACACAATTTTTGTAGTTGCACATGGATTTGTTGGACTCCCAGACCAAGATCTTGTATTGGTGTCTCGTGTAGTCTCATTGCAATCTCCAACGCTTTGGCTTGGGTGGATAACTTCTACTGTGATAGCGTTGTCCTTAAATACGGTGTTAGTGATGCTACAAACCATGCACGGTGCTACTCATCTGTCAAGGTCATGTTGGCTTCGTGAATCATACTCTTCAGTCTCTGATCCAGATCCCATGGGGTCTCACCTGAAAGCATCACGATATCCTTAAACCTGATAATCGACTGTTTCTCCAACTTTGGCCTACTAAATTCCCTGTTCAGCATAGCCTAGATATCTATGATCCCTGCATTTGGATGGTCATTAGAATGCTTAATGTACCATGTCAATGTGTGATCCTACAACGTGCTCACCAACGTTTCCTTCTTTATATTTTCATCCATGACTCCTTGTGCTTCCCATATGGCCCTTACCATGAACCAAAATTGGTCTGGATCTTCATTACCTACTCCCTTGAATACCAGAAATTTTATCGTGCTTGCAATATTGAACTGTGGTGGTGGCAGAGGTGGTGTGGGCGGAGATGGAGGTGAAGATGGTGAGACTAGTGGTGCTGTAGGTGGAGGTGGTAGGCGCAGAATCTGATGCCTTATCAGATTGACCGCGCTTCTCAGAGAAACTTTCGCAAGCTATTCCTCGCTTTCCTACCGAGGTGAAATCAAGGAGCTATTTTCTATCTCTGCACTACCTTCGTTTCTATAGATCCTCCCACTTCATGTAGCCCCAAACATAAATTTATTCGCATAACCCACTTTTCACACAATAACATCTTAATACAAGTGTTCAAAGATTTAATGTACTTACCTCACGGTCCTTTGAGGAAGCGTCGTTCTGCCTCATTGTAGCTGACTATCGTGTCTATGTAAATTTGGTGATAAATCCTCCTATAATCCGATCGAGCTAATGGTCCATAGCGCGCACAATCTTATCTTCTGATGCTTCTAATCTGCACACTAATTCTGGAGTCCACACAATTGGTTTGTCAAGCCTACACCTTCCCTGACTGTCTGCTAGTTTTGCAATCCACTCATACAACTCAGAAGGAAAGGATGCAAAGAAAATTTTGTGGATTTATGCATATAAGTAGTGCTCCAACCACTGTTCCTTTGTTACTCACAGATTCCTGTTTTCCTACGCTGTGAACTCGTGAATCTTTCCATCTAACCACCCTTCAATTTCTTTCTTCGTTGGATTCCAATGACATGACATCAGACATCCCTTATGAAAATCCCGGTCTCAGCAATATAACCATTTTTTGGCTTGTTGGGGCCTAACCTAGGTTCGAAGATGATTTAGCCAAACAAATCCTGGTACTACTGGCCCTTTTGGCAAAAGTGCGCGGAGCGCAAATTGAGGTCTCACCCGAAGTAGTATGGGAGGGTGCTAGAACCAGGTTTCCACACACTGGGGATGTCTGATGGTTTCAAGTGGTCTGCAGTTTGACCCTGCACGCACGTCGCTATGTGTACTTACCCGTACCTCGTAGCCTAGGATGCTACCTTCGTGCATCCCTACTCAAGGGCCGAACAATGTTATTACCCAAAACCTTACTAGTAGCCGAATATTAGTTGATTAACTTAGCTTATCTATATACTTTCAATTATACTTAACAATATTCACCATTCATACCAATGCGCATAGTAAATAACAGTATAATTGCAAATGATATTAAATAGGTAATAACACAAGAACAGATACACGGAATTCAGATAAAACTTCTCTTTATTATTCTTCTTCCTTGGTTATAGCCTTGACTTTGCCCTGTGTACTCAGCTGCAGGGGTCCGCGCACTCAACTACGGAATCTACTAGGCCTCTGCGCACTCACCTGCAAGGGTCCGTGCACTCAACTGTGGAATCTACTAGGCCTCTGCGCACTCACCTGCAAAGCCTCTTCCTACTACTACGACCCAAGATACTTAGACTCTTGCTCTATGTTCGCTATTTTATTCTATCTATCAGATTCCATCGATTCATTCATTACTTTAAAACTTAGAGCCTTGCTCTATTTATACAATCCCATGGTCCGCGGACCATGGGTAGGCCAACACTACATTCAAAACTTAGGGTGGAAAACCCTATAACTCTAACATGCAATTCGCGCTCCGTGCCCGCAATTCGCAGGGCTTTACAATAATATTACTCAAAACTTGGGCTTTGAGCCCCAAAACATGTTGTGGGGGGGGATTCCATGCCCAACAATAGACATAGATTTCCATTTCAATTAGTGAGGATTGCTTACAGAGTTTGAAAGTTCCTTTCTTTTATTTCTCCGCAAAAGTACTTTCTTTCACATTCCAGCACTAGAATTTCTTTAGTGTAAATTGCCGGGTGATCTTTTCTTTTCGACTCTGCAAGGTTGTAAATAAGGAAGTAGGAATAGAGTTAGGAAAATTTCATATCATTTTGGCATTTCTTGTGCTTTGCCTCTAAGTTTACAAAACCCCCAGGTTGACAATTAAGTGTTGAAGGAGTCTGCCTAATCGCAATTCCTGCACCCAAAATTTTGGTGCCATTGTCGGGAAGGTGATTTGAAATTGGTAAGAACTTTCCATTTTCTACAATAGGGGTAAGTCTGCTATTATTTTTTCTGTAGTATGATTCTATTTCTTTAAGGATTTTACGAGTGCTAATTTTTTATTCTTTGCAACACTTGACAGATTCTTTTCTTTACAACATCTGAATTTTGTTTCTTTGGATTTGGTTTATAGAATGAATGCCTAATAAAGATAGTAGTCAAAATCCCAATAAGGGTTGATGAAACACTGAAAAATCTGAAAACTCTTCTCATGTTGGACGTTCTTTTGCAGGTATAAAGTCCAAGCAAACCCAAACTCATCACGTTGTAATGTAACAGTCCACTTGGATTCTGGAAACAATGATTCAAGTGTGACACAACCCGAAAAGGGGAAGAAGTAGGATAACGATGATTGGAAAGTCCAATTCAGCAATAGTCAACCTTCATCTTCTTTGAAGTGGTCTGATTGGAGGCACAACAATGGCTGATCATGAAGACCATGCAGAGGGGACTGGAGAGAATCAGGTAAATGAAGAGAAAACCACTCTTGGATTTCTAATAGTGAACTCAGAAGTGAATGTGCAAATGAAGAACTCACCTTCATCTCTTCCACATTTTCATGGTAATGTGCACGACGAACCAGATTTATTTATTTTTTATTTTGATATACTATGTAGGAGTTATGATTATTCTTTCGATGCGCAGAAATTAAAATTGTTTCATGCAACTCTCAAGGATGCAGCCTTGCGAAATTTCATGGGACTAGGAGGAAACGCTGTAAATTCTTGGGAACTGTTAGGTCCCTATACTACCAGTGTAACCCCTTATTTTTATTAGTATAACCCCCTTATTATATTATTGTGCCTCATATAAGCCCACTATTGTTATCATTGTGCCCTTACATTATTATTGTTATGTCAGTTCTGATTATATTATGACCCCTTAGACTCCTATATATAGAAAGGAGGTCTTGTCATTTGTATCATCCAAGAATTGTTCATTTGTTTAATGTAAACGAGGTTGCCTCCTTGAAGAGGCTTATTTTTAAGGCGTTGATCTATATTTTATATCTTTTTGTGAGTTGGTTTCATAACATTTGGTATCATAGCTTTGGATTCTAGGGTTTCGCTGCTCCAAATAGGTCATCGTGGAATTTTCACTGTAATGTTTTCTCTACAATTTTTTAGAAGCTAAAAACAAAACCCATTTGATCTGAAATCATTCTAAAATTTGGGTCCGAATTTCATAGCTTGTCTTGCTATATTTTCAGAGATACGATATGAGGAATTTAGGGTTTTGAAGACTCCCAAATTACATTCCAAACAGGGGACTTGGGGAAAATCGTCATAACTTTTGTTCTGAGCATCAGATTGAAATTTCATAAGAAGTTTCAGAAAGAGGATGGCTTGTAGTTTTCTTTATATCAGTTTCAGGTACTAAGGTCAAAACAGTGACACGTGGCACTTCGTATAATTTTTCTCTACTGAACTAGTCTATAATCAGGTCATTGTGGGAGATTTGGCATAGCTCTTCATTGGAGAATCCAATATTTATTAGACCTATGGGGTTAGAAAAAGGAGTAAAAGGGCTATGATAGGACATGATTTTAGATATTTGAGATCTGCATTTACAGAGATACAATAGATCCAATATTGAGCTCTTACAAAGTGAAAAAACAGATGTGTAGTTTTTTTTTAAATTTTGCATAAGATTGGTTTGAAAAAATAGTTTGAAGGAATTCAAAGGGAATAGTGAAGAATTATTAACATTAATTGATTCCCCAAAGAAATAAAATGGAAACACCTAGTAAGCAACCTGAAAGCTCCAGCATGACTCATGAAGAAGAGGAAGAAATGCAGCATGATATATCAAAATTACAAGACCAAGTACAACAAGTTTCACTCTCACAAAAGGTAACTGAAGCCAAGATGAATGGTATGGAAGCTAATATGAATGGTGTGCAAGTTAATATGGATGGTGTGGAAGCTAATATGGATGGAATGGAAGCTAAGATGAATGGCATGGACACTAAGATGGAAGAATTGAAGATAAATTTGAACAAGTTGCTACAAGAAATGGTTACTAATGGTGAAAGGGTAGTAAAGGAAACTCATGATGAGAACAAAATAAATGTTAATCATGATTTTAGAGACTCTATTGTTGGATTGAATACCCACCATGTTCCAAAAATCGATATCAGGAAGTTTGATGGCAAGGATCCCGGAACATGGATACTACATATGGAGCAATTTTCAATCTCCATAATGTGCAAAACAAACAAAAGGTATGTATTGCAACTTTATATTTGGAATCAAATCAGTTTGTATGGTATTGATGGCTTTTCTCTCGTAAACAAATTGTCACTTGGGAAATTTTTACAGAAGAAATGATAGCACATTATGAGGATACAAAAAGCAGCACCTTTTTTAGCCAATTGATAAATCTAAAAAAAAAGGGTTCAATGATGGAGCGCATTGAGCACTTCCAAAAATTGAACATAAGGGTAAAAGATATTCCGGAGGAGCATAGGATTGATGTGCTCAATGGGACTTTAGAGAATAATATACAACATGAGGTTCGTCATTAGGAACCTGATTCATTGGAGAAGGCATTCAGGTTAGCAAGAAAAATGGAAAGCAAATTTATGGCAACCAGGAAGCCTTCCACTCACAACTATAAAGATGGAAGTGTTGTTGCCCCTAACCTTTCACAACCTACAAGGTTGAAACCACAACAATTGGAAGAAAAAAGAGCAAAAGGGATTTGTTATAGTTGTGATAGTAAATACACTAAAGGTCATAAGTGTGCTGAGAAGAAATTATTCTACATAGATTTTGAAGAGGAGGAAGAAAAGGAACAAGAAATGTCAAAAGAAAAGGATATACTCCAGGAAAAAACCCTAGATAAAGAAGAAATTAATCTGACCATATATTGTAATGCATTGGCTAGAATTACCACTCCTCAAATTATCAAGATAGAAGGACATATCAAGAAGAAAAAGGTAATAATGTTGATTGATTCAGGAAGTACCCATAATTTTATTCATTGTAAGATATCCAAGGAATTGAATTGCTTCCTATATCCAACACCAGAGTGTCAAATGATAGTTGCAAGTGGAGGAACCATAAATTTCTCTGGAAAGGCCATAATATCAAGCTATCCATGGGAGAATATGTATTGAATAGCCCAAAGGTTTCCATTCCAATGGGTGGTGCTGATGTTGTACTAGGAGTCCAATGGCTACAATCATTGGGTACAATAGCTTTTAATTTTGAAGAAATTTTCATGAAATTTTGTGCGGAAGGAAAGGAACTTGAATTAAGGGGTATTGCAGGGAAACCAAGAAAGATAATCAGCTCTAACGGTATGACAAATATTCTAAAGAAGGAAAAACGAGGTGTAATTGCACAATTATGTTTGCTGGAGGTTCCCACATCGAAATCATCTATTTCTCCAGATCTCCAAAAGTCTTGGACAATCATTCCAAGATATTTGAGACTCCCAAAGTCCTCCCACCTATTCGTGATCATGATCATGCTATTCATCTGATTCCAGGAAGTGTTCCTCCAAACATCAGGCCGTACAGATATCCCTATGCCCAAAAGAGTGAAATTGAACATATGGTTGTAGAAATGCTAGAGGCTAGTATAATTCAACCTAGTCGAATTTCTTTCTTTGCTCCAGTAGTATTGGTGCACAAGAAGGATGGATCATGGCGCATGTTTCCAGATTATAGGGAGCTCAACAACCTCACTATTAAAGATAAATTTCCCATTCCTGTCATTGATGAATTATTGGATGATTTGCATGGATCAATTTAATTCACCAAGTTGGATCTTCATTCAGGATATCATCAAATCAGAATGAATATTGAAGACATTCTGAAAGAAACATTTAGAACTCATGAGGGTCATTATGAATTTTTGGTCATGCCTTTTGGCCTTACCAATGCACATTCTACATTTCAAGGTTTGATGAATTCCATTTTCAAACCCTTCCTTAGAACATTTGTGTTAGTATTTTTTGATTATATACTAATCTACAAGAAGTCTTGGAAGGATCATGTTCAACATGTTGACAGGGTGCTCAAACTATTGGAGGCGAAACAATTATATGCAAAAGGATCCAAATGTTTCTTTGGAGTACAAGAGGTGGAATATATGGGTCATATTGTATCTCATGAAGGTGTTAAGGTAGACCCTAGCAAAATTAAATCCATTAAGGAATGGAAAATCCCCACATCCATAAAGCATATGTGAGGATTTCTCAAGTTGACAGGGTATTATCACAAGTTTGTTAAGAATTATGGAAGAATAGCAGCAGCTCTAACAACATTATTGAAGAAAGATGCATTTTCATGGACTCTAGAAGCAACAAAGGCCTTCAAACATCTTAAAGAGGCAATGTGCCAAGCACCGGTCTTAGCTACACTGGACTTCACAAAAAACTTTATTGTGGAATGTGATGCTTTAGGAAATGGAATTGGTGTTGTTTTAATGCAAAATGAAAGACCCATTACTTTCAATAGTTGTCCAATCAAAGGAAAGTATTTACACAGAGCTATTTATGAGAAGGAAATATTTGCAATACTACATGCACTTAAGAAATGGTGTCCCTACCTAATGGGAAGACACTTCAACGTAAAAATAGATGATGATAGTCCTACATAATTTTTAGAACAAATATTATTCTCTGAAGAGAAACAAAAATGGGTCAGAAAGATGTTGGGTTATGACTTTGAAATCATCTACAAAAAAGGGAAGAAAAATATTGGTGTAGATGCACTCTCAAGAAAGGATGAGGATGTGGAAGCATTGTTTTGTGTTATTTCTATTATCCAACTTGTTTGGATAAACAAAGCAAGGGATGAATGGAAGAAGGATGAAGAAGTGTGGCCACTCATTCAAAAATTACAGAAGATCTCAGTTCAAACAATATTGTCAGAACTTGACAAGGAAGGAAAAATCATATTGGAGCTTGGAGAAGTCACAAAAACAAGAACCCAATAGCTACGAAATCAATCAATTTCATAGTATCTCATAAAGTGGAAGAACTTACCCACTGAAGATTCCACATGGGAGGACAAGGATTTTATACAGAAGCATCAAGAACTGCTTAAGCATTGAGGACAACACTTTTTTAAGGAGAGGAGCATGTTAGGTGACTATACTACTAGTGTAACCCCTTATTATTAGTAGTACAACCCCCTTATTATATTATTGTGCCCATGTAGTCCCCATATTGTTATTATTGTGCCCCATAGACGCCCACTATTGTTATTATTGTGCCCTTCCATTATTATTGTTATGTTAGCTCTGATTATATTATGACCCCTTAGACTCCTTTATATAAAAAAGAGGTCTTGTCATTTGTATCACCCAAGAATTGTTCATTTGTGTAATGTAAACGAGGTTTCCCTCTTGAAGAGGCTTATTTCTAAGGCGTTGATCTATATTTTATATCTTTTTGTGAGCTGGTTTCATAACAGGAACAAATGAAGAGAGTATTTTCGAATAAATATCAGGAATATTGTAAAACTAGAGAACTATAGGATGAGATCTTCACCATTGTATAAGGTGATGATGAGACTTTGGAGGACTTCTTAGAAAGATTTTTGTATATACTCCAAAGGTCCAAACACAAATTTGATTTAAGTACTATTCGAACCTTGTTCCTACGAGGACTTACTAAGGATTCTAGACATAATTTGAATTTGATAGGACAAGGAGATATTGCTCATAAACATTTTGAACAAATTTGTGACTTGTGCAGGAAGTTGTCAAAAATTCAATCTAGATCCACTAGAGGAGGCTGAAGCAAAATTAACAAAATGGGATCTACAGATGTTATGATCATTAGCTTGGAGAATAAAATGGACAACATGAAAATTGAAATAATGAATATTGCTAGAAAACAAATAGACTCTTTGAAATTTCATCAAAAACAAGAAAAAGAACAAGATTCATTGTCTATTTTTTGTCCAAAATGTAGGGTAAAGCATCCTTTAATAGAGTTTCATGCTGATATAAAAAGTTCTAATAAATGTGTGATCTGTGCAGAGAACCATGCCACTAAGGAATGCCCCTCTATACCTGGATTAAAAGTTGTATTTGAAGGAGAGAATTCTGAACCTGAGTCGTTACATGCCAGGGGAGCATGAAGGAACTAGCCACAGGCAAGTGCAAGTATGGTTCCTGAACCACATTTTTTTGGTTATAATGCACCTTCATATTCATATCATAATAATAGTAATCACTCTCAACATTTGTAGTATGGAAACCATTTTCACCATGGAAAAACCTCTCAACCTTGGCAACAAGGATGGAGAGGGCTAAACCATTCATATCATTCGTATCATGCTCAGGTGCCATCATATCCTCCTTCATATGCACCACACCATATGTCACAACCATCTTTTCCCTCTCTATCTCAGCAAAGTCAACCAATGCCACCATTTCCTTTGCCATTTCCTTTCCCTTGTTTCATTCTATTCTATGCCAACACGAGGTTATCCTTTAAGAATTGGAGGACTTGTTGTTGATGTTCGATGTGATGTTCCACTACTTGAACCTTAAAATTTTCTCTTAAATATGATGTGATGGATGGTGGTTGATATCCATAAAGTTCCATAAATGGGGTCATTTTTGTTGTTGTATGGAAGGAAGTGTTATACCACCATTTAGCTAGAGGCAACCATTTGACCCATTGTGTTTGTTTATCAGATACAAAGCAATGAAGATATCCTTCCAAACATTTGTTTACTATCTCAATTTGCCCATTAGATTGAGGATGATAAGATGAGCTATGAGCTAACTGAGTACCAAGACAAGAAAATAATTATGTCCAAAAATTTCCTGTGAAAATGGGATCTCTATCACTTACAATAATCTTTGGGTTTCCATGTAGCTTTTGAATTGTTTCCATAAATGTAGTAGAAAATGTACTGGCTTTAAATGGATGTGATAATGCACAAAAGTGTGCATACTTTGTAAGTCTATCAACTACCACCATGATGACACTCTTTCCCTCAGACTTGGGTAAACCTGTGATATAATCCATTGAAACCTCCTCCCAATGTTGGCTTGGAATGGATAAAGGTTGTAATAGACCCAGTGTCTTAATTGTTTCAACTTTATTTTGTTGGCAAACCAAACATTCCGCCACAAAATTTTGAATATCCGATTTAAGGCTATCCCAAAAAAATTCCTTCTTAACCCTGTGGTAAGTTTTTAGAAATCCTTAGTGCCCTCCTAAGGGAGAAGTGTGCAATTCCATAAGAATCTTTTGTTTTAGTTTGGAATTCTTATAGAGGTATAAGCGATATTTGTACCATAACGAATCATTTTTCCAGCTAAATTTATCAGACGTACTGGAATCTTGTTGTAACTTTCGAATAAGTGCCCACACTTCTTCATCATTCTTCCATTCCTCCCTTGCTTCGTTTATCCAATCTAGTTGGATAATAGAAATGGCGCACAACATTGCTTCCACATCCTCATCCTTTCTTGAGAGTGCATCTGCCACCACATTTTTCTTCCCCTTTTTGTAGATGATTTCAAAGTCATAACCCAACATCTTTGTGACCCACTTTTGTTGCTCTTTAGAAGATAATCTTTGTTCTAAAAAGTATTTAAGGCTATCATGATCCGTTTTTGCCTTGAAGTGTCTTCCCATTAGGTAGGGTCACCATTTCTTAAGTGCATGGAGTATTGCCAACGTTTCCTTCTCATAAATAGCTTTGTGTAAAAACTTTCCCTTGATTGGATGACTTTCAAAAGAAATGGGTTTTTCATCTTGCATTAAAATAGCACCAATTCCATTTCCTGAAGCATCACATTCCACAATAAAGGCTTTTGTGAAGTCGGGTGTAGCTAAGACCGGTGCTTGGCACATTGCCTCTTTAAGATGTTCGAAGGCCTTTGTTGCTTCTGGAGTCCATGAAAATGCATCTTTCTTCAATAATGTTGTTATAGGTGCTACTATTCTCCCATAATTCTTAACAAACTTGCGATAATACCCAGTCAACCCAATAAATCCTCGCAAATTCTTTATGGATGTGGGGATTTTCCATTCGTTAATGGCTTTAATTTTGTCAGGGTCTACCTTAAATCCTTCATGAGATACAAAATGACCCAGATATTCCACCTCTTGTACTCCAAAGAAACATTTGGATCTTTTTGCATATAATTGTTTCTCCTCCAATAGTTGTAGCACCCTGTCAACATGTTCAACATGATCCTTCCAAGACTTGCTGTAGAGTAGTATATCATCAAAAAATACTAACAAAAATTTTCTAAGGAATGGTTTGAAAATGGAATTCATCAAATCTTGAAATGTTGAAGGTGCATTGGTAAGGCCAAAAGGCATGACCAAAAAATCATAATGACCCTCATGAGTTCTAAATGCTATTTTTGGAATGTCTTCAGTCTTCATTCTGATTTGATGATATCCTGAACGGAGATCCAACTTGGTGAAGTAAATTGATCCATGCAATTCATCTAGTAATTCATCAATGATAGGAATGGGAAACTTATCTTTAATAGTGAGCTTGTTGAGCTCCCTATAATTCAGACACATGCACCATGATCCATCCTTCTTGCGCACTAAACTACTGGAGCAGAGAAAGAACTTTGACTCGGTTGAATTATACCAGCCTCTAGCATTTATGCAACCATACGTTCAATTTCACTCTTTTGGGCATACGGATATCTGTACGGCCTGATGTTTGGAGGAACACTTCTTGGAATCAGATGAATAGCATGATCATGATCACGAATAGGTGGGAGGCCTTTGGGAGTCTCAAATACCTTGGAATGATTGTCCAAGACTTTTTGGAGATCTAGAGAAATAGATGATTCCAATGTGGAAACATCTAGTGAACATAATTGTGCAATTACACCTCTTTGTTCCTTTTTTAGAAACTTTGTCATACCGTTAGAGCTAATTATCTTTCCTAGTTTCCCTGCAATACCCCTTAATTCAACTTCCTTTCCTTCATAGAAAATTTCATGAAAAGTTCTTGAAAATTAAAAGTTGTTGTACCCAAGGATTGTAGCCATTGGACTCCTAGTACAACATCAGCACCTCCATTGGAATGGAAACCATTGGGCTATTCAATACATATTCTACCATCGATAGCTTGATATTATGGCACTTTCCAGAGCAATTTATTGTTCCTCCATTTGCAACCATCACTTGACACTCTGGTGCTGAATATAAGAAGCAATTCAATTCTTTTGCTACCTTACAATGAATAAAATTGTGGGTACTTCCTGAATCAATCAACACTATTACCTTTTTCTTCTTGATTTGTCCTTCTATCTTGATGGTTTGAGGAGTGGTAATTCCTACCAATGCATTACAAGATATGGTTGGATTCATTTCTTCTTTATCTAGGCTTTGTTCCTGGAGTATATCCTCTTCTTTTGACCTTTCTTGCTCCTTTTCTTCTTCCTCTTCGCAATCTATGTAGAATAATTTCTTCTCAGCACACTTATGACCTTTAGTGTATTTGCTATCACAACTGTAACAAAGCCCTTTTTCTCTTTTTTCTTCCAATTTTTGTGGTGTCAACCTTATAGGTTGTGGAAGACTAGGGGCAACAACACTTCCATCTTTATAGTTGTGAGTGGTATGCTTCCTGGTTGCCATAATTTTTCTTTCCATTTTTCTTGCTAACCTGAATGCCTTCTCTAATGAATCAGGTTCCCAAAGGTGAACATCATGTTGGATATTATCCTTTAAAGTCCCTATGAACACATCAATCCTATGCTCCTCTGGAATATTTTTTACCCTTATTTTCAATTTTTGGAACTCCTCAATGTGATCCATTATTGAACCCTTTTGTTTGAGACTTATCAATTGGCTAAAAAAGTGTTTCTTTTTGTATCTTCATAATGTGTTGTCAATTCTTCCGTAAAAATTGCCCAAGTGATAATTTGTTTACGAGAGCAAAGCCATTGATACCATACAAACTGATTTGGTTCCAAATATAAAGTTGCAATACGTACCTTTTGTGTGTTTTGCATATTATTGAGATCGAAAAATTGCTCCATCTGTAATATCCATGTTGCGGGACCCTTGCCATCAAACTTCCTCATATCCATTTTTGGAATATGGTGGGTCTTCGATCCCACATTAGAGTCTATGAAATCATGATTAACATTTCTTTTGTTTACATCATGAGTTTCCTTTACTACCTTTTCACTATTATAAAGTATTTCTTGTAGAAAATTTGTCAAATCTTTCTTCAAATCTGCCATGTCTGTCTTCAAATCTGTCATGACTCTCTTCAAATTTGCCTTCAAATCTATCTTTGAATCATCCATCTTAGCTTCCATGTCCTTTATCTTAGATTCCACGCCATTTATCTTAGCTTCTGTTAGCTTTTGTGAGAGTGACATTTGCTGTGCTTTGTCTTGTAATTTTGATATATCATGTAGCATTTCTTCCTCTTCTTCATGATTCATGCTAGAGCTTTCAGGTTGCTTACTAGGTGTTTGAATTTTCTTTCCTCGGGGCATCAATTACCGATAATAATTCTCTACTATGCCCTTTGAATTCCTTCAAAATAGATTTTCAAACCAAGCTTAAGCAAAAATTTAAAAGAATCTACACACCTTTTTAAACTTTGTAGGACCTTGATATTGCCTCTAATGTATCTCTGTACTTTCAGATCATCCAGTTCTAAAATTGCGTCCTATAGTAGCCCTCTATGTCCTCTTTCCAATGCCACCAGTCTGATCCAAATTGGATTCTCCAAGGAATATTTATGCGAAATCTACCACAGTGACCTGTTTATAGACTAGTTCAGTAGAGCAAACTTGTACGATGTGCCACAAGTCACTGTTTTGAATTTTGGCTCTAAAAATATATACAAGAAACTATAGTCCGTCCTTTCTATACCTTCTTACAAAATTTCAATCCGATGCTCAGAGAGAAAGTTAAGACGATTTTCCCCAGGTCACCTATTTGGAATGTAATTCAGGAGTCTGCAAAAAGACCAACTTCCTCAGATCATATCTCCGCAAATATAGAGCAAAAAGCTTTGAAATTCAGAACCGAGGTTCTGTGTGATTTCTTCTCAAATGGGTTTTTTTTAGCTTCTGAAACATCACAGAAAAAAGTTATAGCAAAAATTCCACGATGACCTATTTGGAGTAGCGAAACCCTAGAATCCAAAGCTATGATACCAAATGTTATGAAACTAGCTCAAGAAAAGATAGAAAAGATAGATCAACACCTTAGAATTCAGCCTCTTCGAGGGGGAAACCTCCTTTACATTACATAAATGAACAATTATTGGATGATTCAAATGACAAAACCTCCTTTCTATATATAGGAGTCTAAGGAGTCAGAATATAACCCAGCCGACCTAACAATAATAATATAAAGCCACAAAAATAACAATAGAGGGATTCTATGGGTCACAGTAATAACAATAGGGGCACAACAATATTAATAAGGGATGCAACTACAATAGTAATGGGGTAATCAATAGTAATATACGGACCCAACACCACCATTTAGACCACCTTAACTACCTGCTCAACTGGTACCGAGTCCTAATAAGAAGGCAGTACAACTGATTCATTTAGTTGGATAATCCCCTTCCCCTACCTATTGAACCCTATCAGTTATGATAAATGAGATTCAATTGAGACCGAGAAGGGTAGTTAAAGTGGAAAAACAAAAACAATCCATAATGATCATTGAGGAGAAAAATGAGGAGGAAACTCTTGATCATTCGAAAAACAATGCCACCATTCAGCCCATTCCTGTACCTTCAGATTCACCATCTTCTTCAAACCAGCCCCCTATCTAGAGAGGTTGGCTATGGAGAAGAGTGACCCCGAGTCCACTTTAGCTTCAGAGTTAAGGAATCTTTGTATAAAGGTTCCTTTACTTCAGGCTATTAGAGAAATTCTCATATGTACAAAGATCATTAAGGAGTTATGTCTTAAAAATCTAGGGAGGAAGAGAGTAGAACCTCAGACCATTCAGTTTTTTGGTAGAGCAACTAAGTTGATGACAAGATGCGTATCAATGGAGTAATACACAGATCCTGGAAACCCAATTGTTTCCATCCATATAGGTGATATCCTCGTCTCTAATGAATTAATAGCCCTGGGGGCGACCATCAATGTTATGACTAGGCAAACCATGGAACAGCTTGGGTTGGGCCATATTCATCCTATAGCTACCGTGCTTGAAGTTGCAGACAGATCTAAAATCAAGCCCAATGGAGTATTGGACAATGTGGTTGTCTTTATAGATTTATGGGAGTACCTCACATATTTCATTGTGCTTCATCCAAAGAATCCAGTGGGAGGACATCCTTTGATTCTGGGACGAACATGGCTTGCCACAACCAATGCTTATATTGGATTTCCCTCTAGTGATATGTACATTTCACATGGAGACTCTAGGAAAAAGGTCACCTTTTGTCCACTTGCTAGATATATTTTGGAACTCAAGGACACTTTATGGGTAGATTATGATAGAAGTGGTGAGGAGACCCGATCTGTATCTTTGATTTATCATCATACCGAGTCTACCCAGGATGGTGAATTACAATATTTCTTGAACAATTTAGACACTATGCCTAATTTTGACACACTTCATCAGTTATTTAGTCTAGATTTTCAAGAAAATCCTAATTCCCAACCTTCCTTATCCCGTACTATGGCATCATCTTCCTATACTCTTGAGCCTGAGACCACTTTTGTTGAAATTAGTCCAGGAAAATCTTTACACATTATCTCAGACCTGGATTCATCTCAACAAGAGAAACTTGTTACCTTGTTGCGAGATCAATTGGATGCATTCACTTGGAATTACAAAGACATGAAAGGCATTCTTCCTGAGACTTGTACTCATCATATCTATATCCAGGAGGGAGCCCAACCTATTTGAAAACCCCAAAGACAAATGAATCCTGCGCTAAGAGATATTGTTAAAGAGGAATTACAAAAAATCTTACACGCTAATTTCATATATCCCATTTTTTACAGTCAGTGGGTCTCTCCATTAGTGATAGTCCGGAAGAAATATGGGAGATGGTATATTTTCATTGCCTATCGAGAATTAAACAAATCCACTCTCAAGGATTACTTTCCTCTTCCTTTCATCGATTAGGTGTTAGATACCCTTGCCAGTAAACAATAATTTTCATTTTTAGATGGATTTAGTGGATATAACCAAATCCAGATTGCACCCTCAGATCAAGAAAAAAATACCTTTACATGCCCTTGGGGTACATTTGCTTATCGAGTGCTTCCTTTCAGATTGTGTAATGCACGCGCCACCTTTCAAAGGGTTGTGCTAGCTATTTTTGATCATATTTAATGTGTTAAGATTTATATGGATGATTCTATGTTTGGTAACTCATTTGATGAAGCTCTTAAAAATCTATAAAAAGTGCTTTTACATTGCCAAAAGGCTCATCTTTCTTTTAGTGATAAAACATGTAGATTAATGTGCAAAGAAAGAGTGGTTCTTGGTCATTTGGTTTCTAAAAAAGGAATCCAGGTAGACCCCACTAAAGTTGAAGTCATTATTCCTCTACCTCCACCCAAAACACAAAGGAAAGTGAGAGGTTTCCTAGGACATGTTGGTTATTACCGGAGATTCAATGAATTTTTTTCCAAAATTGCTACCCCGCTTTTTCAATTATTAGCTAAAGATAGTGAATTCACCTGTCCACAACTTGCCAACAATCATTTGAGACATTGAAGGAAACATTAGTACAGGCACCAGTTTTGAGAGGACCAAATTGGTCCCTACCATTTCACATTTAATTTGATGCCTCAGACATTGCCTTTGGCACAGCTTTAGGATAAGAGGATAATAAACAATCCTATGTTATTTATTAGATCAGTAAAAAAATGTCATTTGACAAATTTAACTATAGAGTGAATGACAAAGAATTTTTAGCCATTATTTTTGTTGTTAATAAATTCATACATTATATTATAGTATATGAAGTTTATTGCATACTGATCATTCTATGATAAAAAATTTAATGATTAAACCTTTAACTAGCGATATAGTGGCTAGGTGGTTGCTTTTATTACAAGAATTCAATGTTACAATTATTGGTGGACCAGGAAAGTCTAATGTTGTAGTTGATTATCTTTCTAGATTAAATAATCTTGGTGAAGTAATTCTTGTTGATGATGATTTCCCTGATGAACATCTTTTTGCTATGTTAGCAAAATCCCCATGGTTTGCTGACATAGCTAACTATTTAGTCACTGGAAAAACACCACCTCACTTATCCACTCGTGAAAAGCAGAATATCATTCAGAAAAGTGCTTTGTATTCTTGGATAAAGGGAGACCTCTTTTACAATGCACCAAATTTTGTTATTCGTAGATGTGTGAGAGAGGAAGAAATGTTTGATATCTTAAAATTTGCCCATGATGAACCTGCGATGGCCACTTCACTGATAAACGAACTGCATATAAACTTTTACACATTGGCTATTTTTGGCCTTCCTTGTTTAAGGATTCCAAACAATATGTTAGGCGTTGTGATAGTTGCGATGGATGGGTCAACCTGCTCAATCCATGAAATGCCTTTATATCCTCAAGTTATGATTGAGCCCTTTGAAAAATGGGTTATTGATTTCGTAGGACCCATAAACCCCACATCTTTAAATAAAAAGCATATATTGGTTTGTACTGATTTTGTTACTAAATGGGTAGAGGCTAAAGCTATTTCTTTTTCCACTTATAAATTTGTTGTTGATTTTATATTTTATGAAATTTTTACTAGATTTGGTGTTCCTAGAAGAATTGTTTCTAACAATGGACTGCAATTTGTTTCTAACTTGGTACAGGAATTCATGAATCAATACAAGATTCGGCACAAGAAATCTACACCGTACCTCCCGCAAGAAAATGGCCAGTGGAATCTACAAACAAGGTGATCGAATCCATCCTCACTAAAATAGTAAATATGCATAGGAAGGATTGGGCTAGCTGATTTCCTGAAGCCTTATGGGCTTATCAAACCACTTGGAGGAATAGCATAGGGCATACACCATATGAGATGGTGCACGGAAAACAAGTCCTTTTGCTGATTGAATTTTAGATAAGGACTTTCAAAACTGCAATTTAATTCAGTGTAGATCTCTCAGAAGCACAACAACAATGTCTATTGTAGTTAAACAAGTTGGATGAATTTCAAAGGGATGATGTTCAACATACTATTTTGGTGCAACAGCAACACAGGAAGTGACATTACAAGTTTATCAGGAAGAAATAATTCCAACCAGGTGATTGGGTACTTCTCTATGACTCTAGATTTAAACATTTTAAAGGGAAGTTCCATACTCGATGGATGGGACTGTATGAGATAATTGAATTTTTTGATAATGGGGCTGTAGAAATCAAAACTATCGATGGGCGAAATTCAGTTTTCCTTATGAATGGGAATAGGCTTAAAGCATACTTTCAACCCATCACACAGGAAGATTTCATGCAACAAGTGCAGAAACAGTCTGAACTTCAATTGGTAGGTGGCTATACCAGCCTATTGTGATTTGAATTATTCTCTCTTGAAATGAAGTTTAAAGAAAATCCAAAAAAATGTATATAATAAAAATTAAAAGAAAAAGAGGCAAAGAAAAAATATTTTCCTGTGATTGTGAAAATTAGTTTTACTGACATAATTGTAGAAGGACCAACCTGAAAACCAACTTGCTGGCAGAAAGATCAAATTCTAATAAAATGGGAATGTTGCTTGATCTTTAGATGTGTTAATTGTCACCAAGAAGAAGCAGGTTCAAGTGTAGGAACCAAGCCCTTATCCAAGTTTGGGATAGCTGGCACGAAATTTTTTTATCCAAGAAACACTCAATTCCCGTTGCATTTACTTTTCAGATCAACACTATACAGGTATATGTCAGATGAAATTCTGCCCTTCTTATATTCCCATTTCATAAAAAAAAAATCCCCTTTATTTTCTTCTTTTTATCCCATGAATTTTACCATCCATTTCTTCAAAGAAACTTTCCCTATCCGATTTCATATTTCTCTCTTTTTCTCTTGAAAATTTTTCCCTGAAATCCCTTTTCAATTTTCCCCTCTTGGTGGTCTCACTCTTGAATTCCCTATCATAATTTCCTTCCCATTCTAAAATTTACCCTTTTTCCCACTTCTTTTTTTTTCCCTCATGGATCGATTACAAGATCTGATGCAAAATTACAAATCAGATCGGAAGGCATATATCAACACCAAAGAACAACGAATAAAACCTCCCTTGTATATCCAGTAGGTTTTTTAATCCTGTGTATGAATTATATCCTATCATAATTTTTTTTGGTTCCCTTTCTCTTTGCAAATATGCTATATATATCCCTGGTGCAGGAATGTGTGTTCAAGTGCAAGCATGTTTGGTGCATGCATGTTCAAGTGTAGGCATGATTAGTGCAGGCATGTGCAGTGAAAGCATGTTTAGTGTAGGCACGTTCAGTACATGAATTAGACCGCTAAGCATGCCCAATTAGGAAAACACATGTTTTGGTGCAGGAACACTTGGTGCAAAAATGCGTATTGAAAAGCTTATCTTTGTTTCGTAAATTTTTGTACAGGCAGAATAACTACACCACCTATAGATCATGGCATTCAATAATTTGTATTATGATTAACACTTTGTTTTATCATTTACTAAATTAGGAAGAAATCGTTTAAGTACAAAGATATTTTAGGTTATGAAATCTCATCTTTTTAATGAGTACTGAGTACACCTTATGTGAGATCATGAAGTAAATGTGGGATGGTATGATTCTCCCAAAATCTAATACCTACCTCTTCTTGAAAGACTCATCACCTATCACTGATGGCCTTACTTCATATCTGATCTAACATGACCATTACATTGAATCATTATCTAAACCATCGCCTTTCACAAGCATCATCGCTTGCTTGTACTTGAACCAATTTGTATTCACATCTAGCCTAGGAGTGTAATTTTAATGATGAAGCATGACCATTTGGGAAGTGGCCAATATAGCGGCGGATGTATAGCTCGACCATCATTTTGAGTTCTTTATATTGTAATACTCTTTCAAAGTTTTAGACAAAGATTGGGTGAATTCAAACAAAGAAATGGTGCCTGTAAGGATTGAACCATAGTCCGTGAAGGAGATGGAGAAAACGGCTGAGTATAGAAACAGTCTTGTAATATTGCAGGAATCCAAGTTCCTCTCGTTTCTGCAAAAATTTGATTGATTCGACTCAGCTGTGGCGCTAGCATTTGCCTGGAATTTTGATGGAAGCCGAGCCAAGGTTGGTTCGTTGGAATTTTCGGTCACATAGGAGTCCATATCTCAGGCTACAGGTTTAGCAACATTGAGAGAAAAATAGTTTAAGAAGGAGAAGATAGAAAATAAGCTGTGGAACCGATTCGTGGTCAACCCGAAGCAAAAGGTGGACTAGAAGAACAATCTCCAGCGTAATGCTATGATTGGAAAATGGAAGGATCTCCTTTATGTATTGCAGAAGTTTCTTACCTACGAGGGTCGTTATTCACTGACCTTCCTGTATCACATATGATTTCTCCTGCATTTTGAGTCTAGTAAGCTCATTAATTTTCCTTATTATCTGCTCAGGAGCTTAGAAAAATGTCAAGAGGTGTTTAGAGAGGGAGTTCAAGCTAGGTTGCATAAAAGTTATACCACCACGGGCTAATCAGAATTTTAATCAAGAAAGAACTAGAGGTTAAAAACATGGAATGGGATGAATTTTCAAAGGAGTTTCAGGGACGAGGTGCAGGGAAGTAGACCAAGAAGAAGAGTGCAAACAAGGAAGAAAAATGAGAAATTTTGACCCTGCACCCTACCGAGACTAGGAAGTTTGCCAAGAGAAGGACTGCCTCTTCAAGGGCGGGTCATGTTCAATTGACATCCCCGATACTATTAGATGACTCACCACCTGCTTCACCAAGTAACAATAACCTCTCAGTCCTCGCTAAGGTGGTGTCCCATACAGTGGTCAATGAAGAGTATGCGAAGAAGGAAGATGACACACCATTTTTAGTCCTCTTTGGTAGGATTAAGAATAGAAAAATGATGTCAAGTGCAAGAAAAGACCTGGTGGAGGGTCAGATGGATGATATGGCACGGGACACTCAAGGGATAATTTTGAAGTCACGAGTACTCAAACTCCTGGTAAGGTGAATGAGCAGGGCACTGAATCCTTGGATAATTTTGAAGTTCTGGGTACTGAAACCCCTGGTAAGGTGAATGAGTCCGGTACCAAGGCCCTTGATAATATTGAAGTTTTGGGCACTTAAGCCCTTAATTAAAAGTTCCGGGTACTGAAACCCCTAGTAAGGTGAATTTTCAGGGACTGAGACCCTTAGTAACATTGAAACTCTAGGTATTTAAATCATTAATGTTGTTGAAATGTAGGAACTGGGTGGCTAGGATAACCTTGATCCTGATGATGTTGGCATGTGTTTGGAATCAACTGCCGAGAAGTTTGCACCAGAGGAATTGGGAGTAGAAAACTCCATCCTCTATCTGAATATCTGGATAGAAGAGATCAAGCAACATCTTTACGTCTTGGAGATATTAAATCAAACCATGAAAGAGCAAAATACAGTGTAGAATTCAAAGGAATGCAGAGTTGGCAGGAGAAGTGAAGGAGCATAAAAGAAAAGTCAAGATATGGAAATTCCGGGTCTCAAAGTGTTATAAACGTCTTAAAAAGGTAACCAAGAAACTCAAGAAGAATTGAGGCAGGAAGGCAAAGACATTGAAAGCAAGGATCAACATACAAGTTTAGAATTGAAGGGAGGCTCTTTTGTTTTGGCTTTTTTGCAGCAGGTAAAGGTTGTGTGAGGACCCACAACAACATAGGGAGGGGAGGATGTTGGTAGGATAAATTGATCATTTTTAACCCCTTTCCTAATTCAAAATCATAACCTTAGACCTCTGTTTTAACCTCGCAACCTCCTTATTCCTACATTATTCCAAGAATCATGCCTTTCCCTACTTAGATTTATATTTCATATTTAAGGGTTACAAATGTGCTTAATTAATTATTTTTATAGATTTTATACCTTTAATATTATTTGCAACTAATATCTTCTTTCATAAAGTATTTGGTAAGCAATGTATTAATCATTTCTTTAGCATGGTCGAGTGCAGGTAGGATTCCTGCACTGCTGGCGAATCCTAAACTTTCGTGACAACTCACTACCTAATGTAGACATCTCGTTCAGAATTGGTCATCTCGAGTTGGGCTCAAAGTGGAGATAAGTCAGGGATATGATAAAGATTAGGTCATCAACCGAATGCTCAAGTTTAGCATTTTGTTATAGCCGAAAGGCTTAGCATGTAATATTGTTGTTATTTTGTTACAGCTGAAAGGCTTAGGTTGTAATGTTGAATGTAATTTGGTTATGTCCGCAGGCCTAAAGGGATGCATATAATATAGGATTCAAATAGAAAATTGTAGCAAGCGATAGCGATAAAAATGCTACTGTAACTGTGGTATTTTATTATTTTGCTAGTATTGCCCTCGTTTGGGGCTGGATTCAATTTCACCATGTACATTTTTTGATTCTAAAATTTAATAGAAAAGGACTACGCCATGTTATTTCAATCCTGTGTTTTAATTTTGTGTTTAGTCACCATGTTATCCTTTCTCATTAAAGGTGTGTTGATTTTGTTTTAATGCAAGGTGTGAATTAAATAGATGCTTTCATTCTTTCACAAAGTTCAGGTTCAATTTCATTTATAACCATTGTGTGACGGATTCGTGGTGTGCATGCTTAACTAAGTTTGATCTTACCCTTTTGTAATTTCTTCTCTTCAAAGCTTAGTATTATTTCTGCCTGGATCATGCAAGCACGTTATTCCTGCACTAGTGCATTTATAGTTCTACAAGTCGATTTCTTTGGTTCATTACAACAAAAGTCTTTCGTTCTTTTCTGTCATAAGAGTCTTGATGCATTTCTGCAAGTGAGTGTTCATATTTTAGAAGTATTCTTGATATCCTGAATTAAATATGCTTTGGTAATTAAAGAATGAATGTTGTTATAACACATTAATCTGTACTTGCACTTTATACTTTTAAGGGAAGGATTGAACTTCATATTTAATTATTTCAAAGTGAACCTTTCTGAATTAAGAAGGTTAAAAAGGTAGATCGAATTTGTGTGAATAACTATTACAAGGATAAAGCCTACTATCACAATTAGATGATTTGTTTAGTTTCATGAAGGAGTTCCTTGATTGAAGAAAAGTGTGCTTTGACTTTAGAAGTTAATTCTTATTTTGAAGTTAAGTTGGGCTGAAGCATCTTTCTACTTGTGGAAGATATTTCAAAGTTTTGTTCACATTTGCAAATTCTTTCCTTAAGTTAACACACTCTCTATTATTTTGTGAAAGAAATTTGAAAACTTGGTGCAAGAATCTATGTTCTGGTACATGAATCAATATCCTGATACAAGAATAGAGTGCTCTAGTCCTGAGACTTAGAGCCCCTGCATGAGGACATAAATCTTAAGTACAAGTGTAAAATATAATTCCAACATATAAACTTTGGTACTAGTGCATGAACATTGCAAGAGTACAGGAATAACAACTTAGTGCAGGGAGAAATATCTATAGAGAAGTGAGACATCTTCAAGGGTCCAATTATTAATCTAACATACAACTATACTGAAGATAGAAATAGATTTCCATTTCAATTAGTCAGGATTTATTACAAGAGTTTGAAAGTTCCTTTCATTTATTTCTCTGTAAAAGTACTTTCTTTCACATTCCAGCACTAGAATTTCTTTGGTGTAAATTTCCAGGTGATCTTTTCTTTTTGATTCTTCAGGGTTGTAATTAAGGAAGTAGGAATAGAGTTAGGAAAAGTTCATATCATTTTGGCATTTGCTTCGCCTTTAAGTTGATGAAACCCTCGAGTTGAGAATTAAGTGTTGAAGGAGTCTGCTTAATCGCAATTCCTGCACCCAACATTTTGGCGTTGTTGTCACAAAGGCGATTTGAAATTGGTAAGAACTTTCCATTTTTATGCAATAGGCGTAAGTCTGCTATTATTTTTTCTGCAGTATTGTTTTAGGATTTTACGAGTGCTGATTTTTTATTCATTGCAGCAATTGACAGATTCTTTTCTTTACAACATCTGATTTATTTTTTTTAGGAGTTGATTTTTAAAATGAATGCCTAAGAAAGGTAGGGGTACGAAGCCCAATAAGGGTCAATGAAACAATGAAAAATCTGAAAACTCTTCTCATATTGGACCTTCTTTCGCAGGTATAAAGTCTAAGCACACCCAGACTCATCACGTCGGAATGGTCCAATTGGATTATGGAAATAGTGATTCAAGTGTGACAAAACCTGGAAAGGGGAAGAAGGAGGCCAACGGTGATCAGAAAGTCCAATTCAGCAATAGTCAACCTTCATCTTCTAGAAGTGGTCCGATTAGAGGCACAACAATGGATAATCATGAAGACCATGTAGAGGGGATTGGAGAGAATAAGGTAAATGAAGAGCAGTCCACTTTTGGATTTCCAATAGTGAACTAAGAAGTGAATGTGTAAATGAAGAATATTTCACCTTTAGCTCTTCCACATTTTCATGGTAAGGTGCACAATAACCCAGATTCATCTTGGGTGTGGATCCTGATTATCTTCTTTATTCAGAGGTATCGCTGCATTGGACTCCAATTCGTAATGTGGCGACAACACCGCTCGTAAAATGTGCACTGCCAGGGGGGTCTGGGTGGGTCGACAATGATTATTTGGATCCCCCCTTGGTAGGGGATCAGGGGAAGCGCCACTGAATCTAAAAATAAATGTAAAATTTCCTTGTAAAATGTTGTAATTTCATAGTCAATCTGGGCCGTTCATTAGGCGGAGATCTGATGGTAGAAGTTATGTTTAATTTAGGGTTTTTTTCCCGAGAAGGCAACCCCTTGCTATATATGAGGGAATTGTATTGTGTCCATGTAGATCTGTCTTCTGAGTGAGGAAAGAGAGAGGAGATTGAGAGAGAAGAGGGAATTACAGTGGATTTGTTGTAGGTTGTATCTCTTCATTTTGATGGATAATATAAAAGGAAGGAATGGTTGTTTCTCCGTGGACGTAGCTCAAACTGGGTGAACCACGTATATCTATGTCTCTCTTGTTTTATGTGTTTTCTGTGTTTATATTTCTGCAATATATTTTAAGTGTTCCATGTCTCTGTAATACATAATTTCCTAACAATTCATTTCTTTTTGAGTTTGATATACTATGTAGGAGTTATGATTATTCTTCCGATGCTAGAAATTAAAATTATTTTCTACAACTCTCAAGGATTTAGCTTTGCGCTGGTTCATGGGACTAGGAGGAAAAACTGTAAGTTCTTGGGAACAAATGAAGAGAGTATTTTTGAATAAATATCAAGAATATTGTAAAACTAGAGAAATGCAGGACGAGATGTTCACCATTGTACAAGGTGATGATGAGACTTTGGAGGATTACTTAGAGAGATTTTTGTATATACTCCAAAGGTCTAAACACAAATTTGATTTAAGTACTATTCGAACCTTGTTCCTGTTATCACTCAAGTTGTCCTTTTGATCAACAGCAAAAGGATACGACCGAGGTAACCACAGGCCAACTTTGGACTGCAGGTTCTAGCCCACCTGCAGTCAGAGAGGGCTCTCTCTTCCTGATTTAGCTCTGTTGAAGATGATTTTAGGCTAGATATTGATGTTCAAGGGGGTTTTGTTTTAATTTTGGTGGGAAGATTGATGTTTTCAGGTAAAGAGGCAGGTATAGTATGATAGTCTCAAACCATTGGGCATGGAGTCAAGGGGTAGGACTGCTGGTTCGTTTTCTTGGTCACAAGAGGAATAAGGAGAAAGGTAGATGTGCATGGAACAATTTTTCAGGCTAAAAGGATGGAAAGAATGCTAAGGAAGGAGAGGCAATTAAGAATCTCTGAATCAGCTTAACAGAGAAGGGCGAATGAGCTCTATCTAGGGGCAGTAAAGAATCCCTAGATAAATGTCAACACAGGTGAATTAGGGTAAATATGAGCCACAGGGAATTCATATTCATGTCCAATTTAGTTCAGATGAAAACATAAAGAAACAGTAGAAATTGAGCCTAGAGTGCAGTTAAACAAGTTCTAAGCTAATCTTTCTTTCTGCTATTTAGATGGTGAAAAAATGAAAACAAAGGTAAGAGGCACTTATTGATTCATGTTGCAGCAAAAGAATTCCATCATTCAGTCTCCAGAGACCATTAACAACACATCAGACAGTGCATCCTCCAAACTTTCAGCAGTCTTTGATTAAAGAAGAAGTATCAGACATACAGTGCGAGCCTCTAGTGAAAAATTATCAATCGACCAACCCTTAAAACAATACAACGGGTGGTAGATAGGGAAAATTCTCCAAAATGGTCTTCCTATAGCTTGACCTAAACAGGTCTGAATGAAAATGACTACTTTAACCTAGTCATATCAGAAATAAATGCAAGAAAATATTTTTGGGCTACGCTGAGGACCGCCGTATCAAAACTGAGTAAATGTGTTGTCCTCGATGGCTTGGTGTAGTGCTTCTGCAATAACTATGTTTGGGTCTCTGCTTCATTTATGTTCGGTGGCTCTAAATGCTTTAATTGTGATTTGAGAGCTTTAAATGGCCGCCACCACTTTTTTTGACTTTGCTGGGGGGGGGCTCATCAATGTTCAGCTGCTTCGAGCCCCTAAAAAATCTACACTGATACTCTTTGCCGCTTCATCGATGTGCTGTGGTACTTGAAATTGTCAAATCAACATTTAAGGGTCGTTGTTCGGCCCTCTGTCTCCTTTAGAACTGTTTGTTGCTCCTTTATGAATGCCTCGCAAAGAAAAATGGGCCATTCTGCGCCTTTCGGGCTTGCTGGGGGCTACGCGATGAGGGTGTTTCCACTTTGGCCCATTTCCCGTAGCCATGTGCGATTCGCGCATAAAAAACTGCCTCAAAATTTGAATCCGGGCTTCCTAAGCACGATTTTCGCCTTTGTGCCCTTTTTGCTGATGACGTTAGCATGACATCAGTATGACGTCAACGGGTGGGACCCAGTATGGCAGATTACGTCAGCATGATGATGTCAGCAGGGTGACGTCAGCATGTACGGCGGGTGACGTGGAAGTGACACGGTGGCAGTGACGTGGCAGTGTGAGTTGGCGGTATAGTGGCAGGGGGCCGACACAAGCGGATGACATCAGCGGGTGACGTGGTGCTGATGCAGGAGGGCGGAAGCGGTTTTGGTTTCGGACGCACCGCCTTTGGGAAGACGGTGGTATCGGAGGAGGGGCTCTGCCACGGCCGAGAGGGTGACGCGTGGCAGGAGTACGACGAGAAAACCTCCCATCTCCTGGATGCTAACCCTCGGGCTATTTGGGGAATGGGAAGGCCCACCCACCGTAGATCTGGGGCGCAGGCGATCGGACGGCCGGCGGCATGGACGAGGCGGTTGAAGGTTAAGGGATGGGCACGCGAATATTCAAATTTTAATATAATGCTACCGGGGGTTTTAAAACTTAGGGAATGTGGGTTTTTGCGGATTTTTAAAAGTGAGCGGATCGAATATTTGGTGGGTAAGGCCTTAGGATGAGGTGGAAAATGGGTTTTTTCAGGGTTAGGGCTTAGGGGAAATGGTTATTAGTTTGACCAGAGGTCAAACTAACCCCTGCAAGGACGCAGATGGGGTAAAAACAGCCCCAGCTGGACTGTTTTTTCCCAGACTTAGATGAATAGGGCTATAGTGCCAGGGAGGGGGTACTATTATATTTTTTGGAATTTTTATACATATTTTTAGTAGGGGGAGGGGAGATAGATAGGGAGCTATATAATAAAGTTAGAGGTTAATATGAAAATGACCAAAAAGCACTAAGGTAAGGGACCTTAGGCTATTAGGGGGGAAAAGTGACTTGTAGAGGAGGAATGAACAATCCTTGAGTGAAGTAAATTTTCACCAAGGCAACTGATATGGAGAATGATGAATTTAAGAGGAATCAAGCAGATCTTGACCTCTTTGGGGAAATTAGTAAGTGATTTGGGGAAAAGGGAGAATGGGGAAGTTAGATATATCCAGCTTGAGCTCCTCAAAATGGAAAACTGCATCATGACTGTGATCTGAAAATATATAACACTTTGAAACACAAAATTGATCATAAATCATCATTCTGCAACCTCAAAACTACCTACCCAGCCTACTTTCCTAACATTTTTCTCCTTCTTTTTTGGTTTGGGTGCACTTAGACTTGCAGACCCAACTTTACAATTTTTCTTTTTTCTGTCCTCCTATCTAAGTCTACACTTATTTCTGCCAAGGGCCCAGATTAAGCAGTTGGGCTCCTTTGATTCTCTACCTATCTACAAATCTGCCAAGATTAAGCTGTTTGGATAGATATCATTCTCTATATTCTAAAACAAGAAATTGAAACCTAGGGAGGCCAAGATTAAACTGTTTGGCCCTCCCTTTTATAGAACATTCTTCAAAAATGGTTAAGTCATCAAAATTGGAATTCAGCAGTGGCACTTGGACTAGCACACTTTCACAGTTTCTTCTCTGACCTCTTTTGGAAATATGGAACCTTGCAGCATGAAAGATGACATATTTGGCATGTAAAAAAGTCAATCATGAAATATGAACACCTGTTGCAACAGGAGGCTAACAGTGGCTCCACTTGGGGATGGCTTTTCCTTGTGAAAAGCCAAGAACAACAGGTCAGAATGCCTGATCTTCTGCTATTGCTGTAGATTGAAGAAACTTCTTTATGCTGGCTGTTAGATAATTGAAACTTTGTAATATGAACAACCTTCTCCTCAACTGAAATATTGTGAAATGCATAGCACTGCCTGCTTTCTTCTGCGTGCTTGCTATTATGTAGAATGTTGCTTGAGCATTGTACCTTTGAAACATTCTCAAAACATGGATCAAAACTGATGTGTTTGCTTTACTTTTGCTTTGACCAAGGGTGCTGATATGAAACTAAAACACTCCTCTGTTTTGATATTTTTGACTGAAGACTGCAAACAGCTTCCCTTTACCATGAATTGTTGTGATGCGACTGTGCTACTCTTGCTGTTTTGTTGAGATTAGTGCAGAGACAGAGCTTTTTAAAATTGGAATACTTGCATTGGCCGTGTCTTCACAAGATTTACTGCTGCTCCTCTAACATTCGGAAAAATAAAACAGAATGTTGATATATACAAATATTACTGTACAAAAGATATATACAAAGCTGCGTTGTATCCCTTAAAAGGGATCATGGTAATGTTTCAGCATACGGCCATTAACAGGGCCTTCTTCAGCAGAACTATCCTCTACAGATTTGAGAAAATAAGTGTTATTTCCCTGAACAGCAGAAATAATGAATGGTCCTTTCCATAAAAAATAAAACTTGGCATGCTTGCCCTTGTCTTCTTTTCGTGAGTCCCACCTTAGAACTTTGTCACCAATGTAGAAATCCTCAGCCTTGACTCTCTTATCAAACATCTTTTTGAGTTTTTCTTGCAAAATTTGAGCTCTGTCATAAACTTTCTCTCTGGTTTGTTGAAGATGAATGGTCTGATTAATCCTTCTTTGAATGTCATTTGGTTCAGCCTAAATTTCCTGTAATAGTCTGCTAGTAGGGATGCCCAAGGATGAAGGAAATCTGGCCTCCATGCCATATACTAGCTCATAAGGGCTCATCCCAATGGATCTCTTTGTTGAAATTCTGTCTGCCCATAGGGCATTCACCAACTTTTTGTGCCAGTTCTTCTTGTTCTCTTCTAGCACTTTCTTTATGATGTTGATGAGGCTCTTGTTGGATGATTCAGCCAAGCCATTACCTTGAGGGTAATAGGCTGTAGAGTGGCCCAAGGTAATATGAAATTGGTGGCAAAATTTGATCATTTTTTTGGATTTGAAGGCAGCAGCATTGTCAGTGATGATTTTCTCAGGGCAGCCAAATCTAGAAAGGATATTGCACTCAAGGAATTGGATAATGATGGTGTCATTGGCTTGCCTACAGGGGATGGCTTCAACCCACTTGGTGAAATAGTCAGTGGCTGTTAAAATCCATTTGTGCTGGCCTAAGGAAGAGGGATGGATTTATCCAATGAAGTCAAGACCCCATTGTTGAAAAGGTCTCTCGGTTGATGTGGGTTTCAGGGGCAGGGGAAAAAAATTTCTTTTTCCCTCAAAGATTTGGAATTTGTGACATGACATGGCAAACTTCTTTACATCTGCAAAAAGAGAGGGCCAGTAAAAACCAGCCCTTAAGATTTTATCAGCAGTGGAATTCCAATATAGATATCCTCCACAGTCACCTGCATGGAATTCTTTCATGACATTGTTAGTTTCATTCATGATTAAACAGTTAAGCAATATACCTTCATGATTTCTCCAAAATAGTGCACTATCTATAACACAAAACTTTAAAGCCTTCATTTTCAAAAATCTTTTCTTGGTTCTGGACAATCCTGGGGGAGCAAACAGGTTTAACAATACAAAACATATATCAGCATACCATGGGGATTGAAAAAAGGTTTCACTGATCTGTGGAGTCACCAGCTCCTGTTCATTGTCCAGTTGGTTAATGTCCAAGGCTTGAAAGTTTGTTTCGGACATCAGTTTGGCTAAACCTTGTCCCTTTATCAGTTTGGTTGGTTTTATTTCTATGTCATACTCAAGGATGTTTGCAATCCACTTGCCTCTTTTTCCCTCTAATCCCCCCTGAGTTAGTATGTCTTTTACAACAGCGTGTGGGACATAGGCAATCACATGTGAATATAAAATGTACACTTGGAAATCCTTGATAGCCTTAACAAGCGTGTAGGCCTGCTTCTCCATTATTGGGTACTTCAAAGGGGCGTCTCTTAAGGCTCGGCTGAAAAAAGAAATTGGCTTTTCAGATCCCTATTGATCCTTTTGCAAAAGGACAACAGTTATAGTATGACCAGATGCAAAAGAAAAAATGATAAAATCTTTGTCAAATTGTGGGCTGGTGAGGACAGGGGTTTCGGTTGAGGTAGATTTTATACTCTCAAAGGTCTGCTTGGTTTCAAGAGACCATTTTACCTTGGCATCATTTTTTAGCATGTTACTTAATAGTCTTATCAGCTCGGCTAGATTTGGAATAAATCTCCTTAGGAAATTGATCTTTCCAAGGAATGCTTGCAACTCTTTTATGTTTCTTGGATATGGGATTTGGAGGATGGCTTGGATTCTTTCAGGATCAATTCTAATCCCATCTTTTGATATGATGTGGCCAAGTAATTTTCCTTCTTCAAGGCCAAAGAGAGACTTCTTGGGATTCAGGGAAATGCCATATTTCCTACTTGTCATGAATATTTTCCTTAAGTGTTTGAGGTGCTCTTGATCAGATTTGGAAAATGGGGTCAATTCATCAAGGTATACAACTAGGAAATCATGTATTTCTTTGGAAAATGCAATATCCATTGCTCTTTGAAAGGTAGCACCAGCGTTTTTAAGTCCGAATGGCATCTTAACATACTTAAATGTTCCCCATGGTGTGGTAAAGGCTGTCTTATCTTGGTCTTCCGGGTGAACAAGTATTTGATTGAAACTTGAAAAGCCATCTAGCAAAGAGATTCTAGATGACCCCACTACTCTTTGTAGGATGTGATCCATCTTGGGCAAAGGATAGTGGTCTTTTAGGGAGACTTGGTTTAAATTTCTCAGATCTACACAAAGTCTAATCTCACCTGTCTTCTTTCTTGAGGGAACAAGATTGGATACCCAACTAGAAAATCTGATGGGTGCTATGATACCTGCTTCAAACATTCTTTTCACTTCCTTTTCAATCAAAGGGAGAAGCATAGGATTGATTCTCCTCAGTTTCTGTTTGAAGGGTTTTTGGTTTGGTTTTAAGGGGATGGTGTGTTGAATTACCGAGGTGTCATAGGACTTCAAGTCCTCATAACTCCAAGCAAATACATCTTGGAATTCTTTAAATAAATCAATATACCTGGGATTTTGACCAGGTGGCAAATTTTTGGATAGTTTGATCATTTTTTGCTTCTCTGCTGTCCCAATATTGTGTTCCTCTATATCAGAATTCAGTGGTTTCATTTTTGGCTTTTTAGGAACATCATTTGCATTGAACATGTCTTCTAATGGAGTTAGGCCAGCAGGAAATAAGTTATCCTTTAAGTCAATGATCTCTGTCTCTGTTTTTGGCTATTTCCTCCAAATGCATTTGTTTCAGCTGTTCTATGTTTATTTTGTCAAAAACAGTTGGATTTAGGATTTGTTTGGCTGTTGCAGCTGTTACAGCCTGCTGAATTTCATTTGTTTGATGTTGGGAATCGTTCATAGCATCCATGTCAATGTTAATATTTGCAAATTCATGCTCAAGAGTGAGGAAATTATTAATCTGGGCATCATTTTCAAACACTTGCCAATCTTTAACGTTATTTGGGACAGCAAGCCTATGTTTTATTTCAGCAGTAAACTGATGGTTTGGATCAAAGGGAAGCTTGCATGTACTAGAAAAGGTGGCTAGGCTGTGTGCATGAATGTTATGCTCTCTTGAAATCTTGTCCAGCTTGAATTCAGTGAATGCATTGAGTATATTAGTGGTAGCAGTCCTATAGGCCCTCATTCTATTGTCATTGGTAACAAAGTTACCTTTCATCTGTTGTATGATTAAATCAGAGTCACCTAAAATGGACACTCTTGCAGCTCCTAAAGCTTTGAGCAGTTTAAGGCCTAAAAGCAGAGCCTCATACTCTGCCATGTTGTTGGTGCATTTAAAGTTCAGTCTGTAGGCATGACCTTCTGCATGATTGTTATGTGTATTGTGAATCCATACACCTGCCCCTGCTCCTAACTTGTTGACAGAGCCATCAAACTCTAAATACCATGTGATTTCTTGCTTGTGGTTAGTACTGAGAGTTTCAGTCATTCTTGCAGTGGGCAGATTTGAAATTTCTGTTTGGGGAGTTTCTTCTTGTATGGTAGTTGCATTAACTGTTTTGACAATTTCATCAGTATGTGCAACCGATTCTTCATTGATGTGTGCTTGTTGTTCTAGAGCTAAAGGCTCATCATCAGTTGGGGAATTTGTATTATCATTAAACAAAATAAAAGAATCCATATCAGAATGGATTGAGTAAATGGGAAAATTTTCAGGCTTGCTCTCACTACTTACCACATATTTCATGAGTGTTTCTCTGTACAGTCTCTTTGGTTGCCCAGAGATTGAAATGGTGGCATATGAAAGGTCTAGCTGAAGGGATCCTTGGAGATTTTCTCCCCATGATCTTAATAGGAGCATACCGTACTTTCGTGGGATGTCAGCCACCACCACATCCATGAGGATGGTCTTGTTGGGATATTGGACTAAGGAGACACAGAGTCTTTGATGAGGCCTAAACATTTGACTTGACTTGAGTCAAAGGAAAATAGATCTTTGTAGGGTCTTGTGATATCAAGGTTCAGCTTTTCCATAACTGCTTTGGGCATAAGATTGTGCGATGCTCCTAAATCAAACATGGCATTGTGCAGGATTTTGTCATGTATATGTAAACTGGTATAAAAGGGCAAGACAGATCCATATGTTGACTTTCCATTAACTTCTGGACCAAACAACAGTTCAGGGGTATCATCCAAAAGATTTACATTGTCCTTATTCTCTAGGATTTGAAGTGATCTTTGAATTTGTTGCCTATATACGTCATGTTTGGCTAGTTCTGAGAGGGGGATGGATATCTTAAGTTTTCCAATCTTTGCCTCTAAATTAAATGGCTTTTCCAATGGAGTCTTGGTGTTGATAATGGCAGTTTTTTCTGTTTCATTTGAATTATCAGTGATTTGCTCTTGTTTATCGGTGTTATGGGAATTGATTGCTTGCAGTTTTTCAGCTTTAGGAGGGCTTTTCAGAATATTGGTTGAATTTTGCTCAGAGGAAGAAGGTGGCAGAGGCTGATCAATAGAAGGTTGTATTTCTGTTATGTCTTCTACAGCCACATGATGCGGGTTTGGGACAGGTATATCAGTTGGTTCTGTTACAACAGCCTTGCCTTTAATCTTGTTGGGCTGTTTGCCATCCTTTGGTTTGCTGGGTTCAGAAATATCAATGGTCCTAGTTCTCAGCTTATATTGTTTGTGGACCTCATATACAACAGTATCATAACCTTGTTTAAAATCAAAAGACTCACCAAACTTAGTCTGAAATTGGCTAAAGTCATGCTCATCTTGGTCTTCTTGGGACAGAAAAGTTTGATGCTCACCCTTTAGATCCATCAAATTCATGTGAGTGTCTTCTATGGGTTCACTAGAAGTGGATGCTTCTACATAATTTTCATGGAAGGGGGGTCTTATGTCATGATCTAGGCTTGACCTACCAACATTTGTGTTCTGCGTTTTCCTAAAATTTGGGTTCCTTATGGTATTGGATTGTTGTCCTTCCCATGATGACTTCCTCTCAACACTTTCTACTCTGTCTCCAAACCTTTGCATGCCACTGATAATAGCATCAGGCTGAGGGTTCTTCCTTAAAGGTGGTTCTTCTTTCCATTCTAGCTCTGTTTCTTTTGGAAATTAGGTTGGCCTCTACGCTAACAACAACATTTTGCATGTCTGCAAGGGTCTGAGGAGCTCTTTCTTTTAACTGGTATGCCATATCCGGGTCGAATCCATCAGGGAATTTATACAAGGAAAGGTCAGGTGGGGGTCTTAAATTCTGTGGTATTGCATTATAGACATTATTGAACCTTGCACAGTACTCCAAAATAGTCTCATGGGGACCTCTTAATTGTATCATATTCAGCTAGTATTTGTAAGGGGTCTTTCTTTTTCTCCCATCTGTTGGTAAAGGATTGGTAAAGCTCATCAGGAGTGGTTATAGAATTTGTGGCAAGTGATCTGAACCAAGTTCTTACATCACCTGTTAGACTTTGAACAAAAATTTTCATTCTCACGCTATCATCATCTATTTTGTAGTTTTCAAAATAGTCCTAAATCTTCTTGGTATGCTGTAGTGCAGTGAAAGGACCAGTACTATCAAAATATGTAATTTTGGATTGGTAATCTTGAGGCAAGGCCCCAGGATTAGCAGGAAATTGCAGGGGTGCATATCTATTAGCCATATTCACAGGGATAAGTGGAACAATAGGAACAACTGGGATAATAGGAGTAACTGGAACATCAGGAACAACTGTGAGGACAGTAGTGGTAGTTGTAGTATGTGCAGTGAATGAAGGTGTGGATGGAGTGCTTTGAGATGCGGATGATGAACAAGGGGAAGAAGGGGTTGAACGAAATAAAACTTTAACAGGGGTTTAAACACAGCTTGGGTGAGCTGTTTCAGGAGTATTATTAGCAAAATCTTCTTGTCTTTCTTGCTTCCTAAGGATCTTTGGGATTAAGTTCAGATTTTCAAAAGCAGCTGGGGGATTTGGGTCTGGATTTGACCTTGTGTATCGTGGATTTTTCTTGGGAGCCAGCTTCCGAATTGTTTTTGGTATTTTTCTGGGATGCTTTTAGAATCGGCAAGGGACTGATCAAATTTTGGAATAGCTGTGTATAGCCTAAAACTAGCATGAAGATTGACTGAAGCAGCTTTTATTTACTTCTGTTAATGCAAAGCAAAAAACAGTTTCAAAGGCTTCCTGGCTGATATTCAGGCTTCATCTGTAGTTTTAAGGAATATACAGCAATTAGAAAATCGATTTTTCCAACCTGCTTTATGAAATTAACTGAGGATGATCCCCAGTGGAGTCGCCATTATGTTATCACTCAGGTTTTCCTTTTGATCAACAACAAAAGGATACGGCCGAGGTAACCACAAACCAACTTTGGATTGCAGGTTCTAGCCCACCTGCAGTCAGAGAGGGCTCTCTCTTCCTGATTTAGCTCTGTTGAAGATGATTTTAGGCTAGATATTGATGTTCAAGGGGGTTTTGTTTTAAGTTTGGTGGGAAGATTGATGTTTTCAGGTAAAGAGGCAGGTATAGTATGATAGTCTCAAACCATTGGGCATGGAGTCAAGGGGTAGGACTGCTGGTGCGTTTTCTTGGTCACAAGAGGAATAAGGAGCAAGGTAGTTGTGCATGGAACAATTTTTCAAGCTAAAAGGATGGAAAGAATGCTAAGGAAGGAGAGGCAATTAAGAATCTCTCAATCAGCTTAACAGAGAAGGGCGAATGAGCTCTATCTAAGGGCAGTAAAGAATCCCTAGATAACTGTCAACACAGGTGAATTAGGGTAAATATGAGCCACAGGGAATTCATATTCATGTCCAATTCAGTTCAGATGAAAACATAAAGAAACAACAGAAATTGAGCCTAGAGTGCAGTTAAACAAGTTCTAAGCTAATCTTTCTTTCTGTTATTTAGATGGTGAAAAAATGAAAACAGAGGTAAGAGGCACTTATTGATTCATGTTGCAGCACAAGAATTCCATCATTCAGTCTCCAGAGACCATTAACAACACATCAGACAGTCCATCCTCCAAACTTTCAGCAGTCTTTGATTAAAGAAGAAGTATCAGACATACAGTGCGAGTCTCTAGTGAAAAATTATCAATCGACCAACCCTTAAAACAATACAGAGGGCGGTATATACAGGGAAAATTCTCCAAAATGGTCTTCCTACAGCTTGACCTAAACAGGTCTGAATGAAAATGACTACTTTAACCTAGTCCTATCATAAATAAATGCAAGAAAATATTTTTGGGTTGTGCTGAGGGCCGACGTATCAAAACTGAGTAAATGTGTTGTCCTCGGTGGCTTGGTGTAGTGCTTCTGCAATAACTGTGCTTGGGTCTCTGCTTCATTCCTGTTCGGTGGCTCTAAATGCTTTAATTGTGATTTGAGAGCTTTAAATGGCCGCCACCACTTTTTTTGACTTTGCTGGGGGGGCTCATCAATGTTCAGCGGCTTCGAGCCCCTAAAAAATCTACACTGATACTCTTTGACGCTTCATCGATGTGTTGTCGTACTTGAAATTGTCAAATCAACATTTAAGGGTCGTTGTTCAGCCCTCTGTCTCCTTTAGAACTGTTTGTTTCTCCTTTATGAATGCCTCACGAAGAAGAACGGGCCATTCTGCGCCTTTCGGGCTTGCTGGGGGCTGTGCGATGAGGGTCTTTCCACTTTGCCCCATTTCCCGTAGCCATGCGCGATTAGCGCTAGGTGCTAATTGCGCATGAAAAACTACCTCAGAATTTGAATCCGGGCTTCCTAAGCACGATTTTCGCCTTTGCGCCCTTTTTGCTGATGACGTCAGCATGATGTCAGCGGGTGGGACCCAGTACGGCGGATTACGTCAACATGACGACGTCAGCAGGGTGACGTCAGCATGTACGGCGGGTGACATCGCAGTGACATGGTGGTAGTGACGTGGCAGGGTGAGTTGGCGGTACCGTGGCAGGGGGCCGACACAGGCGTATGACATCAGCAGGTGACGTGGTGCTGATGCAGGAGGGCGGAAGCGGTTTTGGTTTTTGGCACACCGCCTTTGGGCAGACGGCGGTATCGGAAGAGGGGCTCCGCCACGGCCGAGAGGGTGACGCGTGGCGGGAGTACGGCAGGAAAACCGCCCATCTCTCGGACGCTAACCCTCGGGTTTTTTGGGGAATGGGAAGGCCCGCCCACCCTAGATCTGGGGCGCGGGCGATCGGACGGCCGGCGGCATGGATGAGGTGGTTGAAGGTTAAGGGACGGGCGCACGAATATTCAAATTTTAATATAATGTCGCCGGGTGTTTTAAAACTATTGGGTGTGGAGCTTGATTATATTCTATAGTACCGTCATATTGGACCCCAGTTCAAATTGGGGAGGCAACGCCGCCCGTAAAATAATCGCTGCCGTGGGGGGCCCCCGAAGCTAAAAACAGCTATAAAATTGCCTTGTAAAAGTATAGTAATTTCAAGTCAATCTGGGCCGTTCATTTGAATTATTAGTGATTTGCTCTTGTTTATCGGTGTTATGGGAATTGATTGCTTGCGGTTTTTCAGCTTTAGGAGGGCTTTTCAGAATATTGGTCGAATTTTGCTCAGAGGAAGAAGGTGGCAGAGGCTGATCAATAGAAGGTTGTATTTCTGTTATGTCTTCTACAGTCACATGATGCGGGTTTGGGACAGGTATATCAGCTGGTTCTGTTACAACAGCCTTGCCTTTAATCTTGTTGGGCTGTTTGCCATCCTTTGGTTTGCTGGGTTCAGAAATATCAATGGTCCTAGTTCTCAGCTTATATTGTTTGTGGACCTCATATACAACAGTATCATAACCTTGTTTAAAATCAAAAGACTCACCAGACTTAGTCTGAAATTGACTAAAGTCATGCTCATCTTGGTCTTCTTGGGACAGAAAAGTTTGATGCTCACCCTTTAGATCCATCAGATTCATGTGAGTGTCTTCTATGGGTTCACTAGAAGTGGATGCTTCTACATAATTTTCATGGAAGGGGGGTCTTATGTCATGATCTGGGCTTGACCTACCAACATTTGTGTTCTGCGTTTTCCTAAAATTTGGGTTCCTTATGGTATTGGACTGTTGTCCTTCCCATGATGACTTCCTCTCAACACTTTCTACTCTGTCTCCCAGCCTTTGCATGCCACTGATAATAGCATCAAGCTTTTGTTCTAAGGCTGAGGGTTCTTCCTTAAAGGTGGTTCTTCTTTCCATTCTAGCTCTGTTTCTTTTGGAAATTAGGTTGGCCTCTACGCTAACAACAACATTTTACATGTCTGCAAGGGTCTGAGGATCTCTTTCTTTTAACTGGTATGCCATATCCGGGTCGAATCCATCAGGGAATTTATACAAGGAAAGGTCAAGTGGGGGTCTTAAATTCTGTGGTATTGCATTATAGACATTATTGAACCTTGCACAGTACTCCAAAATAGTCTCCTGGGGACCTCTTTTAATCGTATCATATTCGGCTAGTATTTGTAAGGGGTCTTTCTTTTTCTCCCATCTGTTGGTAAAGGATTGGTAAAGCTCATCAGGAGTGGTTATAGAATTTGTGGCAAGTGATCTGAACCAAGTTCTTACATCACCTGTTAGACTTTGAACAAAAATTTTCATTCTCACGCTATCATCATCTATTTTGTAGTTTTCAAAATAGTCCTAAATCTTCTTGGTATGCTGTAGTGCAGTGAAAGGACCAGTACTATCAAAATATGTAATTTTGGATTGGTAATCTTGAGGCAAGGCCCCAGGATTAGCAGGAAATTGCAGGGGTGCATATCTATTAGCCATATTCACAGGGATAAGTGGAAAAATAGGAACAACTGGGATAATAGGAGTAACTGGAACATCAGGAACAGCTGTGAGGACAATAGTGGTAGTTGTAGTATGTGCAGTGAATGAAGGTGTGGATGGAGTGCTTTGAGATGTGGATGATGAACAAGGGAAGAAGGGGTTGAACGAAATAAAACTTTAACAGGGGTTTAAACACAGCTTGGGTGAGCTGTTTCAGGAGTATTATTAGCAAAATCTTCTTGTCTTTCTTGCTTCCTAAGGATCTTTGGGATTAAGTTCAGATTTTCAAAAGCAGCTGGGAGATTTGGGTCTGGATTTGACCTTGTGTATCGTGGATTTTTCTTGGGAGCCAGCTTCCGAATTGTTTTTGGTATTTTTCTGGGATGCTTTTAGAATCGTCGAGGGACTGATCAAATTTTGGAATAGCTGTGTATAGCCTAAAACTAGCATGAAGATTGACTGAAGCAGCTTTTATTTACTTCTGTTAATGCAAAGCAAAAAACAGTTTCAAAGGCTTCATGGCTGATATTCAGGCTTCATCAGTAGTTTTAAGGAATATACAGCAATTAGAAAATCGATTTTTCCAACCTGCTTTATGAAATTAACTGAGCATGATCCCCAGTGGAGTCGCCATTATGTTATCACTCAGGTTTTCCTTTTGATCAACAACAAAAGGATACGGCCGAGGTAACCACAAACCAACTTTGGATTGTAGGTTCTAGCCCACCTGCAGTCAGAGAGGGCTCTCTCTTCCTGATTTAGCTCTGTTGAAGATTATTTTAGGCTAGATATTGATGTTCAAGGGGGTTTTGTTTTAAGATTGGTGGGAAGATTGATGTTTTCAGGTAAAGCGGCAGGTATAGTATGATAGTCTCAAACCATTGGGCATGGAGTCAAGGGGTAGGACTGCTGGTGCGTTTTCTTGGTCACAAGAGGAATAAGGAGCAAGGTAGTTGTGCATGGAACAATTTTTCAAGCTAAAAGGATGGAAAGAATGCTAAGGAAGGAGAGGCAATTAAGAATCTCTCAATCAGCTTAACAGAGAAGGGCGAATGAGCTCTATCTAAGGGCAGTAAAGAATCCCTAGATAACTATCAACACAGGTGAATTAGGGTAAATATGAGCCACAGGGAATTCATATTCATGTCCAATTCAGTTCAGATGAAAACATAAAGAAACAACAGAAATTGAGCCTAGAGTGCAGTTAAACAAGCTCTAAGCTAATCTTTCTTTCTGTTATTTAGATGGTGAAAAAATGAAAACAGAGGTAAGAGGCACTTATTGATTCATGTTGCAGCACAAGAATTCCATCATTCAGTCTCCAGAGACCATTAACAACACATCAGAGTCCATCCTCCAAACTTTCAGCAGTATTTGATTAAAGAAGAAGTATCAGACATACAGTGCGAATCTCTAGTGAAAAATTATCAATCGACCAACCCTTAAAACAATACAGAGGGCGGTATATATAGGGAAAATTCTCCAAAATGGTCTTCCTACAGCTTGACCTAAACAGGTCTGAATGAAAATGACTACTTTAACCTAGTCCTATCAGAAATAAATGCAAGAAAATATTTTTGGGTTGTGCTGAGGGCCGACGTATCAAAACTGAGTAAATGTGTTGTCCTCGGTGGCTTGGTGTAGTGCTTCTGCAATAACTGTGCTTGGGTCTCTGCTTCATTCCTGTTCGGTGGCTCTAAATGCTTTAATTGTGATTTGAGAGCTTTAAATGGCCGCCACCACTTTTTTTGACTTTGCTGGGGGGGCTCATCAATGTTCAGTGGCTTCGAGCCCCTAAAAAATCTACACTGATACTCTTTGACGCTTCATCGATGTGTTGTGGTACTTGAAATTGTCAAATCAACATTTAAGGGTCGTTGTTCAGCCCTCTGTCTCCTTTAGAACTGTTTGTTTCTCCTTTATGAATGCCTCGCGAAGAAAAATGGGCCATTCTGTGCCTTTCGGGCTTGCTGGGGGCTGTGCGATGAGGGTCTTTCCACTTTGGCCCATTTCCCGTAGCCATGCGCGATTAGCGCTAGGTGCTAATTGCGCATGAAAAACTACCTCAGAATTTGAATACGGGCTTCCTAAGCACGATTTTCGCCTTTGCACCCTTTTTGCTGATGACGTCAGCATGATGTCAGCGGGTGGGACCCAGTACGGCGGATTACGTCAACATGATGACGTCAGCAGGGTGACATCAGCATGTACGGCGGGTGACATGGCAGTGACATGGTGGTAGTGACGTGGCAGGGTGGGTTGGCGGTACCGTGGCAGGGGGCCGACACAGGCGTATGACGTCAGTAGGTGACGTGGTGCTGACGCAGGAGGGCGGAAGCAGTTTTGGTTTTTGGCACACCGCCTTTGGGCAGACGGCGGTATCGGAAGAGGGGCTCCGCCACGGCCGAGAGGGTGACGCGTGGCGGGAGTACGGCGGGAAAACCGCCCAACTCTCGGACGCTAACCCTCGGGTTGTTTGGGGAATGGGAAGGCCCACCCACCATAGATCTGGGGCGCGGGCGATCGGACGGCCGGCGGCATGGATGAGGCGGTTGAAGGTTAAGGGACGGGCGCACGAATATTCAAATTGTAATATAATGTCGCCGGGGGTTTTAAAATTGTTGGGTGTGGAGCCTGATTATCTTCTATAGTACCGGCATATTGGACCCCAGTTCAAATTGGGGCGGCAACGCCGCCCGTAAAATAATCGCTGCCGTGGGGGGCCCCCGAAGCTAAAAACAGCTATAAAATTGCCTTGTAAAAGTATAGTAATTTCAAGTCAATCTGGGCCGTTCATTAGGCGGATGATCTGACGGTAGAACTTATGTTTAGTTTAGGGTTTTTTGCCCTAGAAGGAAACCCCTCTCTTTATATGAGGGCATTGTATTTGAGGCTGTGAGATAGATGTGTATTCGGTGAGCGAGAAACATATAGGTGAGACTGTGAGAGAAAACAGAGGATATTACAGCGGTTTTGTTGTAGGTTGTATCTCTTCATTTTGCTGGATAATAGAAAGGAAGGACTGGCTGTTCGGGGTGGACGTAGCCCAAACTGGGTGAACCACGTATATCTGTGTCTTTCTTGTTTTGTGTGTTTTCTTTGTTTATATTTCTGCAATATTTTATGTGTTCCATTGCTCCGTAATATATAATTTTCTAACAAAAACTTAGGGAATGTGGGTTTTTGGAGATTTTTAAAAGTGAGCGGGTCGAATATTTGGTGGGTAAGACCTTAGGATGAGGCGGAAAATGGGTTTTTTCAGGGTTAGGGCTTAGGGGAAATGGTTATTAGTTTGACCAGAGGTAAAACTAACCCCTGTAAGGACGCGGATGGGCTAAAAACAGCCCCAACTGGACTGTTTTTTCCCAGACTTAGATGAATAGGGCTATAGTTCCAGGGAGGGGGTATTATTATATTTTTTGGGATTTTTATAAATAGTTTTAGTTGGGGGAGGGGAGATAGATAGGGAGCTATATAATAAAGTTAGAGGTTAATATGAAAATGACCAGAAAGCGCTAAGGTAAGGGACCTTAGGCTATTAGGGGGGGGAAATGACTTGTAGAGGAGGAATGAACAATCCTTGAGTGAAGCAGATTTTCACCAAGGCAACTGATATGGAGAATGATGAATTTAAGAGGAAACAAGCAGATCTTGACATCTTCGAGGAAATTAGTAAGTGATTTGGGGAAAAGGTAGAATGGGGAAGTTATAGATATCCAGCTTGAGCTCCTCAAAATGGAAAACTGCATCATGACTGTGATCTGAAAATATATAACACTTTGAAACACAAAATTGATCATAAATCATCATTCTACAACCTCAAAACTACCTACCCAGCCTACTTTCCTAGCATTTTTCTCCTTCTTTTTTGGTTTGGGTGCACTTAGACTTGCAAACCCAGCTTTACATTTTTTCTTTTTTCTGTCCTCCTATCTAAGTCTACACTTATTTCTGCCAAGGGCCCAGATTAAGCAGTTGAGCTCCTTTGATTCTCTACCTATCTACAAATCTGCCAAGATTAAGCTTTTTGGACAGATATCATTCTCTATATTCTCAAACAAGAAATTGAAACCTAGGGAGGCCAAGATTAAACTGTTTGGCCCTCCCTTTTATAGAACATTCTTCAAAAATGGTTAAGTCATCAAAATTGGAATTCAACAGTGGAACTTGGACTAGCACACTTTCACAGTTTCTTCTCTGACCTCTTTTGGAAATATGGAACCTTACAGTATGAAAGATGACATATTTGGCATGTAAAAAAGTCAGTCATGAAATATGAACACCTGTTGCAACAGGAGGCTAACAGTTCCTACAAGGACTTACTGAGGATTCTAGACATAATTTGAATTTTTTAGGACAAGGAGATATTGCTCAGAAAACTTTTGAACAAATTTGTGACTTGTGCAGGATGTTCTCACAAAATCAATCTAAATCCACTAGAGGAGGTTGAATAGAACTAACAAACTGGGATCTATAGATGCTATGATCATTATCTTGGAGAATAAAATGGACAACATGAAAATTGAAATAATGAATACTGTTAGCAAAAAATAGACTCTTTGAAATTTCAGCAAAAACTAGAAAAAGAACAAGAGTCGTTGTCTTTTTTTTATCCAAAATGTAGGCAAAAGCATCCTTTAAGAGAGTGGCATGTTGATATAAAAAGTGATAATAAATGTGTGATCTGTGCAGAGAACCATGCCACCGAGGAATGCTCCTCCATACCTGGATTAAAAGTTGTATTTGAAGGAGATCATTATGAACCTGAGTCGTTACGTGCCATGGGAACACGAAGGAACTAGCCACACGTAAGTGCGGGTATGGTTCCTAAACCACATTTTTATGGTTATAATGCACCTCCATATTCCTATCATAATAATAGTAATCACTCTCAACATTGGCAGCACGGAAACCATTCTAACCATGGACAGTCCTCTCAACTTTGGAAACAAGGATGGAGAGGGCCAAGCCATTCATATCATTCATATCCTGCTCAGATGCCATCATATCCTCCTTCATATGTACCGCACCATATTTCACAATCATATTTTCCCTCTCTACCTCAGCAAAGTCAACCAATTCCACCACCATTTAGACCACCTCAACTACCTAGTATTGAATATTAATAATAAGGCGGTATAACTGAATCATTCGGTTGGATTGTCCCCTTCTCCTACCTGTCAAACCCTGTCGGCTGGGATAAATGAGCTTCAATTGAGATTGGGAAGGGTAGTTAAACAAAAAAATCAAAAACAATCCACGACGATCATTGAGGAAAAAATGTGGAGGTGACTCCTGATCACTTGAAAAGCAATGTCACCATTCAGCCCATTCTTGTACCTTCAGATTCACCATCTTCCTCAAACCAACCCCCTTATCCAGACAGGTTGAGTATGGAGAAGAGTGACCCCGAGTCCACTCCGGCTTCAGAGTTAGGGAATATTTGTATAAAGGTTCCTTTACTCCAGGCTATTAGAAAAATTCCCATATGTACAAAGATCATTAGGGAGTTATGTCTTAAAAATCTGGTGAGGAAGACAGTAGAACCTCAGACCATTCAATTTGTTGGTAGAGCAGCTGAGTTGATGAGAGGATTCATATCAATGGAGAAGTACACAAATCCTGGAAACCCAGTTGTTTTCATCCAGATAGGTGATATCCTCATCTCTAATGTATTAATAGACCTTGGGGAAACCATCAATGTTATGACTAGGAAAACCATGGAACAACTTGGGTTTGCCATATTCGTCCTACACCTGTGATTGAACTTGCAGACAAATCTAAAATCAAGCTCGATGGAGTATTGGATGATGTTTTTGTCTCTATAGATTCATGGGAATACCCCACAGATTTCATTGTGCTTCAGCCAAAGAATCCAGTGGGAGGACATCCATTGATTCTGGGACGACCATGGCTTACCACGGCCGATGCGTATATTAAATGTCACTCCGGTGATATGTACATTTCACATGGAGACTCTAGGAAAATGGTCACCTTATATCCACTTTCTATATCTATTTGAGAACTCAAGGACACTTTATGGTTAGATTATGACAGCAATGATGAGGCTACCTAGTCTGTCTCTTTCATTCATCATCATACTAAGTCTACCTAGGATGGTGAATTAAGAGATTTATTGAACAATTTAGACACTATGCCTAATTTTGACACACTTCATCAGATCTTTAATCTGTATTTTCAAGAAAATTCTGATTCCCAACCTTCCTTATCCCATATTGTGTCATCATCTTCCTATACTCTTGAGCTTGAGACCTTCTTGTTGAAATTAGTCCAGGAAACTCTTTACACATTAGCTCAGACTTGGATTCATCTCCACAAGATCAACTTGTTACCTTCTTGTGAGATCACTTGGATGCATTTGCTTGGAGTTATGAAGACATGAAAGACATTCCTCTTGAGATGTGCACTCATCATATCTATATCCACGAGGGAGCTCGACCTGTCTGACAACCCCAGAGATGAATGAATCTAGATGCTAAGAGATATTTTCAAAAAGGAATTGTAAAAACTCTTAGACGCTAATTTCATCTATCCCATTTATGACAATTAATGGGTATCTCCATCGGCGATAGTCCCTAAGAAATATGGGAGATGGCGTATTTTCATTGACTACCAAGAATTAAACAAAGCCACTCTCAAGGATTACTTTCCCCTTCCTTTCATTGATCAAGTGCTAGATACCCTTGCCGATAAATAATACTTTTCACCTTTAGATGGCTTTAGTGGGTATAACCAAATCCAGATCTCACCCTCAGATCAAGACAAAACTACCTTTACATGCCCTTGGGGTACATTTGCTTATCGAGTGCTACCTTTCAAATTGTGTAATGCACCTGCCACCTTTCAAAGGGTTGTGCTGGCTATTTTTTCTGATCTTGAATGTGTTAAGATTTATTTGGATGATTTTTCTATGTTTGGTAACTCATTTGATGAAGCTCTTAAAAATCTAGAAAAAGTGCTTTCACGTTTCCAAGAGGCTCATCTTGCTTTGACTGATAAAAAATGTAGATTAATTTGCAAAGTAGGATTGGTTCTTAGTCATTTCATTTCTGACAAAGGTATCCAGGTAGACCTTGCTAAAGTTGAATTCATTATCCATCTACCCGCACCCAAAACACAAAGGGAAGTGAGAGGTTTCTTGGGACATGCTAGTTATTACCGAAGATTCATTGAAATTTTTTCCAAGATTGCTACCCCGCTTTTTCGATTATTAGCTAAGGATAGTGAATTCAACTGGTCCACAACTTGCCAACAGTCGTTTGAGACATTGAAGGAAAAATTAGTACAGGCACCAGTTTTGAGAGGACCAAACTAGTCCCTGCCATTTCACATTTCCTCTGATGCCTCAGACACTGCCATTGGCGCAACTTTAGGAAAAGAAGAGAATAAAAAATCCTATGCTATTTATTGCATCATTAAAAATTTGTCATCTACCGAATTTAGCTATAGAGTGACTGAGAAAGAATTTTTAGCTATTATTTTTGTTATTAATAAATTCAGACATTACATTACAGGATATGAAGTTTATGTGCATACTGATCATTCTGCTATAAAATATTTAATGAATAAACCTTTAACTAGTGGTAGAGTGACTAGGTGGTTTCTTTTATTATAGGAATTCAATGTTATAATTAGTTTTCTTAGAATTTTGGTGATTGGTTGCACTCTACTGTGCATAGTCTTGATCCTGAGGAGGCAGTGGCTGTCGGGGCTAACGATGCATGGGAGGCTATAGCGCTAATGGCTGAGGGGCTGGAGCGCTCGACTGTGCTTAGGTTTAAGATGGTGAGGAGGCAATGGTTTGGTAGACAGGTTGAGTACTAGCTGGACCTAACATATGCTGATGTGGTTGGGTGATGACATAAGATGTGCTTTGTCTAGAATACACGTTCCTAGCTGCAAGGGGGATAAGCATTGGAGGAACTGGTGCCCACCTGTGGATGGCCATAACCCTACTAAGTATATGGTGAAGGATGTGAAATAGCTCCAATGATACCATTGGCAGCGTTAGATACCCCTGGTGCATTGGAACCACCAAGATGATGGAGGTCTAGTATAACGGTATAAACATAACTAGATTGAGCATAAATCAAGTCATATCTCAAAGAAATCTGGAGAGCCTCTTCCTTTGTCTGAGAAAAGTGAGATGCGACATCTTTGGAAATAGGTGCTAAAAGGGTCCTAAGAAACCAATTGAGGTAGACACGATCTTCAAAGGGCGGAGCACGGTACATGCTTCTCCTTCTATGCCATTTCTGAACATGATCGAAAAGACGGGTGGTAGAATACTGACGAAAGGCAGTCAAGAGCTTTGTATCGGTGTCGTATCGAAGAGGTAACTGAAAGTATGAAAGTAATTCTTTAGCAAGCGTCATGAAAGTGGAATGAGAAGCAAAGGGTTGGTTAACATACCACTTTGTAACGTCTCTAGTGAGTGTGCATTGGAACAACTAAAGACGAATGGAATCATTGGTGATGGAGTTAGATGAACACCACATATGGAAGGAGCGGACATGATTGCTAGGGTCCTCTCCATAATTACCCTCAAAATTGTGAATGTCGAAGGGGAGCTTAGTCGGCATAGCTGACCAATCAACATCGTGGTGTATAGGGTCATTGATCAACTGGCTAAAATCTGGGAGTCTTAACCCAGCCATGAAAGGTAGCAATGGAGCTTCCAGAATGGTTCATGTAATGGTTCAACTAGATGTGACTACTGGGGTAGAACCGGAGCCAACACCAAGTTGGTTTCCTACACTTGTAGTGGGTCTTGACATGATGAAGGTATGTAGCGAAGGAGGCTCGGAATCAGATGACGAATCAAATGAACTAGAAGAAGAATCGGTATGGGTACTTGAGGGATGATGAAATGGAACCCTACGAGGAGGAGTAATACATCCAAATAGAAACTGGGGATGAAGGCCTAAGAGTATTCGTGAAAAACTCCTTAGTGGCACAATGGTTGTAAGACACAAGTGACATGAAAAGGGTGAAGGGAGATAAACAAAATGTCTTTGTCTATGTGTTGGGAGATAAATTAATTAAGTTAAGTCTTGGCTTGGTGGTGTAGAATAAGCTCCCTTCACTAAAGGTGTGGTTGTGTGTGAAAGTGTTTTTATTAATTAAGCCAAGATTGTGTTTGAAAAAATAAAATGATTGTTGAAATAAACTGAGATTAAAAACAAAAAATGAACAGAAAATCAACTATCTAAAACCCCACCCAAACTAGGTTTGAAAACACTATGCTGGTTAGTTGTGAAATCAACTAAAACACACACAAAAAATGCCAGTAGATCTAAGTGTCAGTGTGACTGGGATCAAATGACACTATGGTTATGGAAAGTGGTGTAGCAACAACAAAATCCAATAAGGAAAATTGTTGCAAAAGATAGGAATGTGGGTGTGAAACCTAAGGAAAATAGTGGCACCCTAAGGGAAATGACCAAACAAGGTTTAAGAGGTAACTTTGGATGGAAACAACCTATCTATGAAGATCTAAAATAATAAGGTATTGTGGTGAAGTAAAATTATAAGTGCAAACATAAACAAATTCCTCTAGCCCAATAATGGGTCCAGCCACAACAGATACATTCTATGGAAGATTTCCTTAGGTTAGAATCAATCAAGAGGGCCTACCTCTTGGTCCACTTATCATGTTTGGTGATGTCCTTTCTTGCTCACTCCAGCTATCTATTGCTTCCTTCTTCAAGTACCTGAAACAAGTAAACAACAGTGAACAACAAACATGATCATAGACAAATTGCAGTTCAGCCAACTTAACAAGTCAAGAAACAGTGATCCATGAATATGTAATATTACAAAACATGTAGGAAATCAGTCGATAGTTTCATATATTAATATCAAAGAGAGATTACAACCATTTTCCTTGACATTGCAGTCCTCCTTCGACAAGACCAGGTTCCCACACACTTCCACTATCATTCTGTGATGGCCTCAGTCAACAATATTTTTAAGGCTCTTCCCTTTAGGCTTCACTCAAAAAAAAATCACACTTCTTCCTCACACAACTAGATAGCTACAACTAGTAATAGCTTGATGTCTACTCCAAACCAAAATAGCATTAGCACACCAATATCAACACTCTAACACTAACACTAGCTTATGTTTTGGAAGAAGGGAGGTTTATATAGGATGAATGAATGGTAGATGGATCCTCTTCCCACGGGATAAGTTCTTATCCCTTGAGGAAGTTCCTTCATTATAGGGGAAAGGAGCCCAAACTAACATCCTCGACCCCATCTGATCAAACCATTTACCAGACTTCCGTTATGAAGCTTCTAGAGCTGGAAGCTTTGGCTCTTAATTTAAAAAGCTTTCCATAATAGGACTGATGTGACTGGAACACAGCTCAGTCACTCCAGTCAGTGCTAGGGATAGTTCTAATCTCTGTACATCGGTGCGAGGAAGACAAAGGTCATTAGCGTCGGTCTTGTAAACTGGGCAAAATAGAAGTTTCAGGGGAAATGGTGTAAAAGGGAATTGATCTGCTCATGAAGAGGGACACAATGGGAGTTTCTTCATGAAGGAAAAGCATGTGAGATTTACTGTAGAGGTCCTCCAAGATCAAGGAATGGGGAGTACAGGGACAGTAACAAAATGTTGTGTAACAGATGCACCCTAAAGCATGAAGGACGAACTAGAGTGAGGGATGAAATTCTTTATGAATCAGTGCGGGGAAACATAGTCTACCATCAGAAAACTTGCAAGCAAGTACAGATACATATACATAACTGAAAACTCTGTCAAATGATACATGAATCGTGGCATGGACACAGCCATCCAGAGAATGATCATGCAACTGGATCCAGGTATGGGCGCAACCATCTTTCAAAGAGGATCATAATGAAACCAACGTATGGTCGCAGCCATCCAATAATCAAAAGGATCACATATGATAACTCATGGTATGGTCACAGCCATCCATCTGAAAGAGACATGCATATCATCATAACCATGTCACATCACTTTGCAACCTAGACTTTTTGTGATCTGAGTCCAGGGTCTTGTGCTCCAACACAACCTTATCAAAGTACAAATCCTAGCATGTGAATAGATGTGTTGACGTCGAACATGCTAGAGAGTCGCTTGATTACTAGTCAATAATGTAAACTGTTAACAAGCACGAGAGAAACCACCAATAATGACAATGGTCCTCAAGGTACTAGCAACAAAATCCATGGAATGTGAATAGTGGAATTGAAGTCGAACACCCATGAAATCACTCGATCGAAAGCCAATGATGTGAGCTTTTCGTTGAGTGCGAAGAACTTTCCATTAGGGCATGCAAGCTCTAAGGTATCGGAAAGGAGTCTCTCGGTTAACTTCCCAAATAATGAGTTGAAGTCGTTGGAAAGTGACCATGTCGAAGGAGGGCCATAATGAATCCCATACCATCGACACGAGACGAGAGGATGGTAAATTATTTTGGATGATACAAAGAATTAGAGGTAAGTTAACTGTAGAATGACAACTCTTAAACATTGTCACACGGAATCAGTCAAGAGTGCGGACACAACCGACCTTCCTAGAAGTCTAAGACATTCTAATGACAAACAAAACAAACTGGAGCTATCCTTCTCTAAACATGCATTATGATATGAGAAATCAAGTGTTTCGTTCTTACCTTTGTCCAAACGCTGTTGTAGAAGTCCAAGCTTTGTTGATCTGGATGAGCTCCTCCTTTTCTCCAAAACCTGCAATCACCAACAGTCAAACAATTAAATAGCACCTGATTATAACATAAAACAAAGCATATTCAACACATAGACCAAGGAGTACATGAAATAACCCATAAACAACAAGTTATTAAGAAGAATGGACCAATTTGCATTAAAGGTAATCAAAAGGAACCATTACAACCTGAGCTTTGGTGTTGTGCAAGCTCCTTCCAGGGTCCACAAGAGTTTTCCTCTACTTTGACAAAGCTCACCCACTTCCAAATAGAACAAGCAAAGATGGCAATCTCTCCTCACAAGCTTCTAAATGGGAGTCCTAATTCCTGCAGCATTTACCCTTAGAAATGTATAGCTTTCAACCTCTCTCCTTCTGGCCCAATGCCTGTATTTATAGTGCTCAAGAGGAAGTTAATCAGGTCCACCATCAATGGGATAGTCCCCCCTTTGGATGGGATCACTCCCTTATTGATGGGATAAGTTCCTCTTTGGTAGGGGTGCATGAACCATCTGGAGGCGCTCAATACACGTCGAACAACCTTCTAGAATGCTCTAGAAATTACCACAAGTAAGTTTTTGAAGATAAAACTTGCGCATTTTAACCTTTTCAGAGGGACGCACCTGCCCCTTTAGATACAGAGCGTCCTTGGACGCAGACCTCATGAACAATAGGTGCGTACCCGCAGGCAAGGTTTGAGAGAACCTGCGTACCCAGAGATAAACATATTTATAAAGACTTCCTCTCTTTCTTGGAGTTTGACATGGATAGCAGAGGCATAAGACTTGCTTAAGAGGGTAGTATGACTGTTGATAGAGCCATACCGACTGTAAATAGCCATGGTGACGTTTTTTAGTGTAACAGATTGCCCCCTAAAGTGCGAAGCCTGGAATAGATTAGGGTTTTGTATTATCTAGGAAGGGTGAAGCGCTTTATCATTTCGAGGATTATCTCGTGGAGAGCCTGGTTAGAACCTGCAATTTTCAACACAAAATACATGTATAAGATTATATCATCACTGAGGTAGGCATTCCCATACTCAGATTAAAACTTTAACTAACTGACTAACTACTCTGATACAGAAATGATTTTGCAGTACATCATAATCATAGACTTTTGTAGACACAGTATGGGCGCAGCCATCTGTTTATGGTTAGTCTACTTAGATAATGAATACAAAACTCCTCGCAGCCTGGATAGTAAAGATTTGATCCAGGGTCTTCATTCCTACTTCTCGAATTGGTACGATTCTAGCCATGCGAATAAATGAGTCGATGTCGAACATGGTAGAAACCACTTGATTACCAGTCGATGATGTAAACTGTTAACAAGCGTGAGAGAGACCACCAGTGATGTCAATGGTTCTCAAAGTACCCAGTACAACCCATGAGATGTGAATGAATGAGTTGATGTCGAACATTTCATGGAATCCTTTGATCGAAAGTCAATGATGTAAACTGACGTCAAAGGCGAGAAACCTGCCATTGATGCATGCAGACTTCAAGGCACTGACGATTTCTAAGTCATCTCTCTAGATAATGTGCTAATGTCGATAGAAAGTGACCCGTTGCAGGCAAGCCCACAACACGAAATCATTGTTCAAGTTGAAGAAATGTTGCTGTAAGGACTGACTCAGGGATGGTCAAATGGATGACAAGTATTTTGCAGATAAAAGTTTTGTTTGCAGACCTCTTGAACACATAACGACACGACAAATGGTTTGGTGCTAAATAACTCAAAGTTAATCCCTGGAACCCGATTGAAGACTTTCAAAAGTGGTTTGATCAACTGTGAGGTAAAAGATTTCCCAACCCAGGTGAATGAAAAGTGTCGTGTCCAAGAGTGGTAATAAAGTTTCTTCTGAGACAAAAGGTAACAAATAGGCTCATTCTTCTCTCTTTTCCCCCACCATTTCTGGCAAGTACCTCTTTATTTTTAACAAGCTTGAGGAGGATAACATATGCTTGATTATAAGCTCATCCTTCGGATGAGTCCAACCCAGTTTTGATTCGAACTCTAGGAAGGAGTGGTTCGTTCCTGTTTGTAATTGAACAGGTCCTTTACTGTGAAATGTTTAACGAGCCCAGTATAGGAAAAGCTCGGCATTTTTCAATTTTAGAGAGTCTGAAAAACTTAAGAAGACTCCAAGTTGAACTTTTTCGTAGATTTGTGTCCCTCAAGCCCGAAAAAGTATAAAATAATACCTGGGGGAACCGCTTGATCTTGCAACCAAGGAGTACTTTCATAATTAGTGCCACTGACCTGAAAAGTAAAAAGCGATCAAAGACACGTCGTTTTATTTCCGTATCGAGTTTGAAACGACAAAAACCTGGCAATCTTTTCCTGATTTTACGGTCAGAAAAGGGCTATAAGGGGACCGTCTTTTAATTCCGTTTTAACGAGTGTAAAAGAAACGCTCGGCGATCTTTTCATGTTTTAGGAGTCAGAAAAGGGCTTAAAAGATGACTCTGATGTTTCACTTTTTCGTAAGTTTTAACGAGTTCGAAAAAATGATAAAAATGTACTCATGGTTTTCATTTTTTCATAAGTTTTAAATGAGTTCAATTTAATTTACGAGCAGGAAAATACAGAAAGAACTCGGCATTTTCATTTGTTTTACGAGAATGAAAAATAGCAAAATAATCTCGAGATTTTCATGAGTTTAACGAGTCTTGAAAATAATTGAAATTGACTCGAGATAGGTTTCATTTTTACAAAAGCTTGAAACAGAGAAAAACTATGCTTCAAAGTAGTTTCATTTTTTCACAAGCTTGAAACAGAGAGAAAACTGTGCTTGATGCCCCCTAAGCGTAACTGCAAGAGCGCATGCCCCCAAGCTTCATTTGGATGAAAGGAAGGTTGAGTTACGAGATCATTTGAAAGACTGGACCTAAAACTGTAAGAAAATTATGAAAAAATGAAGTAACTAACCTAAACATACAACCTAACATCTATGAGGTCTAGTCAAACTCTCGACTCAATTAGAGGAGGATTTGTTTCATTTTTTAACGAGCTTGACACAGGAAAAGAACTATGCTCGGATTCGGTTTCATGTTTACGCAAGCTTGAAATGAAAAACTATGCTTGTTATAAGTTCGCATGCCCCCAGCATAATGACGCAAATCAAGGTACATGCCCCCCAAGCTTTATTACATTCAATGAGGTGGATGGAATGAAGCTTTACTTTCAAGATCTTGGAAAGACTTGTGGGAGATGTTTCATTTTTTAGTGAGGTTGACACAGGAAAAGAACTATCCTCAAAACCCTTGTTTCATTTTTTAAAACGAGCTTGACACAAGATAAGGAACTATGCTCAAAACTAATCTCTATAATCTACCTAACAAAAACTCTACTCTAAAAACCTTGATTCATTTTTTAACGAGCTTGACACAAGACAAGGAACTATGCTCTTATATCCTTGATTAATTTTTTAATGAGCTTGACACAAGACAAGGAACTATGCTCATGACTACTATCTACAATCTACCTACTTAACCTACCCTTGTTTCATTTTTTAACGAGCTTGACACAAGACAGGGAACTATGCTCAAAAAGTTCGCATGCCCCCAGCATAATGATGCAAAGCGAGGTACATGCCCCCCAGGCTTCATTGCATTCAACCGGCTGGATGAAATGAAGGTTTACTTTCAATATTTAATTTGAAAAGGGAGTTGTTTCATTTTTAAGGAGGTTGACACAAGAAAAGAACTATCCTCATACCTGATTCATTTTTTAACGAGGTTGACTCAGTAACAGGAACTGTCCTCATACCTGATTCATTTTTTAACGAGGTTGACTCAGTAACAGGAACTGTCCTCAAAATCCTACTTTCTACAATCTACCTAAATATCCTAAAATCTACCTGATTCATTTTTTAATGAGGTTGACTCAGTAAAAGAACTATCCTCATGCTAGCCTGTTTCATTTTTTAACGAGGTTGATACAGGGAAAAAATATCCTCGTACACACTGATTCATTTTTTAACGAGGTTGACACAGTAAAAGGAACTTTCCTCACAATCCTACTTTCTACAATCTATCTACATATCCTAAAATCTACCTGATTCATTTTTTAATGAGGTTGACTCAGTAAAAGAACTATCCTCATGCTAGCCTGTTTCATTTTTTAACGAGGTTGATACAGGGAAAAAACTATCCTCGTACACACTGATTCATTTTTTAACGAGGTTGACACAGTAAAAGGAACTGTCCTCATGTTCACTGATTCATTTTTTAATGAGGTTGACACAGTAAAAGGAACTTTCCTCACGCTCAGTGATCATGGCTTCCAACTGGAAGAAAGACATGTCAATGGACACACCTTGATCATGGCTTCCAAGAGGTCTTCATTAGAAGGAAGAATACTTCTCTGGAAGGAACACATATCAAGGGACTCAAAAGGGATAAGAACATCGTGTTCAAGTAATCCCATAGAGTTTTCCATGTCAATTACCGGATCTAAATCAAAGGAAGATGAGCAAACAGTGAGAGGCTCACTTACATCGGTAACTGAAAACATGGGACCAGTTGCCACATAATTAACCCGTGGCAGGGTAGATACCACTTGAGAATCAGGAACATTTAGGGGTGTCATATTATTGGTAGTTGAAACAAGACTAGGGAACGGAAGCTGATCTACAGTCACAATACTGCCATTGTGAGGGAAAGACATCACGCGAAAGAGTGTCGATACAACTGCTTTCATTGCATAAACATAGTCTCGCCCAAGGAGTAAATTGAAATCCAAGGGACCTCGAACTACCATAAGATCAACACAGATAGTTTTACCTTCCAAGGTAATACAAAATTTAGGAAGGATCCCTAAAGGTTCACTAATGGTTCTGTTAAAAGCTTTCAGATTCTGCGTAATAGGCGCAAGCTGAGGGGAACCCAAAGCTTTCCAAACAGTTGAGGATAAAATACTAACAGAAGCACCTTCATCTACCTGAGTACGATGTATGTCCCTACCACCAGCCTTGACAATGATTTGGAAAGGGATGGAGGAAGGAAGACAAGGTTCTGTCAGTCTATTCCAATCAAAGGAAAAGACCTCAGTGCTTGGAGGGGGTTCTGTAGAAACAGGTGAAATGCCCCCCGGCATAGAAGAATCTGATGTAACAAGAAGAACCTGAGCGGTATGAAGTTCACTCTCTAAAGGGAAAGTGGGATCGACCGAATGTGAAATTGAATCGACCACTTGATCAACTAATTGATCATCAACCTGAGTGACATGAGTTTCGCTCTCCAATGGAAGAGTGTGATCGACTGTACTTGAATTTAGATCAATCACTCCGTCAGTTGATGGTAGGTTGGGAGAAAGTTTACGGTAACCAGTTGGAAATTCTTGCTGTGGAACAGTAAGTTTTTCCAACAATGTTGAGGCTTCATCCATGTGAGGGCAAATGTGAGTTTGATGACTCTTTTTGCATAACTTACAAGGAAACCTAACTTTACCCTTTTTCCCAGGAACCTGACTATCACTGGTTGATGGATCAATGGAAAGTTGATGAGATTTTTCTGACCATACTTCCAAGACCTTTGGAATACCAGGACAATTGACAAGGAAGTGGTCACCCTTACAAAGCCTGCAAGGGTATTTGGGTTTACGATGCATGTCGGAGTTTTCCTCAACACAACTAACACTTACAGTCATGGTTGGTTGGTTGACTTCTTTCTTATCTTGCTTCTTCTTCTTCTTCTTCTTCTTCTTCTTCTTCCATTTCTTCTTCTTCTTAGCCTCCTGGTTACTAGCATCAAGGCTTTTACCAGGCGAAGAGGAAGAAATGGAGGAAGAAAAATTAGGTGAAGAAGGTAAAGGGTCAACAGAAGGTTGGTGATGTTGAGATGGTGAACTCTGTTGAGGTGAAGCATCCGGTTGAGATGGAACAATTGGAGTACTTTGGGCCAACGAAGTTGAAAATAACCATATCGGTAATCCTATTGTAAATCCAGGTAATGACAAAGTAGCCATATAGGGAGGACCAACATTTCCAAAGTAAGGAAAAGTACTAGGATTCTCGTTACGAGGGGTTCCTAGGTTGGTAAATTCTGGAACATTTGCCATTATATTCAACTTCAGTGAATTTTATTAACAATTTAAAACTAAAATTAACAATCCACAATTCACACCTAACAATTAAAATTCACAATTCACACCTATGGTCTCTAAAAGTAAAAACAAACAAATTAACACGCACTATCAAATCTAGGAGTCAAACCACACCCAAACAGTAAGCTCTCCGGACTGAAAACACTAGTTGGTGATTAAGCCCAACCTCGCAGAATCCAGTACAGAAATAGTGGGTGGAACAGTTACCCCGGCAACCTGCTTAATGAATAGACTGGACCAAGTTCCTCCACTTTAACCGTCTCGAGTGAAGTGAACCCCCCAGAAAATCCAAGTGAGTCTAGCCGACGTCTGCTCCAGGTACAGTGGGATCTTCCCTCCACCGTCACCTTGGGTAGAATCCTAAAGACAATGGTCACTAAGTTTACCAACATCAACAAATGCACCTGGGGGAATAGTCTACACTCCGACAGCACGCAAGGGCAGAGTATCAAGCTCAATCCCCTTGCCGGCTCCTTGACAATAATCCAAGGTTTACCGACAAGTGACCCCTGGCTCCTCGACAATGGTTAATCCGAGGTTTACCGTTTGTAATACGTGCGTGTCTGGCGTCGTTCCCAACGAGGGAGGATTGATCCCCTCACTGGTTCGGACACGAGCTCGTGCTTCTCCTTTAAGAGGAGCTTTCCCAGAGTACAAATGAAACAATTGGATTTATCCTACCACAAGATGAGCTACTTGTTTGGTTTTGCTGTCTTGGAGAGTTAATTACTCTCCTACTCCAAGATGCTAGCCTAAGCTATGTTGGTGTTTCAGAGCCCTAGAAATGTAAAAATTACTAGATGAATTTTAATTAAGCGCTGTGTTATTAAGGTTGTTATTACTCAAATGGGTAAGTGGATATGAAACCAATGGTGTTATGACCCGACTCAACTGAATGCAATCGAATATGATAATGTAATCTTTTCAATTCGATGAATCCTAACTAAAGTAAGGAGAGGGTTTCCATTCACTTCCAACAATGCAAAAAATTGATCACTAAGAGAAAATATAACAAATTCTCTAATGCACTAATTTCATCAAGAAAAACTAATGCAAATCAATTCCAAACCATTTTTTTTATTTTATGTAAATTCAAATCAAAGAAAACTGATCTAAATCTACGATTGATTTTTCAGAATGTAAACTATGCAATTGTAATCTATGCACAATTCACTTGAAAAGTATGCAAATGTAATCTATGCACATTTTTCATTCATATTCTGAACCTGAGAATTCTAATTATGAAAATGTGATCTATGCAAGAGAATTCTCAAAACAATATGATTCTAATGTAATCTAAGAACCAATCAAGTGCAAGTCGAGAAAATTGGGTGAGAGTTCCAAAGATCAAAACATAAAAACACTCAAAGGCGATTAACACTCATACACAATTTAACACTCATACAAAAACGAAAGCAAAAAGATGGAAAATTGTGAAAGGACTGAGAGAAACCTCCAAGTAATGACCAAAGGAAATCAAATTAATAATTTCTCAAAAAAGAGACTCAAAACACCCAATTGATGAAAGCTTAAAGTAGGAATTCTAATGAAACAAGTTCAGGTGAAGATTCTTGGCAAGGGACTAATGAATATGGGCAGAAAAAACTAAGAAAAAACAAAATCTAAAAGCAAAAAATGCAAAAAATGGAATTTTCTCAAATTTTGGCAGGGGACGCAGGCAACCCGTTAGCACAGGTGCGGGCCCGCTCTGTGCACACAGCAAAAGTGCGTCCAGGGACGCACTGTGCAGCACTCAGAGGGTGCGTCCTACTGAAAAACTCAAGAAAAACCAAAATAAAACTAATCCTAAGCTAACCCACCCAGAGACAAAATCACAGAGCCAAAACCAGAAAAATAAACCAATTTTCTCAAAGCAAAGTTCACACAAAGGAAAAGACTTTTCTTATCAATGGTATCCCTAGCGGAGTCGCCAATTTGTCACACGGAATCAGTCAAGAGTGCGGACACAACCGACCTTCCTAGAATTCTAAGACATTCTAATGACAAACAAAACAAACTGGAGCTATCCTTCTCTAAACATGCATTATGATATGAGAAATCAAGTGTTTCGTTCTTACCTTTGTCCAAACGCTGTTGTAGAAGTCCAAGCTTTGTTGATCTGGATGAGCTCCTCCTTTTCTCCAAAACCTGCAATCACCAACAGTCAAACAATTAAATAGCACCTGATTATAACATAAAACAAAGCATATTCAACACATAGACCAAGGAGTACATGAAATAACCCATAAACAACAAGTTATTGAGAAGAATGGACCAATTTGCATTAAAGGTAATCAAAAGGAACCATTACAACCTGAGCCTTGGTGTTGTGCAAGCTCCTTCCAGGGTCCACAAGAGTTTTCCTCTACTTTGGCAAAGCTCACCCACTTCCAAATAGAACAAGCAAAGATGGCAATCTCTCCTCACAAGCTTCTAAATGGGAGTCCTAATTCCTGCAGCATTTACCCTTAGAAATGTATAGCTTTCAACCTCTCTCCTTCTGGCCCAATGCCTGTATTTATAGTGCTCAAGAGGAAGTTAATCAGGTCCACCATCAATGGGATAGTCCCCCCTTTGGATGGGATCACTCCCTTATTGATGGGATAAGTTCCTCTTTGGTAGGGGTGCATGAACCATCTGGAGGCGCTCAATACACGTCGAACAACCTTCTAGAATGCTCTAGAAATGACCACAAGTAAGTTTTTGAAGATAAAACTTGCGCATTTTAACCTTTTCAGAGGGACGCACCTGCCCCTTTAGATACAGAGCGTCCTTGGACACAGACCTCATGAACAATAGGTGCGTACCCGCAGGAAAGGTTTGAGAGAACCTGCGTACCCAGAGATAAACATATTTATAAAGACTTTCTCTCTTTCTTGGAGTTTGACATGGATAGCAGAGGCATAAGACTTGCTTAAGAGGGTAGTATGACTGTTGATAGAGCCATACCGACTGTAAATAGCCATGGTGACATTTTTTAGTGTAACAAACATATCGGCGACGCAACTGGAAGTTTGGTAGCTTTTGGATCCATAGGATTGGTGGTCATGATGACGTGGTAGAGATCAAATGGAAGGAAAAAATGAACGGCCCAAACCCAGGAAGGTCAATGATGAAAGGGAGGATGTCCCAACTAGACACGAAGCAAAGAGTGTCATGTTCAAGAGTGAGCTGCCGACACAACTGATAGATTTCCAAATTTTCCCCCACCATTTCTAGCAGGTACCCCAATTATTTTTTAATCGCAAGCTTGAAGGGGATAGCATATGTTTGCACTATAAGTTCATCCTTCGAATGAATCCGACCTAGTAAGTTTAACGAGCCCTAGGAAGGAGAAGCTCATGTTCGTCATGGTGATGAATCTGACATCGTTTAATAGTTTAACGAGTCCAACAAAGGTGTAACTCGGTACCTTTTTCATGTTTACAGAGTTTGAAAAAGACATGGAAAAGAAATCTCCACATGGTCCCTTTTCATACGTTTGTGTCTCTCGAGCCCGAAAAGGTAGAAATTGATACTTGAGAGAACCGCTTGACCATGTCAATCAAGGAGTACCTTTTTCGTAAATAGTGCATCCCAGCCCAAAAAAGGGGTAAAATTATACTGGGCACACGATGTTTCGCATCTATTAACAAGTTCAAAACGATAAGGGCTCGGTTATCTTTTCATTTTTAAAGGGTCGGAAAAGAGCTTGAAAGTAGACCCCCCACTTTTATTCTCTTTTATGAGTCAAAAAGGGAAAAATACTCGGCGATATTTTCATCTTTTACGAGTCAGAAAGAAGCTTAAAGGGAACTCGTTCTGGAGAAACGAGTGGTATACAGGGTAGCAACTGGTTTCAGTAATGGTGGAACTACTCAAAACATGTAGTGGTCAAGAGGCTGGCTAATAAAAACCACTCATCATTGTGGTCCCTTAGGAAAGGAAAAACAACCAAGTGAAATCATATGATTGGCCAAAGATATGGTGGTGATGGAGTGAAAAAACCAAGGCTCATCTATCAGAAATCAGTTGATAAAAATGACAATCACGAGATGTGAATCAGACATGGGTTCATTTTTACACAATCTTGAACCATGGAGAACTCCGCTTGGATTCGGTTTCATGTTTACACAATCTTGAAATGAAAAACTATGCTTGTTATAAGTTCATATGCCCCCAGCATAATGACTCAATTCGAGGTACATGCCCCCCAAACTTCATGTCATTCACTGAAGTAGACATCGGGGTGCTAAAAGGTGGATGGAATCTAGTTTCACTTTTGAGATCAAGGAAAGAATCGATTGGAATTTTACGAGATCTTAATCAAAGAAGCAATTTGGAAAAGGGATTTGTTTCATTTTTTAACGAGGTTGACACAGTAAAAGAACTATCCTTGAAATTGGTTTCATTTTTTAATGAGGTTGATACAGAAAAATAATTATCCTCATGACCCTTGTTTCATTTTTTAATGAGGTTGACACAAGACCAAGAACTATCCTCATACCCCTTGTTTCATTTTTTAACGAGGTTGACACAAGACCAAGAACTATCCTCATGACCTTGTTCATGAACCATATGAGAACATGGCTCCTAATAAGTCTTCACTAGATGGAAGTGCCATGCTCTGGGAGGAATACATGTCATTTGGTACCAAAGACAAATTGATTTCCAATGCCCCCAATACATAATGCACTATACTATATGTGTGGTCATCAACAGATGCGGAGATGGAACAGGTAGCCACATAATTGACCTATGGTGGGGAAGGTACTGCTTGCAAACAAGATCCAATAGGGGATGATGATTGCAAAGGAGGTGACTGGTGACTAATGAATGACAATTGATCAATGGTCACTATTCTCCCTTCATGTGAAAAACAAACCACACAAAAAAGTGAAGAAACAAGAGGTCCCATGACATAAACATAGTCACGTCCAAGGGGAATATTGAAATCTAAAGGACCTTGGACTACCATCATGTCTATATAGACAGTCTTTCCTCCCAAAGTAATAGGCAACTTTGGAAGGATCCCTAAGGGATGAATGGTTCCTCTATTGAAAGCCAACAGATTCTGGGTGACAGGCACAAGCTGTGGGGAAACCAAGGCTTGCCAAGTAGTAGAAGACATGATGGTAACAGACACACCCTCATCTAATATAGTGTCAGGTACTACCATATTATAGGATTGTACTATGATCTAGAAAGGCACATAAGATGGGAGGCAGAAAGCAGTCAAAGGATCCTAATCAAAAGAGATGACATACCTACTTGGTGGGGGTATCATATGATTGCCCCCATGTTGTACAGGAATAGGAGAAGGACTCTCTTAAACAACCGGGATGGGAGGGTCACCCTTCGATTCATGAGAATCTAAGGAGACAAGAAGAACATGAGCAATATGATCACTACTCTCTTCGGGAATAGAGTGAAAAACTAAAGGCGGAGCCAAGTCGACACTCTTTTCAACCAATGGTTGGTTGGGAATAGACACAAGAGATTCTCGCTTAGGAAGAGTAGGATGGGAAAGAGATGAATCCAAGTCAATCTCTTTACCAACCGGGAGAGGGTCAGAAGAAAGCCTTTGATAACCAATAGGAAGTTGGGGTTGAGGAGCTACAAGATTTTCCAAAACTTTGGAAGCTTTATCCATAAGAGGACAAAGGTGAAGAAGATGCTCTTCTTCACATAACCTACAGGGGAATCTAATCTTCCCTTTCTTCTTACCATCACTAATCGAGGGCGCAACATTGACATGATCTCCAGAGGTTGATGGGGATGGTCGATTCAGGTCTTGAGACCATACCTCTAAGACTCTGGGAATGCCAAGACAATCTCGAAGGAGATGGTCACCCTTACATAGCTTGCAAGGGAATCTAACCTTTCGTGGAGGATCAGAAGGTTTGTCTATAGGAGGTGTGTTTAGAGCAATAGCTGCACAGTTGGACTCTCACTTATCTGACTTCTTCTTCTTCGTCTTCTTCTTCTTCTTCTTAGCCTCATGGTTACTATATTTGAAACTTTCACTAGGCGAAGTAGAAGAGGAGGATGAAGATATGAGGGAAGAAGGTGAGGGGTTAACCTTAGAATTATTGTGACATGATTCAAATGAAGGAGACGTTTGGACAAGAGTCAGGACACTCGGGACCACCGAGGTCGAAAATAGCTAGACAGGCAGACCAATGGTTAACCTAGGAAGGGACAACATTTCCATATAAGGAGCGCTGGCATTTCCAAAAGAAGGAAAAGGACCAGAATACCCATCCAGGGGGAATCCTTGACTGGTAGACCCTGGAAATGTTTCCATTGGAATCGACCCTAAATAATCACTAAGGAAGATAACTTTACCAGGAATATTTTGTGGGCAGTTAATTTTAAGACACTGAAACAAAAATTTGCCTTTTCATATTTTAAGAGTCGAGAAAAGGGCGAAAGGTGACTCTATCACTTTCGATTGGAAGCGAGCTCAAAAGGACAAGTGCTTGAATGATCTTTTAAATTTAATGAGTCAAAAAGATCAAATGACTACTCTGGATGATCTAGGTAAAGACGATTCCTAGGCAACTGTGAACTGCAGAATACCCCCTAGTGAATCGAGAAGTACAGGCAGGCAATCTCCCCAAATACTATGTTTGGTGTATCACATTTGCAAGGCAGCCGACTCAGCTCCCTATGGATAAAGGATTTCAGCCTAGAGGGGTCTTTCGTTATATACTCGATGATACAGGGAGCACAAATCCATACTAGCATTGTCTAATGCCGAAGCTAACGACAACTGCTACGTTTAAAGACGTTAGAACAAGTTTCTAGCCTAGACCACTAAATGTCAGCATTAAGTTTCAATGCTTCCTTAGGTTAATTAAATAAATTCTAACAGTTGATCTCGAATTAGGTTTCAATTACAAGGCCTTACTGTTGTCATCTGAAAACTCCTATATGCAACTATATGAGAAAATAGATCTTTGTCTTCGATGAAAGTTATCACTAATTGAGAGATAGAGAACACAAAATTAATGCAACAATCAAAGAATTAAATCTTTCACTAATAAATCTCCTAAATGCACTTAATCTTCCTTTAACAAAAAAAGAAGTTTCATTTCATTTCTCATGCCTATGTTGATGCAATTCTAGCTTCTTAATGACGCTACTAATGCAATCTTTTCACTTATGTAAATGCTATGAAACCAGCTCACAAAAAGATAGAAAAGATAGATCAACGCCTTAGAATTCAGCCTCTTCGAGGGACCAACCTCCTTTACATTACACAAATGAACAATTCTTGGATGATTCAAATAACAAAACCTCCTTTATATATATAGGAATCTAATGGGTCACAATATAACCAAGCCGACCTAACAATAATAATATAAAGGCACAAAAATAACAATAGTGGGATTCTATGGGGCACAATAATAACAATATGGGGATAATAGGGGCACAACAATAACAATAAAGGATACAACGACAATAGTAATGGGTGAATCACTAGTATTATAGGGACCTAACATGCCCCTCTCCTTCAAAAAAGTGTTGTCCTCAATGCTTGAGTAGTTATGGGTGCTTCTGTATAAAATTCTCATCTTCCTATGTGGAATCTTCAATGGGTAAGTTCTTCCACTTGATGAGATACTTTGAAATTGATCGATTTTGTAACTGTCGAGTTCTTGTTTCTTTGATTTCTTTAGGTTCGAATATGATTTTTCCTTCCTCATCAAGTTCTATCAATGTTTGAACTAGAAGCTTGTCACCTATAACCTTCTTTAAGCATGAAACATGGAAAACTGGGTGCACTTGGGAAGCTACAAGAAGCTCCAATTTGTATACCATAGTACCTATCTTTTGCAACACCTTGTATGGACCATAATACTTTGGTGATAATTTATTATCCTTCTTAGCTTTCTTGAGGGACTTTTGTTTATATGGTTGTAGTCGTAGGAATACCCAATCACCTACATCAAAACTTCTTTCGCTGCGATGATGATCTGCTTTCTGTTTCATTTTATTCTGCACCAAGGTGAGGTTATCCTTTAAGAGTTGGAGAACTTTTTGCTGATGCTTGATGTGATCTTTCACTGCTTGAACCTTAGAATTTTCTCTTAAATATGATGTGATGGATGGTGGATGATATCCACAAAGTACCATAAATGGGGTCATTTTTGTTGTAGTATGGAAGGAAGTGTTATACCACCATTCAGCCAGAGGCAACCATTTGACCCATTGTGTCTGTTTATCATATACAAAGAAACAAATATATCATTCCAAACATTTATTTACTATCTCAGTTTTCCCATCAGATTGAGGATGATAAGATGAGCTATGAGCTAACTAAGTACCAAGACAAGAAAATAATTCTGTCCAAAAATTTCCAGTGAAAATGGGATCTCTGTTGCTTACAATTATCTTTGGGTTTCCATGTAGCTTTTGAAATATTTCCATAAATGCAGTAGAAACTGTACTCACTTTAAATATATGAGATAATGCACAAAAGTGTGTGGTGAGCACTAGTATTGCAGCGATAATGCGACAACTCCTGGGCTTCCTACTTTACTTTTATCAACCCAGTAGTTCGTAACAAACCTAGAAGCGATGGTGTTGTATGCACAAGTACTAGTTCTTACTGCAGGCTGTCACTTGGTCAACTGGCACAAGATCACTAGGAGCTCAAGCCAACTTCTATGAATTCCAGAAGAAGCTTTATATGTGATGAAAGAAAGGAAAGCTTACTCTACATAGGCTACTCTACTTGCAGAAAGAGAAATAATACTAAAATGCAAATCAAACCTAGCAAACCCTAATTAACCAACTAATCCTATTTTTGTAGATGAAAAAACATGAAATGAATGATATTACTTAATCTAGAAAGAAAACAACATCTACTCAAGCTATTTCTAGAAGGAAATGAAAAAAAACATCTTTTTGGATTTGTATGTATTTTTAGGTGAAATTTTCATGCATGTAATTTATTTGTTTGCGAATGTTGCAGTGATTAGGTGGCGGTGGAGGGCGACTTTGGAGTTTGTAGAGGTGTCGGAAGGTGCGGATGGGTCCTAGGAGGTCCCAGGTGGCCTTCTAGAGGCGTTTCTTGCAATCAGACTTCAAAAGACACCTATAGGAAAATCTACAGGAGGCTGCAGGGGATCTACAGGAGGTCCACAGGAGGTCTACAGGAGGTCTACAGGAGGATGTCGAGAGTTGTTTTAGAGGGTTTTGAAGGTAGGAAAATGCGTAGAAAAGGTAGCTTATTGCTAGGAGGATGTGTTAAGGTGTCTAGGGTTCATCAAGAAGGATTATGGAAGAGAAAGATGGTTGGACTTGTTCACGAAAAGAAAGGAAAGTTCATGAGAAAAGTGCAGAAACTATGGCAGATTTGTGAGGGAATTTGGATGACCTGTGGAAAATAGATCAAAGAGATATGGTGATGGATAATTGGCTGAATTATTGTGAGCAGAGATGTACTACCAGAGAATTGAAAATCAAACACTGAGATTAAGCAAGCAAAGAAACTAGCTACACCAAAGAAACAAAACTCTGCATCAAGCTAAGCTAAATTCTGATCTAGGAAAGTAAATGCTGGAAAATGCTATATGGAAAGGAAGCATGGAAGGAAATTTATTGAAAAGATAGAAATGATCATGGTGAAATAGATCTACAACAAAACATGAACCTTCTAACAAGCTACAACACCAGAAATCCTATGGAAAAGGAAAATTTGTGTTTTTTGTGGCAGCAAAAGGGTCTTGGCCTCAGTTCATGGTCCCAAAGGGAGGAAAGGAGGCCAATGCTCTGTTGATGGCATTTTTGTATCTTTTTCCTATCACTTTTCAACCTGCTACAACGAACTAAAATGGAAACAACCTTCTAAATCACCAAAAGAAACCTATCCTTAACTAAGAAAGAAATCTATCTAACAGCAATTAATTCATAAATTGAAACAAAACATATAAATGCAAGACAAGAGGTGCTTGGCTGTTTGGGTTGGGCCCTAACCCAAGAGATTCAGCCCTTTGAGGTGACTCAGTGCTAGCTCAAAAACAATCTCATCTTCATTATCAAAATAACAGTAAGATAACATGAAATTGTCCACAAAAGTAAGCTCGAAGTTGAGTAGAGCAAAACTGCAACAAAAGTTTGAAAATTTGACTAACATTCAACAACCTAATGAGGCCCTAGGCCTATCTACTTATACAACTGAAGCTCCCAACAACTTCCTTAAAATCAGGGAGGCTTGGCTCCCAAAACTTGAGATAGACAGAAGTTATCCTCCACTTGCTCGGTTGCCTCTTTGGTGCATTGATGTGGCTTCTTGTGCTCTGAGCTTCCTAAAGGAGAATTCGAAGTAGGGAGTCATAAATGAGGGGGACACCCTCCTATAAATCCTCTCCCTTTTTTTCTTCAAATATTTGCTGCCAAACGTCCATTAAATATTTGACTTTGTCTCCAAAATTGACCAAAAATCTGCATTAAGCACACATTAGACTCCATGGCATAATGACCAACCCAACTCACTCTATTAGCATAAATATAATCAAAAACATGCAATAAACTAATAGGAATGGTGGATTAAGCTAAGTTAGGAGGAAAAATGGGCCCATATAATTACCCATTTATGGCACTCATCATCACCCCCTACTGAATGTGTTGCTCATCCTCTGAGGAACTAGTCCACCTCCTCAACTTTGATGGCCCTAATGGCCTCCATGACATCCCATGCTTCTGATGTGAGATCCTCTTCTTTATCATGGAATCCTACCTTTCTATCCACTTCTTCCCACTGTTGTTGTTCTTCTTCCTCTTTTCTGCCCTCTAGCAGTCCTAATAGCAGTGGGGGACTTAGTTTGAGGCCAATCCAATTGACCTTCAAACTCTGCATAGAGTGCTTGTACAGTGGCACTCTCCTTAATGCTTCTTTCATCCTTGTTGGGGAGTGATACTCCCTTATCTGCAAGCTATGTGGCAGTGTATTCCACCTCCTCATACAAGCATGAATATAGTCATCTCCAAGTAATCTTTCCATGTCCTCAAAATGTGCAATGGCCTGAGCCTGATCATTGATATACTTAGGGGCACTTTGAGGATTATTTGCAAGCAGCTGGTGTGTACTGATGAGAGCCATGGGGTCTGATGGCTCAGCTTTGATCATTAGGGGTTCATTTTTCTCTTTTGCCATAAATTTTTTGATTTCTGTTTCCCTTTTCTCCTCATGATTCATCCATGAGGCCATGGCCATTAGCTGCAGGTCCCCTAGCCTAGCATTGGGATCCCATAGGTTCATATTGGTGAGGGCCATGTTATGCAAATAGAACTCTGCTATCTTTGCCTTATCTTCTGTTGAACTTTGGTCACATAGTTCCATGAACTGTCTATAATCTTGAAAAGGCTTTGTGCCTCTCTGTGCCAAAGTCTTGATATGAAACTGTAGCCACTGGTCTTTGAGGTATACTCCATATGATTTTGCTAGTGTTCTGCACTCTAGTGCCTCCATAGACCAGCCGGCCATGCATGCCAATTGTGTTTCCTTTTCTTGCAATTGTCTTCTTAGCAACTCATTTTCTGTTTCCAAGTGAGTTCTTCTGATTGCCTCTCTATTTCTTACAGCACTTAGCTCCCTGCCCATCTCTTTAAGTTGGTTCTCCATGTGGCCAATACCCTCTACGCCCTTGGATTTGATGATTTTCATCCATCTATGGCTCTTTATCCTCTCTTTCTCCAACTCAAAGAAAAATGGGACTACAAATTTCTTTGGAATGATTTTTCCCCCCTCAAGAAGATTATAGTAAGAGCCCAAACTAAGTTGGGGGTTAGGTTCTTGAGTCTCTGTTGTTTCCTCTTTCCCTTTTGGTTGTTCTTCCACCCTCTTCTCAAGTTTTTTGGTCTCCAGTAGCTTAGTTAGGGTCTCCTGTAGAACAGTCTGTGCCTCCTGTAGAGCTGTTTTTGAGTCCTGTAGTTGCACTCTTTCCTTCTATATGGAAGATTTGGTACTTCCTCTTTCATATGTGATGGGGTTTTTAGAGGGAGATTCTTACCCTTTGATAGTGGGTGAATCTTCAATGATAATAGGCACTGTTGAAGATGACTGTGGTTTCCCTACTTTTATCCTTGTGCTTTTCTGAGCCCTGAAATACATTGATTTTCACCTCTTCCTCTTTTGTTTGGGTTTAACTAGGGTGTTGAGGGCAGCAAGAACAGTTGTTGCCTCCCTTTCTAGGGTCTCAGGAGACATTTCTGTCTTTTCTACCCCTTTTTCCTCTCCTTTTATCTTCTCTGTCTCTGCTGGTTTTGTTTCCTCTTGCTCTGTTTTGGTTTCTTCCTCCTCTGGTTTAGTTTCCTCCTGCTCTGTTTTGGTGTCTTCCTCCTCTGTTTGTTTGTCAGTTTCCTCCCCTTCTTCCCCTTGTTTCTCTTCCCCCTCACTTTCAAAATGATTGTGGTCATATGTGAGGGCATTTATATCATCTTCTCCTGTGATATTTCTGAATATTTCCCATGCTATGGGGATTGTGAAGGTGTGGAGGGCTTCTTCCACTAATAGTTTAATTAACCCATGGTGAGTGAACTAATCTAGACCTCATGCCTTCAACTTAATGCTGGAGTCTATGAGGGACTGTAGGAGAAAATAGGGGATGTTGAGTTTTTGTGGTGTGGGAGTGTCCATGCCATATCTCAGCTCATGGAGAAGTCTAAAATGGTAGCCATAAACTATGTTATACCTCCCTTCACAAGAAATATACTTGATGATTTGGTAACTGACCTCATCCCAAGGGTAAGGTATGCTTGTTCTTCTAATGCCATTTTTGTCTTCTACAGGATGTTCATTTGGTTGGAAGAAGGTTTTCTTGGCAACTTGTCCCATTGGCTTTTCATCTTTGCTCCAAGGTAATCCAAGGGGAAGGCTGGTAACCCTACTGATAAATTCTGGGGTGATTTCCATGGTGAGACCTCTGAAAGTAATAGTGGCATGGGTCTTTGAGTGAGGTACTAAATAAAGGGAAAACTCCTGAGCCACTTCTTCATCAAACCCTCGAAATTTTTCGAAAAATGGCATCCAATTTGCTCTAGTGAAAATGGCTACCACCTCGGGATGTTCATGGAGCCTAACTGAATTTGTGGGTTCCCTCCTCATGAATCCCCCTATCATTCTGCTTATACCCCTTTAGTTCCTTCCTCTCCTTCTACAGGCTCAATTCCCCCTTAAAATTGTATCATTCGTTGCACATATTAATAATCAAGGTGGGTATGTACAAAACCTACCTCTTCAAGCTAGAATTTGAGAAAAAACCCCGTGTTTCCTCCTTAAAAACTACTTACTGCCCCTCCTGTAGAACTGGTTGTATGTGCTCCTGTAGAACCTGTTCCTACTCCTGTAGAATGCCAATAGCAGAAGGATGGCTGAAAACAATAGAGAATGATGGTTTCGAGGTTATGGAGGTGGTATAGAGCTTGCTGCAACTAAGTGTATGAGGATGAAATGGAAGAAAAGGTGGTAAAGGAGTTTCGAGGAGGAGTACTTATGTCTTCTTTGAGATATTTCTGGTAATGGGGTGAGCTGGTAAAAGGGTACATTGCCATATTTAGATCGTTGGTCCCCAAAGCCTTGTCATTATGACTCCTCATGACTCCTTCCCACAATCACTTCCCATCATTGCATCAGAGTTTCTATAACCTCCACTACCTGTCCTTTGGATTTTCTATGAGTTGACTAGGCACACGTGTGGTGGCATCTCCGGCACTAGCCAAAATCCTATAGATATGTTAAAAAAAGTTGTAACCAGTGAGAAACTGAGAATATGCTCAGTTTCAATTGGTCTTCAATTCTGATGAAGAAGATGAGAAATAGTCAGGTCCAAAGTGGAGTCATTGTCTAGCAAATGAAGCAGTGGTGAAGTTGCTATAATCAGTCTCCAAGTGGGAGATTGTTGGGTGTGGAGGCTGATTATCTTCTATATTCAAAGGTTTCAACCAGATGTATACCCCAAGAAGAATGTACACCCCTCCACGCAGGGGGGACTTGTCCCCCCCCCCGGGTGGGGATCTGCGAGCCAGCGGAAGCTAAAAATAGATGTAAAATTTCCTTGTAAAAGTCTAGTAATTTCTAGTCAATCTGGCCCGTTCATTAGGCGGATGATCTAACGGTAGAAGTTATGTTTAATTTAGGGTTCTTTGCCCTAGAAGGCAACCCCTCACTATATATGATGGAATTGTATTGCGTCTATATATATCTATATTCTGAGTGAGGAAGAGAGAGGAGATTGAGAGTGAAGAGGGAGTTACAATGGATCTGTTGTAGGTTGTATCTCTTCATTTTGTTGGATAATATAATAAAAGAAGGACTGGCTGTTTCTCTGTGTACGTAGCCCAAACTGGGTGAACCACATATATCTGTGTCTCTCTTGTTTTATGCATTTTCTGTGTTCCATTGCTCTTTAATATATAATTTCCTAACATAAACAACAACGAACAACAAACATGATAATATAAAAATTTCAATTTAACCTACTTAACAAGTCAAGAAACATTAAGCCATGAATATGTAATTTTACAAAACATGTAGGAAATCAATTGATAGTTGCATATATTAATATCAAAGAGAGATTACAACCATTCATCTTGACGTTGCAGTCCTCCTCTGACAAGACCAAGTTCCCACACACTTCTACTAGCATTCCGTGATGGCCTCAGTCAACAATAGTTTTAAAGCTCTTCCCTTTAGGCTTCACTCCAAACCAAAAACCACTTCTCCCTCACACAACTAGATAGTTACATCTAGTAATAGCTTGTTGTCTACTCCAAACCAAAATAACATTAACACACCAATATAAACACTCTAAGACTAACACTAGCTTGTGCTTGGAAAGAAGGGAGGTTTATATAGGATGAATGGATGGGAGATGGATCCTCTTCTCATGGGAAGAATGAATGTAAAAACCCTTCTATTTATAACAAAATCTTAGTTTATTCTTGAATGATGGGGAAAAATAAAACATTATTAACCAAATTCTAGAATTAACCATTTGGAATATTTTATTATATTTGGTTGGAGGGAAAAAGTATTTAAACTTTTATTTAGAAATAATAAATAAATAAATGGTTTATTTATCATCTCAAGAAATATGGTTAAGGAATAATAAACAAATAATGGTTTATTTAAGTATTCTTAGGGGATTTAGTCAAACTTGATTGGGAATAATAACTAATTAGTGATTAATTGATTATTCATAGAGAAAAATAAGATAATTAATGATTTATCTATTTATTTCTCATAAATGGATCAAATATGACAAGAAATATTAGTTAAACAAAGGTTTAATTAATTATTCCTAGAATATAATTAAATAAATAGTAAATTATTTAATTATTCTTCATGGTTTTAATAATAAATGACTTAACAAATGTGGTTTATTAAGTAATTTCTCACAGTGAAATAAATTTTACTATTGAATTGAGACTTCTGTGATCCATATCAAATTTTTGAAGAATTCTTCGGCGAAAATCACATGGACAAATTTTTGTCGACGCGTTTCGAACCAACCAGTGTGGTTCATCATCAGGACAAGTTGAATGAGCAGATCTGGCCTATGCACTTTAAATAGACCGGGCAGAATATCCAATGACTCAAATTACTAGAAAGACCACAGCTTGATTTGGCCTGATAACGGCTAGTTTGACATTAATTAATATTATTTTATTTATTTTATTTATATAACAGCAATTTTAGTTATAGAATAAATTAATCATAAAATGAATTAATTATAAAAAATTAATTTTAAATATATTAATAAACTTACATTAATTCAAATCTGTTAGAAATGTATATTATAATAGGTAAAATTATAATAAGTAAATTACTAAAAATAAATAAATAATTTCAAATATAGGTAAAATTATAATAAGTAAATTACTAAAAATAAATAAATAATTTCAAATATATTAATATTGAACTGTTAAATATTAGTTAGTTATAACGGCTACTTTGACCTTGGTTTGATAAGGTGTATTTATTTATTTATTTATTTAAAAATGGAATAAATAAATAAATTATAATAGGTAAATCATAAAATATATTAATATATTAATAATTTTAAATTAATTTGAAATATATAATAGAATAAGTAATAATAATAATAATAACATAAATAAATAATTTCAAATATATTAACTAATGAGAATAAAATTAATTTTAGATAAAAATATTAGTTAGTAAAAATAATTCAAGGTCTATGTAATGGTAAAAATAGTATATTACAATTAACTTTATGCAAGTATATATATATATATATATATATATATATATATATATATATATATATATATATATATATATATATATATATATATAATATTAATGATAATTATAACCTATTAAAATTAAATAATAGGTTAAATTAATAATTAAAATCGATTTAAAATTAATTTTCTAAAAAAATAAATAAATAATAAATAAATAAATAAAAATAAAATAATAATAATAATAATAATATGAACATTTTTATACCAACGTTTCAAATCCCAAATGGGTGTTTTCGTAGCGCAAAACCCAGAATTTACACTGGATGCGCTACGAAATCAGGGATTTGTGCAGAACTGTAGCAAATCTCATCCAGTTGTCAAATCTATCAAAATCAGTTATTTTTACATCATTAGTTGTCAACCCATACACTTTGCCTATCACATTCAACCGCTTATTCTCATCATTAGGGTCGTTAAGTGTCTTGGTACGCTCAGGTTGCAAGTTTCAAAAAGAAGCCAAGTATTCAAAGTCATGATTATGTTTAGGTTCATGCATGAGGAGAAAATTGGCAGGCGTTCAATTAGAATTCCTTGAAGATCAAGCGAGGCAGCTTTCAAGTGAGGCAGCTTTCAAGCGAGGCAGTGATCAAGATTGAGACAGTGCAAGTTTTTTCAAATTTTCATTTTGCTGGAATTTCATGGAGGGGTCTGCAGAAAGAAGAGATCATAGGTCAAGCAGGTGTCTGAGGAATGAACCTAAGGGTTTAGATAGCATCCTAAAGAACAATGAAGTTGAACAAGCCTTCAAATAGGTTGGTTGTTGGAAATTTTCAGAAAAACTTGGATAGTGTGCTTTGTGAATGCTCTATTTTAAGTAATACAACATTTGGCTTTGCTTCTCAGGAATCAGGAGGAATTCAATGTTCAGAATGTCTTGTATTGTCCTCTTCTCATTATCTACAGTGGTATGAATGTGTGATTACTTAGAAATCACTGATTGTGCTCTAACTTCCTTCATACATTTATAAACTGTGTTGTCCTTTTGTTTCTAATGTATTCTCCATGCGTTGAATTCTAGATGCCCTGACTTCTATGTAAAGTTAACATCATTGTCATACTGAAGTAATTTGACTCCATAAGCCCAATGAATATTTTCTAACTGTGTTTCAACCATTTATACTTTTTCATTTGTTTCATAGAGTTAGCCATCTTATTTATTATCAAAATATCTAATCTTGTGAGAGAGCCCTCTCTGGTTGAGGAGGCTAAGCCTCAGCTAAAAGTAGGTTTGAAACAGTTACTCAAGATCCATCTGATCAACAGCCTGTCAGGCTTGGGTTTTGTGACAACAGATTGATCTATCCAAATTGAAAACTTACCACAATATATAGGATCATGAACATGAATACCTTGAAGACATTTCTAAAAAACCATCCATACGTGTTAAGATCAGGATATTGTTGGAACTTATTATTAATAATTGAACACATCATAAATGATTCCTCTAACCAATCAACAATTGGATCATAAAAACACCCAACTTGAAAAGATCGAAATTCATGCAAAGATAAGTCCTTAATTATTGAATCCATATTATGAGAAAGATTAGGTGAAGAAGACATAAACTTATCTCATTCAGACACCTCATTAATATTATGGGGACTTCACATAACCATCAACAAACATTGAAGTGCCCTAATCCCTTGGCTAGTATCCGAGAAATCAAATATAAACCAACAATTTTCGTCATATAAGTTAATGGGAAAATAATTAATGGGATAAAAAATGTTAAGGCTAGTGTATTGAACAACTCTAATAGTGAACGCATGAGATGTCCCATTATTAAAATATAAGGATGTGTTAATTTGAGATATTCTACAAGTGCTTCGAATTACAGAATCTTCCTCGTCACATGATAATGCTCAAAAATGATTGGTTCCTCTTTTCCAATATAGGAGATAATTATTTTGTATCTAATTATAGATTGGACTAACAACATAGAAGTTGAAAGGATTAACACTAATTATTGGTATAGCAAGGTCTGAAAACCAATTAGGATACAAAGAATAGTGAAACTAGGCTAACAAAAGATCAAAAGCATGTATTAAATCAAATCCAACATTGATATCATCTTGAAGAATTACATCCACCAAATGATTCAAGCAATCACTAACCTTCAAGAGGATAGATTGTGCTAGGAAAATGATCAACTTCATAACATACACTAGAAAGATAAGAAGTTGATCATCCATAGAAGGATTTGACAGGGGGAATATTTAACCTAGTAATGATATTTATTTTGATAATTAGAATAATTGGCTTTAAAACTGTGTGTCCATGAAAGATATGTTCTCCAACACTAGGTCTGATACCAGGAGTTCACATGAAGGAGAATTAACTAAACAAGAATATTGTATCCAATCGAAAACTCTATCTTAAGGATTGAAAAGGTTAACTTGAAAATGTTGAAAATCATTGAAGAGTAAGCTTGCACTCAGTGAAACAACAATAAGGAAAGAATTAAGTGACATCATAGGGATCTAATCTAGTTCAAGGATCTCATTAGGGCCATAAGAACCAAACATAGCCATCAGCGAGAACTGAAGTGCCTTAATTCCCTAAAAATTCCCTAGACTTTCATATGATAGATCATCGAATTTGGATGTCTTAGAAAGATCTATAGGTAAATATGTACCATTATCATTAGATGTGTCACTGAAAACATTGTTAATACTAATGAATTGATCAGATTTGAGATTTAGCATATGGAACTCCTGATGGGTAAAGAATATGGATGAATCAGTCAGAGGGATCCCTTGAACATTTGCAACATCCTCCTCCTGATCTATGAAATATTTACAAATGAAAAAATCATGAACATCATTCAATCTTTTCATCTTATATTTGTGAAAGCACGCCATCCTATATCTAATTGTAGTAAATTCCAATATGATAAATATCTAAATGATTAAGAGGACTTACTGGAATGGCAAACTCATCGAGCATATCAGGATATAAAAAAAAGTGTGTTAAAGATGAAGGAAGATGAAAAACACCATATGGAGAGACATCACTTGAACTCAAAGTAGACTTAGAATTCAAATCATGTATACTCATATCAACTTGCAACAACACTCGATCATCATGCATTCTATGCTCTATAAGATTATTTGAACATCCATTATCACCCTAGAGAAGGCCTTAATCATGGAAGGGAGGAAAATGTAAGAGAATACCATGAGGATGCTATGGGTTAATTGAATGAACATTGTAACATCCCCTCCCAGGTCTCCCCAAAGTAAGCATGCCAACTAGGTAAACATGATATGGGAGGTTACAATGATCAGATTCATCCTCCTAAGTGACCTTAAGGAAGTGGAATCGACGAAACATCACAAATAATCATCCAACATCAACAAAAAAAAACCCTTGGGAGACAAGTCAGCTTGTCCCTAGGTCCCACTGTTGTTATGGATCACTTAGGCCATAGTTGCTCTCATGCTATGGGCAAGGGAGTGACCAACAACATAAAGTTTCTCTCACAGGCCCGCTTGCCATCGACTCTGGACCAAATTGCTAGTTACATGCTAGCGACCTTGGGAATTAAGCCAATTTTCTAGTTTAGAATCCCGACCTTTGCCCAGAACTTGTTGTAACTTTCAGAATCCATTAAAGACATAATAAAAATGCTTGATCAATCAAAATAAACCTCAGGACTAGGCCTGAGCATCCCCAATTGATACTAACATTCTATCAAGCACTTCACATCAATGCAACCTACAAGTATATGATACAAGAAAGAGCATAAATGATTGAAACAACTTATGAAACATAATAAGAAGGATCACCCCCTTCCTCATTGAACTAATATAGCACCAATTAGGTCTTGCAACCATCCATTTAACAATTACAAGTAAATACATGAAATAATCACGACATATACCAGTCATTTAATCATGGTTATAACTAACATAAAACCATGTAAATTTTGGAGATATGAAAGCTATTAAATCCACATATAAATTAGTACAAAAGTAATAGAACTTAGCTTTTATTAATCATAGGAAAATCTGACTAGGTTCGGGACTTCCATGTACCACTTGACCATAGACATGGCTGAACCAAATCTCTCTTTCATCCAGTCACCCTCGTGCCATATTCCAAGAATGAATGCGGGATCTCGTAGAAAAACCAATCCAAGAACAACCAAGGGAATCCAAAGGTTAGACCACCTCCACCCTCATCAAACGGTGATCACAGCAAAACCGGTGCTTGAATCACAACTGAATCGAACTTGGAATGCAATCCGGAATCCATCACTATCCTTCAGGAATTTTTTGCCTCCTTGTCTCTCAGGCTTTACCACAATCCAAAACCAGATCACTAGGCCCTAAACCGAGACTGCTCCCTCAGGCTTTACAGTGTATCCCACCGAAACCAGTCAAGGGATTCCTAGGCCTTTGGGAATGGGACTTTGGACCACCTCCTCCCCAAATTCTGAAATCCATCTGGAAAACCTAAGCTCACAAACTGAAATAAACATCCCAACACCATGGCATCCAGAAAAAGGCTAGGCTAGGCTGAAATCCACTCTCATAACCTGGAAAAACCATGCCACCAATAGTAAGAGAACCATACACAAAAATGCAAAGCCATGCATGTCCAAACCAGCTAGGAAATCACACGTGAAAAAGGTTACCTGTAAGTATTCCTATTGAATTTGATTGATCCTTCTTTCCTTTCCTTGATCCTTGCTTGGTTTTTCTTTCCTTTGCATTATTTTTCTTTTCCTTTGCTTTCTCTTTCCTTTCCCTTCTCCAAACTAGAGTGCTCCAAGAAAATTCTAAGTGACCAAGAGTGAGAGAGTGAGAGAGTGAATAATGAAAGAGCTCCCAAGCTAAAACTGACAAGAGGTTGAAATGAAAAAAGCCATGAACTGGTCCTCACAAGCCTTTTTATGGATGAGGCCTCTAATTTCTTCACTTTCCTTTATTTTCCTGTAATTTCCTCCTCACATGCAACATGTGACCTTTCACCTTACTTTGCTCCTAATTTTCTTTATTTTCATAAATAAATGTGCCAAAAATTCATTTTTTCCTTTTAATGCCTTTGCCTTAGCCTTTGACAATTTTACTTAGCCAAAAAACACATCCAGTGATGCCCACTAGGATATTTTTTCCCAACATTCAACTTGGAATAAGTGTCCCTTAACCGTGGTCTTATGTCGCCTTTATTAACTTTTATTACATGAACATTTAACCAGGGTTATTACAAAACCCTCCCCCTTTGGGAACACCATCCTTGGTGTTAAACCACACCATGATCTCATCAAAAGCACTAAAAAACAAACATATTACCTATGGAGCTTTATAACTTATTTCGTTGCAGTATTTACAATGAAATACCTGCTCAAAAGTAAAAAAATCATGACAACATGAAAAAATACTACATAGTGGAGCTTTATAACACATCTCATTACAATATTTACATCCATATACATATACATATATCGAAACATCAGCAAAACATATGCCAACATAAACGAAACACCAAACCAAAACTGCTTTGCCTCAACCGGAAAACAATGAAGGATATAGGCCTGCATCTGATCTGCCATCTCCCATGTAGCTTATTTAGGCCCAAATTTATTCCACTGCACTTTAACTTGCTCTATGGCTATGTTCCTGAGCATGAGATGTTTTTGTTTCGGTATGCACTGAGGCTTCGGTTGGAACTCTCCTTCTTGCTCCACCTGCAAGAAATATGATCAACATCCTTTATATAACATGATCAACATCCTTTATATACTTATTAAACAATGAAATATGGAAAAAAATCATGGACTTTCACTATTGGAGGCAGTGAAAGTTGATATGCCACTGGTCCAATCCTCTCAAGGATCTCAAATGGCCTGTAATACTGTGGTGCCAACTTGGCACATGAACCAATCCTCAAAGAACTTTTCTTGGGCTTGATGAGAAAATACACATGCTCCCCAACTTGAAACTCCTTGAATACCATGTTTTGATCCACATAACTCTTCTACCTATCCTATTCTACCTTTATATTCTTCTTTATAACATGCATTTCCTGCTCCATGTCTGCCTACATGTTTGGTCAAATAAGTACCCAGTTCACTAGATCACTCCAGCTGATGGGAGTATTACAACTCTATCCATACAATGCCTCGAAAGAAATCATTCTGAATGACTTCTGATATCCATTGTTGTATGCAAACTCAACCAAAGGAAGATACTCCTCCCATTTCCTCTACTGGTGCATAATGTACATCCTCAGCCTATCTTATAAGATCCCATTGACCCTCTCTGTTTATCCATATGTCTGGGGATGATAAGTTGTGTTGAAGGCCAACTCTATACCTAAGACTGCAAATAACTCCTGTTGTCGCGCAGATTGGCACGACAACGCTCGGACCGGGGGCTGTCACTCTGATCCCCGATCCCTCCGTTTAAGCCTGTTTCCCGCGGCTAAGGGGGGGAGTCCCTGTGAGATGATGAGGCCAACTGTCGACCAATTGGTTGGGAAACACGAGATACGATATAAAAAGGACTCGATGGATTTGGTTAATTTAGCAGACCAGTGCCTTAAGAGATTGTTATTAAAATGATTACTTGTTAAATGATATAAAAAGATGGTCCATGAACAGCAATCATCTATCATCAGTTAAAAACACAATGCTCTTAGAATGACAGAAACGATATCCAGCAGCTAAAAATTTGAAAAAAGATGAATGCTTTAAATCACCACGAGAATCATAAACAATCAACCAGATATCAATTTCGCATCTCGGCTTGAAAACTTTAGATCTCAGCAATAAAGATATAACGTGAAAGAAACTGAAATCTGGCAAAAATAATTTCCCACAAAATTTTATTTTTCAAAATTTTTATTTTATTTTTTATTATTTTTTTTAAATCTTTTTTCAGTTTTTTATTTTTCAATATTATGGAAATTAAAAAAAATCTAAAAAAAAAGTTAAAATTATAAAACTAAATTCTAATCATTAAAAATAAAACTAAAAATATATTTTTTCATTTTTTTATTTTTTTATTCAAAAATTCAAAAAATAAAACAAAAATTAAAATCTAATTAAAACTAAATCTAAAAAAAATCTAATATCTATATACTATACAAATTTCTAAACTAAACTAAAAAGATAAACCAATTAAAACCTAACTAAACTTAAAACTAAAGATTAATTAAAATCTATATGAAATAAACATAAAAAAATTTAAATCTAAATTAAAATCAAATAAACCTACATTAACTATCTCTAAAAAACCTTAGCTATATAATACGCTAACTATATGAAATAGTTCCAAAACAAACAATGAATTTGATTCTTACGAATACCCTATCGAAACTGAAAACGCAGGTGAATGATCAGAACTCAATCGACGCTAAATACGGAATATCTGAACGCTGATATGTAATGATAAAAAAAATTACCTGCGGCGTGAATGAAACTCGATGCCCAGCGATTTGATAGTTGATTTTACCTGTTCGGCTTAAATTGGAATGGCGCCCATGCATTCAGATTTTTCGACTTCTCTTGTCTGCTGTTGGCGGTGAATATGGCTCCTACGATGTGTACAACCCTGAAGAATTTCTGTGGGGAGCCATTTCTCGTTGCAAAAGGCGGTGAATGCAAATGCTTTGATACCCGATATTAAGATTTCTCATACAAATCGACTGATCAACTGATACAGTGTCCCAATACCCTGCGTATAGCCAGAAATTGATTCGATTTCAAGGAAACTTCGAAATATTGACTGCGTTAAAAGTGAAATCCACGACCTGGCAGATGTCGTTCGATCACGCGGAGCTTTTGATGGCGGTTCAGAAAACCCCAGGACGTGCTTCTGATTGAACCGATTCACAACTGGATTCACAATATTATTTCATGTCAAATACATCGACCCTTGCACCGTCGTTTTCAAAGGATCTGCTCACGCAGCGAGGATATCTCACGCGTATTGTTTCAGACTTTATATTCTGCGTGTTTGAAACTGGAATGATAAACCTCAGCTGATGAAGCGATTTGCCCAGGAAAACCACAGCGTATGCTTTTGGTTTCGGAATGATGCATGCTACGGCTCCGATTTCTGAGGGCTTTCCACCGTTTTTGATCTCATGTAAATATTGACGATCTGGTTCCAGAAATGCTCTTCTACAGCTGACTCAAAATTTCTCTTGATGAAAACCCTGTATCTGAAAACACAAAAATACAAAACCCTAATGAAACCTGTAAAAATCAAAAATAAAAAAATAAAACCCTAGACAGCTGATAATTTACAGATTTGGCCCCTTAAAAGCCAGATTTAACAATAAGAGCAGAAATGTTTTCAATAGAAACATAAATTTGAACTTTGCTGTAAGCAGAAAGAAAATCTCTCATGTAAAACAGGAAATAAAACTCTTAATGATTAACCCAGGGCCAAAATCAGCTGGGTTCCGCAAAGAAAAGCCTGTGGGAGTCGGCTGGTTCAGCCTAGAACTTCCCCAAATGCCCACGATTTCCTTCAGAAAGGTTGTCTTGCACATCTCAAGCAACCATCAGCAAAGAGAGAGAGAATGCTGCTAGATCTCAGGAAATAATGGAGATACCTGCCATTATCCCAGAAACCCTAGCAACACTCAAACCCTAGCAAGTGAACAAGATACCTATGCTCACAATACTCTAAAAACAAGCTATAACTAATGGCTGAAAAACTGAAATATGCGGAAAATTAAAGATCTCACAGCAATCCCAGAGAGTAACACCAGCACGATTTAGACCCCAAAGTCTTCTTTTATTAACCAGAATCAGATTACAAGAGAGCTTTTTTCAGTCCAGACTCACCGCTCCGATCAATTGAAATGACCCCCTAAGACCCTATATAAAGGAAATGATCCTAACGGCTAGTTCGAGTGATCCATGTAGAAATGATCTCGACCGTTGATGAGGATCAAGATATCTCTTGATCTCATCCGTCGATTTATTCACTTAAAATATTATTATTTTATTAGTTAGGGTTTTTGCTTGATTTTTTTAATTTTTTTATTATTTTTCATTATTTTATTATTTTTATTCATTTTTTAATTTTTTAATTCATTTTAAAATGGATCACTGAACTAAACCTTCGGAAACATCACCTAGGACCTAGGACTTAGGACTCATGAGGGGATTTAAAACATTTCTCGACCCTCAGGACACATTACATCATGACTTTTACAAAATTACATCTTAAGGGACAAACCCATTTAATACAGACCCTCACAAAACACCCAGCTCTGCGACACAACGATAATCTAGCAGATCAACACACTAGGATTCTCCTAAAGTTCAAATGACAAAATCAATCCCGGCTTTGGGGTCAGGTTTGAAGGAAAACTCTGCCGATCCGTGGATCGGTGAGACAAAAAACCTTCCGGGATGTAGATTATCATCAGAAAGTTAGGTCCACCTAGGCAAATTACATACATGACTTCATGTCTGCTAAGATTATTTGCAGTTAATACATGCAGACTGGGTTTACAATCAAAAAGATCAAACTGCTGATGATGGCAGGATGGCACGGACATGCTGCTCAGGAGCTACCCCTCTCTTCCAACAGAACGGAGGTGTACTGCATGGGCAGTTGACCAGTAGTGGTCAACATCTGGCTCTACTTGGGGACACGTTGCTGCACTGGTAGGAATGTGAGAATCCAGAATCTGCATCCATACAACACACAAATGAAAATAAGTAGCGTCCATTCCAAAGTCATCATATACATTAAGTACAAGAAAGATAAAAGCTCTTCATTTATTGACTATCTAATAACATGAAAAGTAAATCTAATCCCAAAAGCAGAAATGAAATGCTGAAAAGACAAGGAGTAGGGACAGAAATACAATACAAAAGATGCCCCACGGCATCAGATGTGTTCAATATAGTGCATACTGAGCATTCGCCTGCTTTCAGGAAAATCTGTCGGCTGCTTGTCAGATGTGCCATGTCCCATTTTGCATATGGTAGGACTCCTTCCTATCCGAAAATCAAGCTGCTCGCGGCCATCTGATGCGTCAAATCTTCTTCTCATTTTCTTCCTCTTGCGCTTTTTCTTTCTGGCAGGATGAATTACTGATGAGCTGGAACTTTCTGTCTCGAAACTATTAGATGAAGTACGCGTGATATGTCTCTCTTTAGCCCGCATCTGATCTTTATCATTCTTAAGTCCATCCTCGATCAACCATCTTTCAACTGAACTAATAACCTCTTCATAATAAGATGGATCTTGTTGCAACAAATCAGAAGGCTCCTGATCTATTGATGTTATCTGTTTTCTTTCATTTTCCAATTGCTGAAATTTTTGAACCTGTATTCTAATGGCATCCATCTGTCTAGAGTGTTCAACCTTTATAGCACTAATTTGTCTGGCATGATGTTCTTCCATGTCTTTTATTACCTTAACATTTTCTTCCTTTATGTTCATCAAGCAATGCTACATGGAATTTATTTCTTCTTCATGATTCGCTTGCATGTTTCCAATTTCCGTTTCATGTTTAGTTTTCATGGCCTCAATTTCCTTAGCATGCTGATTTTGCGTGTCCTCAATCTCCTTATTACGTTTTTCCAGATGGGTGCGTAAAGTTTTAACATCATTGATAAGATTAGTTTGGTTGCTTTCTAGATTTTTCACCAGCATCTTTAAATCTTGTATTATTTGCTTTTGCTCCTCCTTTTCATTGTCATTTATCCCTGATTTTTCACTATGATGATCTGCAATATTTCCGGTGGATGACACATTCTGACCTTGAAATCTTTCTTCAACAGCTGAATTAATTTCTTTCTGTTCAACAATTTTAGAAGTAGAAGGCAAGCTGTTTGGACTATCATATCTATCTTTAAAAGCATTGAAAATGTCTTGTAAAGAAGTGAAAAAATCATTAGGAAAGTTATTAAACCAATTCAAGGCATCACCCTCTAAAGAACGAACAAATAGAAGCATCTTGAAATCTTCATTATTATATTGAGGAAATCTACAGTATAAGATCATTACACAAGTAAACATGTTTAAATGCCTTTTAACAGCGACCGAATCATCACCCGAGAACTTAAGTAATTTACCAATGGCCTCTTTCGGAAGATCATGGAGATTATCAGTAAAATGACATGGTTTAAATGAATAATCCATGATGAACAATAAGGGATCAGATGGATGATATAACTAGCTCTTTGCTCAAGAGAATCAAAAGATGAAAGAAGTGGAGTCGCCACTTGAACAATAAAACTGATTCTAAGATCCAAGAAGTAACTAACAAACAGATATGCGGGAGGCTTCTTGTCTGGGAAAAAATAAAAAAATGGAGTCGCCACCCAAACAAGAAACACACCGAAGAGATGTTGCTGATATGTGATGAAAAGATGCCAAAATATTGAATCTGCCAGCTCAAATGAGAGATGAGAAGATGAGAAGATGAATGTCGATGAAACTCCAGGAACAGAAAAACTCTGTCCCCGGCAGCGGCGCCAAAAATGTTGGCGTTGCCGGGCCAGATAAAGAGATAAGAAATGAGAAAAATGATTTGTCGTTTGAAACACCGAGAAAAAGTATCCCCGGCAACGGCGCCAAAAATGTTGTCGCGCAGATTGGCACGACAACGCTCGGACCGGGGGCTGTCACTCTGATCCCCGATCCCTCCGTTTAAGCCTGTTTCCCGCGGCTAAGGGGGGGAGTCCCTGTGAGATGATGAGGCCAACTGTCGACCAATTGGTTGGGAAACACGAGATACGATATAAAAAGGACTCGATGGATTTGGTTAATTTAGCAGACCAGTGCCTTAAGAGATTGTTATTAAAATGATTACTTGTTAAATGATATAAAAAGATGGTCCATGAACAGCAATCATCTATCATCAGTTAAAAACACAATGCTCTTAGAATGACAGAAACGATATCCAGCAGCTAAAAATTTGAAAAAAGATGAATGCTTTAAATCACCACGAGAATCATAAACCATCAACCAGATATCAATTTCGCATCTCGGCTTGAAAACTTTAGATCTCAGCAATAAAGATATAACGTGAAAGAAACTAAAATCTGGCAAAAATAATTTCCCACAAAATTTTATTTTTCAAAATTTATATTTTATTTTTTATTATTTTTTTTAAATCTTTTTTCAATTTTTTATTTTTCAATATTATGGAAATTAAAAAAATCTAAAAAAAGTTAAAATTCTAAAACTAAATTCTAATCATTAAAAATAAAACTAAAAATATATTTTTTCAATTTTTTATTTTTTTATTCAAAAAATCAAAAAATAAAACAAAAATTAAAATCTAATTAAAGCTAAATCTAAAAAAATCTAAAATCTATATACTATACAAATTTCTAAACTAAACTAAAAAGATAAACCAATTAAAACCTAACTAAACTTAAAACTAAAGATTAATTAAAATTTATATGAAATAAACATAAAAAAATTTAAATCTAAATTAAAATCAAATAAACCTACGTTAACTATCTCTAAAAAACCTTAGCTATATAATACGCTAACTATAAGAAATAGTTCCAAAACAAACAATGAATTTGATTCTTACGAATACCCTATCGAAACTGAAAACGCAGGTGAATGATCAGAACTCAATCGACGCTAAATACGGAATATCTGAACGCTGATACGTAATGATAAAAAAAAATACCTGCGGCGTGAATGAAACTCGATGCCCAGCGATTTGATAGTTGATTTTACCTGTTCGGCTTAAATTGGAATGGCGCCCATGCATTCAGATTTTTCGACTTCTCTTGTCTGCTGTTGGCGGTGAATATGGCTCCTACGATGTGTACAACGCTGAAGAATTTCTGTGGGGAGCCATTTCTCGTTGCAAAAGGCGGTGAATGCAAATGCTTTGATACCCGATATTAAGATTTCTCATACAAATCGACTGATCAACTGATACAGTGTCCCAATACCCTGCGTATAGCCAGAAATTGATTCGATTTCAAGGAAACTTCGAAATATTGACTGCGTTAAAAGTGAAATCCACGACCTGGCAGATGTCGTTCGATCACGCGGAGCTTTTGATGGCGGTTCAGAAAACCCCAGGACGTGCTTCTGATTGAACCGATTCACAACTGGATTCACAATATTATTTCATGTCAAATACATCGACCCTTGCACCGTCGTTTTCAAAGGATCTGCTCACGCAGCGAGGATATCTCACGCGTATTGTTTCAGACTTTATTCTCTGCGTGTTTGAAACTGGAATGATAAACCTCAGCTGATGAAGCGATTTGCCCAGGAAAACCACAGCGTATGCTTTTGGTTTCGGAATGATGCATACTACGGCTCCGATTTCTGAGGGCTTTCCACCATTTTTGATCTCATGTAAATATTGACGATCTGGTTCCAGAAATGCTCTTCTACAGCTGACTCAAAATTTCTTTTGATGAAAACCCTGTATCTGAAAACACAAAAATACAAAACCCTAATGAAACCTGTAAAAATCAAAAATAAAAAAAATAAAACCCTAGACAGCTGATAATTTATAGATTTGGCCCCTTAAAAGCCAGATTTAACAATAAGAGCATAAATGTTTTCAATAGAAACAGAAATTTGAACTTTGCTGTAAGCAGAAAGAAAATCTCTCATGTAAAACAGGAAATAAAACTCTTAATGATTAACCCAGGGCCAAAATCAGCTGGGCTCCGCAAAGAAAAGCCTGTGGGAGTCGGCTGGTTCAGCCTAGAACTTCCCCAAACGCCCACGATTTCCTTCAGAAAGGTTGTCCTGCACATCTCAAGCAACCATCAACAAAGAGAGAGAGAATGCTGCTAGATCTCAGGAAATAATGGAGATACCTGCCATTATCCCAGAAACCCTAGCAACACTCAAACCCTAGCAAGTGAACAAGATACCTATGCTTACAATACTCTAAAAACAAGCTATAACTAATGGCTGAAAAACTGAAATATGCGGAAAATTAAAGATCTCACAGCAATCCCAGAGAGTAACACCAGCACGATTTAGACCCCAAAGTCTTCTTTTATTAACCAGAAATCAGATTACAAGAGAGCTTTTTTCAGTCCAGACTCACCGCTCCGATCAATTGAAATGACCCCCTAAGACCCTATATAAAGGAAATGATCCTAACGGCTAGTTCGAGTGATCCATGTAGAAATGATCTCGACCGTTGATGAGGATCAAGATATCTCTTGATCTCATCCGTCGATTTATTCACTTAAAATATTATTATTTTATTAGTTAGGGTTTTTGTTTGATTTTTTTAATTTTTTTATTATTTTTCATTATTTTATTATTTTTATTCATTTTTTAATTTTTTAATTCATTTTAAAATGGATCACTGAACTAAACCTTCGGAAACATCACCTAGGACCTAGGACTTAGGACTCATGAGGGGATTTAAAACATTTCTCGACCCTCAGGACACATTACATCATGACTTTTACAAAATTACATCTTAAGGGACAAACCCATTTAATACAGACCCTCACAAAACACCCAGCTCTACGACACAACGATAATCTAGCAGATCAACACACTAGGATTCTCCTAAAGTTCAAATGACAAAATCAATCCCGGCTTTGGGGTCAGGTTTGAAGGAAAACTCTGTCGATCCGTGGATCGGTGAGACAAAAAACCTTCTGGGATGTAGATTATCATCAGAAAGTTAGGTCCACCTAGGCAAATTACACACATGACTTCATGTCTGCTAAGATTATTTGCAGTTAATACATGCAGACTGGGTTTACAATCAAAAAGATCAAACTGCTGATGATGGCAGGATGGCACGGACATGCTGCTCAGGAGCTACCCCTCTCTGCCAACAGAAAGGAGGTGTACTGCATGGGCAGTTGACCAGTAGTGGTCAACAACTCCTTGAAAAACTTGGAAGTGAATTTCGCATCCCTGTCCGATACAATCATATTTAGAACACCATGTAGTCTCACTATTTCTCTGATGAACACATATTCTACCTCACTAGTTGAATATGTCGTCTTTGCTAGAATGATGTGAGCTAGCTTGCTCAACCTGTCAACCATGAGCATAATAGAATCATGTTGCTACATTGTCCTCAGAAGACCTATAATGAAGTCCATGGAAATGACCTCCCATTTCCATTCTGAAATTTCTATAGGTTATAGTAGACCACCTCGATGCTCGCATTCCATATTTACCTGCTGACAATCTAAACATCTAGCCATGAACTCTACTACTTCCTTCTTCAAATTCAGCCAGTAGTAGAATTTCTTCACTACCATCAATGTCTTTTGATATCCTATATGAACCGAGTATGGCTTGACGGAAACTCTCTCAAGATAATCTTCTTAAGCTCATCACAATTCGACACATAGATCTTGTATCTAAATCTCACCAAGCCATCTTCTGTGAGACGATAGTCTGCATCTTGATCACATGTACTTATACCTTCACCTGTACCTATACCCATACCTATACATGTACCTGTACCTGTACTCTGTTGTAACCTATGCATAATCTCCATGTATTTTCAATCCCGCTATCTTGTCTGCAAAATCCTATACTGTAACTTTGTGCCATAGTAGCTCATACTTGCCATATGATTTACCTATACCTTCCTTCTAAGAGCGTCTGCAACCCAGTTCTCCTTCCCCTTGATGTATCTAATCTCGAAGTCGAACTCACTAAGGGTAGCCAACCATCTAGCTTTCCTCGCATTTAAATTCGGCTGGTCAAACAAATACCTCAACCCATTGTGATCACTCATCAATTTGAACCTCCTGCCCAGAAGATAATGTCTCCACATATTCACTACATGTATAATCACTACTAGCTCAAGATCATGCATTGGGTAGTTCTTCTCATTGGGTAGTTCTTCTCATTCTAATTTAGTTTCTATCACTCATAACACACTACTTGTCCTCCTTGCTTGAGAACTCCACTGATTCCCCTCTTGCAAGCTTCTGTACATACTATAAACTCCTTGTCTTGATCTGCAATCTTTAGCACTAGTGCATGTGTCAACAATTGCTTAAGCTGCTCAAAACTATCCTCACATTCCATTGTCCATTCAAACTTCTTACCTTTCCAATGCAATGATGTGATAGGATTTGCAATGCATGAGAATTTCTTGATCAACCTCCTATAGTAACTTTCCAATCCCATGAATGATATCACCTCATCCACATTCTTAGGAGTTTCCCACTCCATGATGGACCTTATCTTTTCTGGATCTACTTCTATGCCATCTTTGGAGAAAACATGTCCCAAGTAATGTACCTCACTCTGAAAGAAGCTGCGCTTGCTAAGCTTAGCATACAACTAATGCTCTCATAGAAATCTCAACACTGCTACTAAATGTTCAGCATGTTCTTTCTCATTCTTAGTATATACAAGTATGTCATCAATGAACACAAGAAAAAACTTATCCAAATATGGATACAACACACTATTCATCAAACACATGAATGTAGCTAGAGCAATAGTCAAACCAAATAGAACAACAACAAACTCATAATGCCCATACCTGGTCCTAAAGGTAGTATTGAAGATATCCTCTTCCTTGACGCGTACCTGATGGTATCCTGATCTCAAGTCGATCTTAGAGAATATTGTTTCTCCCTTTAGCTGATCAAAAAAATCATAAATCCTTCACAAAGAGTACCTGTTCTTGATCGTTACCTTGTTCAGCTACCTATAACCAATGCACAATCTAAGAATACCATCTTTATTCTTTACGAACAACACTGGTGCACGCTAAGGCAATACATTGGATCTGATGTATCCTTTTTTCAACATTTCCTTTAACGACAACTTAAACTCTACCAACTCAAGTGTGCTCATCCTATAGGGTGCTTTCGATGCTAGAGCTGCCTCAAACACTAAATCAATAGAAAAGTTTACCTCCCTATGAGGTGGAAACTCTGTAATTTCCTCATGGAATACACCTTGAAACTGATGCAAAATTGGGTACCTTCTCAACACATCCACATCCTTGACCTCCTTAACCTTATCATTGGAAATGTGTATTGTAAATATCACACAAAATTTTCTACAACTACGCTTAGCCTGCATATCGGTAACCATCCTCACTGATGTAGGCTTCTTCTTTCCATGCAAAGTCCTCTTTTCACCACTATCATCCACACACTCAATGGCCTTGTCGAAGCAATCCACTTTGGTTTTGTGAAGGTATAGCCAATCCATACCCAAAAACATACTATATGATCTCAATGGGAATAAATTCAAATGTTCTGTTGTAGGCATACCATTTAGTTCAGATGCACAAGCTCTTACCCAAAGGTGAACTTGCTTCTTTGTTCCTTACCGTCCATCTCAATGATCGATGCCTGATGATCTTCTTGCTTGTTGTCCACAACTGCATAGATCTAAAGAATGTTATGACCAACATCACCAGTTGTATTTGCCTCCTAAGAAATGTAGATCTGGGGTCTACTGCCACTCTGATACTACAAATAGTCCTTCCTATGATGATCCTTACCACATATCCAACACTGCAATGGTTCTCTACTACCGCCTCTAGTCTGCTGCACTCCATGTCCTTTCTCAGTTGTATTGAATTTCTTGTAAGGAACTGCATTATCTTTCTCACTTGCATCTTGAGGCCTTCCTCGCTTTGGTGGCCATTTTAATTTATCTTTCTCATTTATCTTCAAGTCATGCTTCATCTCAACTTTGTGCTTTGACTATTCATAACAATGCTTCAAATTTTGGATGGCCTCCTCCAACGATCTAGGCTCATAAAACTCGATCCTGTCTCTGTTTGCTATTGGCAGTCCACTGATGAATCTCTGCACCTTGGCCTTCTCCTCCTTGAGGTAAGGCACATTACTCAACAACTCTAAGAACCTACTAGTATACTTATCATCCGTCATAGAACTCATCTGTGACTTATAAAAATCCTTAGCTTTGTCATCAAAGTGTCTTTCTGACAAAAGTACTTCTTCTTGAAGATCCTTTCAAATGCATGCCAATTCAAATCATCTTCATCAATACCTTCAACATTCTTCGTTTCCTCCCACCAGATATCTACTTTACCTTTGAGACGTAAAGGGTTATCATTGCTTTCATGTTTTCTAAATAATCATGTAATCTAAAGAATTTCTTCATTCCAAGCAGCCATGCCTCTACATCTTGTTATTTCTTCATCTCTCCATCAAAGGTAGGTGGTTTCACCTTCTTGAACTCATCTGAAAAGTATCCCCTATCACTCCTCTAGTAAGGATGATAATCATGATGATCATGATGCCTATCAGAACCAGAACTAGAGTAATACCTGTGTCCAATACTTCTCCAATCTAGAGTGTCCAACAACCTGCCATCTGTGATCATGTCAGATCTATCTCACCTATGACCACCATAATACTTGTGTCTACTAGGATATCTACTACCATATTCCTCATTAGTTATGTCTTCTTATCCATGGATGATCTAAAGTTTTCCATGTCACTGCAAATTTGACAAACTCTGAAGTAGTATCACATTCTCCTCTACTTGTTTCTCTTGCGCTTGCATGATTTTGTCATTGTATGCTTTGCAATTCCTTATTTGTTCCCTCAGGTTTTTCAATGTGTCTGCCAAATCAGAAGAGTTCCCCACACCGTGCTGCTCATCTAATGCATAGGGAGATTCTACGTAGTCTACCACCTTGCTAGCCATTTGATCACTTTCTTGCAAGGCATACTATGTCACCTAAACCAAATCACCATAAATCAATGTACCTTATCATAATTTGAGGAGGATACCTTGTCTGCAATATTAGAAAATAAGCGTGATGAATGTACACATAACCATAATAACATATAGACATACATCAAGTAAGGGCATCAATGCATAAACATCATTCCAGCTAGGGTCCAGTAATCAATGCAAGGCCATATCAGCAATGCATGCTATGGCCTCATGCATGAAAATAACCATTACTCCATTGTAAACATTGCCTCATGCAACTATCAACTTGCATAAGAAATTCCTAATCAACTACACATACACATCACCGCATGTAGTCGAGCATAAGCGATCAATTGTTGTAATCAACCTACAAGACTGATACATGTAATCAATAATCAAGAATGCAGCCTAGCATACAAGGATGTAATCAAGCTGCATATATTCATATAACCAATCACATACTCATGATGGTGCATTCCATAAAACCGACATCAATTTCCTCATGATAACCTTACTTCTACCATGATCAATATGATGTAGTGCAACAAGCACATGGAACGCAAGTGTAAGAGCCACACACACAAATGACATGCTTGCATGACCAACGCATTCACCATATCTATAGTATCAGATATGACCCAAAGAGAGTGTAACCCACTCTAATACCAATCTGTAATACCCCCTCCTAGGTCTCCCCAAAGTAACCATGCCAACCGGGTAAACATGAGACAAGATGTTACTATGATCATATTCGACCTCCTATGTGACCTTAAGGAAGTTGAATTGATGGAACATCACATAAAGTCATCCAACATCATCAACAAAACCCTCAAGAGACAAGTCATCCACTGAGACAACCTATCCATGGGTCCCACTCTTGTTCTGGGTCTTTTAGGCCATAGTCACTCTCATGTTATGGGAAAGGGAGCGACCAACAACCTAAAGTCACTCTCACAGGTTTGCCTGCCAACGACTTGGACCAAAATTGCTAGTTACATGCCAGTGACACTAGGAATTAAGCCACTTTTATAGCCCATAATCCTGACCTCTGCCCAAAACTTGTTGTAACTTTCAGAGTTGATTAAAGACATGATAACAATGCTTGATCAATCAAATTCAACCTCAAGACTAGGCCTGAGCATCCCCAACCGGGACCGACATTCTGTCAAACACTTGGAATCAATGCAACCTATAGGTCTAGGATACAAGACAGAGTATAAATGACTGAAACATAACCAGAAGGATCATCCCCTTCTCCATTGAACTACTATAGAATCAATTAGGCCTTGCATCCATCCATTTAACAATTACAAGTAAATACATGAAATAACCATGATATAAACTAGTCATTTAACCATGCTTATAACCAGCATAAAACCATGTAAATATCATAGATATGACAACCATTAAATCCACATATAAATAAATACAAAAGTAAGAGAACTTATATTTTATTAATCATAGGAAAATTTGACCAGGTTTGGGACTTCCACGTACTACCCGACCATAGACATGGCTAAACCAAATCTCTCATTCAACTAGTCACACCCGAGCCATATTCCAAGCATGAATGTGGGATCTCATAGAAGAACCAAGGGAATCCCAAGGTTAAACCACCTCCACCCTCATTAAACTGTGGTCACACCAAAACTAGTGCTTTGATCAGAACTAAACCAAACTTGGAATACCATTCGGAATCCATCACTATCCTTGAGGAATTTTCCGTCTTCTTATCTCTCAGGCTTTACCGCAATACAAAATAAATCACTAGGCCTTAAATCGAGACTTCTCCATTAGGCTTTACCATGTATCCTGCCAAAACTAGTCAAGGGATTCCTAGGCCTTTGGGAATGGGACTTGAGACCAGCTCCACCCTGGATTCTGAAATACATCCAGAAAACCAAAATAAACATCCCAACACCATGGCATTCATAAAAAGAACAGGCTAGGCTGAAATCCATTGTCATAACCTGGAAAAACCATGCCATCAACAACAAGAGAACCATCTTTTTCCTAATTTCCTTTCCTTGATCCTTGCTTTCTTTTCCTTTGCTTTGCTTTCTTTTTCCTTTTCTTTTCTTTCTCTTTCCTTTCCTTGCTCCAAACTAGAATGCTCCAAGAAAACTCTAAGTGACCAAGAGTGAGAGAAAGAGAGAGTGAATAATGAAATATCTCCCAAGCTAACACTAACAAGATGTTGAACTTACAAAAGCCATGAACTGGTCCTCATAATCCTTTTTATGGATGAGGCCTCTAATTTCTCCATTTTCCTTTATTTTCCTTCAATTTCCTCCTCACATGAAACCTGTGACCTTTCACCTTATGTTTCTCCTAATTTCCTTTATTTTCATAAATAAATGTGCCAAAAATTCATTTTCCTTAGCGTTAGCCTTTTCCAATTTAACTTAGCCAAAGTACACATCTAGTGATGCCCACTAGGATATCTTTTCCCAACATTCAACTTGGAATAAGTGTCCTTAACCATGGCCTTATTTTGCCTTTATTAACTTTTATTACATGAACTTTTCGCCAAGGCTATTACAAACATGACTTTCATAATGGTCAAAGAATGATATTTGATGTGATTTTTTGGAGTGGCATTGATCTTCTTCAATAGGATATATTAAATTTTCAAAAGCATGATAATATGATTTTTTTGAAAGATTATCCCAATCCACAACTTCAGCTTTCAAACTATGAGAAGGTTGTTCAACAATTAGATCAGAGCCTTACAAATTTAGGTCTTCTTGAGGAGGTAAAAGATCATCCAATGTACTTAGGTACCCATCACTACTTATATCAGCAAAAAAATGAATTTCAAGTGATGATTTTCCATGGTTTAACCATGAGTAAATATTTTTAGATCATTTGACTGATTATCAATATAATAAGATGATTGACCATCATTTTGACACCGAATAATCTGATATAGGGAACAAATATGGAAAGTGTCTTCACTCTTTTTCTCATATACTTGTGAGATGTAGCCACCTTGTACCTTGATCTGAAATGTGAAAAATTAGATCATTCTCTCAATGTGTGCAAGGATAATTATGGAATTGGTAGGTGACTTCTCAATAAAAATTCACGAGAAAACTTAAACAGACATTATACTTTAAACCATTAAATTAAAAGACACATAAGTGCAATGGCCAAGTCCAGGAGACAAGGGTGATAGGATTTCTCACTAAAGATATGTAGTGTTCAATGCTCAAGGGGGAGGAAGAAGGGATTGAACAATTGATCTCTATAAGGACTGAGAGATGGACCTACTATCCCCTATATTTTTTCAATGTGCAATAGGAGGCACATTTGGTGAATGGATTATGCAGAGGGATGGTGTAAGTAACAGAAGGTTAGGTCACTCTACCCTAGGGATGATCGATGTGTAGTGATGGGAAGGAAGGATTTTTATTATCTAGTTTAGATTACAAGGAGATAAATAACTCTTCAATTTCAACTAGAAATTATCAATGCACAATATAGGGTGGAACTAAATCAAGGCTTAGTGCAGTGAGATAGTAAAAGTAGCAAGGGTTCAGTGGCTATGCTCTAAAGGTGCTAAATACACAATAATGGGAGTTTTCCTCAAGAAAGGAATAGTACATAGGTCGAGGAGGTAAGGATATTTTACTCATACTTTAGAATGCATAGTTCTCATCACTTAGTTGAGGGTTACTTTATTTACAGCTTGTACATGATGGGGGGATAAAGAAGAGCTCCAAAATTTCTAAGTGTGGGATTAGTTGAACAAGAGAAGGAAATGCATCCAAACAAGTATCAAAAAGAGATGACACACATGTATACCATCAAATACAAGTAAAAAAAATATACAATAGTGAACACTGACACATATAGATTGAAATGACAACAAAGTGACACTTGTTTCTGAGTGCGATAGTTAAAATATAAGATTCCTACTCCTAAAATAGAAGTGGCAACATAAGTGTCAACTACAATAAAAAAAGGTGTGGCATGCCATGTAAGAGTGTCCAACAATGTTATTTTTATAGATAGCATCAACTAGTGTAAAAGGGTGTGTTAGAGTTATGTGCCAAGATATTTTAAATAAGATATGTGAAAACAAGCAAGAACGATGCATATAAAAGTGAAAGGAAGTAAAAGTGACACATGCAAACACAAAGAAAACATAAATGACACATGAAAGAGTGAAAGAAAGAAGAAACAACACATGTAAGAGTAAAAGAGAGAAAAAGTGACACTTACAAAAGCAAAAGTGACAATTGAGTAACTCACCCAAATGATGGGGCATTTGCAACAATGGGTGAGAGAATTCCCTGTATACACTGACAGTGCACATAGGTCAAAAGTGAGAGACAAATATAAGGATGACCTCTGGACTGAACTCTTTATACTGGGAGAGAATACATGAAATTAGGGTTAATAGAGTTGAGTGCACTTAGTGCATGTCAGGAAACTAGGAGTGAATAAAGAGCACACAATCAATATCTACAAAGGATGCCCTTACACTATCATTGTCCACAAGGATTGTGCGGTCTCTATCTCTAAGAATTGCCCAAGGATACACATTGACTATTGGGCTTGCTTAGAATAAGTGTGCTTGTGAAGACATCATGAGTTGGGCATGTCAAAGAAAGTAGTTCAACACTAAGTATTATTAAAGGAAGACTTGAAAATTTTATCAATATGATCAAACACAACCCTAATGGCTTGAAATAAAAGATGGCATGATCATAAGGAAGCTACAAAATTTGCATGTAGGAAAAATTTTGGAGGGTGTTTTTCATAGTGACAACACACTTATTGAATGGATGAGAAATACTAATAAATCACGTCCTCATAATATGAATCTTGCTCAGGGGTGGTCATTTTCAATATAGTTTGTAGTGCATTTGACCTACAATTGGGTGGAGAGTTGAAGTCCCTCCCTCAGTTTCCAAACATCTAGCTATTAAGATAAGTGATTTACTTTTTTTGTTATGATTATCTACGTAATGTGAATCTCACTTATGTTATTATATCTTATTGGCTAATTATCTCTTCAAGAGAAAGGTGTATCTATTTTTATTGCAATGCATTGGCTTGTAAATTGATTACCTTTTTTATGAGGGACTTCAAAGCCTTGAAATGTTGAGTTTCCTTTGAATGGTTATCTATCTGCATGTTCATGTAAATTGTTGTATTGCATGCATAGGTAATTGAAAAATCTTGGTCTTAAGGACATGAGGGCAACCTATTAACAATGGGAAGTTATTTTTAAAAGACTTCCCATGGCCTTTTCACAATGGGCATAGATCCCATTTTTGGTGTGTACATAATGGAGGTATGATCCCCATGTTTCATATCCATATGGGTTGTGCTTCTACGTTGTTGTCCACAATGAGAGAGGGACAAAAATATAAAATTCTATAAGTATAATGGGCCATTTGATGGGAATCATTCTCATTAATTAGCATCTAGTTTTACGCTCACATCATGCCCCATTACTTATTGTTGTAGTGTCGCATAACAAAAGGTGAAATATGGGTGTTTTCTCATTATCTGGCAGGAGGTATTCCTGTCATGCCCTGTCTATCTTGGTGGAATGAGTTGTTTTTGTAGAGCGCATAACAAAAGGTGCAAGATGGGAACACTTCTATTATCTTACAAGGATATTCACATTGCACCACACCCTATTAGGAGGTGGGTTTTTCCTTAATCTTGGCATGAAGGTGTGGCACTATGATATGGAGGTGCCATAGGGGGGATACACAAAAAACCTCGGAATTTTATTACAATGGAAAAGTGTTGCATTACACAAGGGGTTAGGCCCCCAATGGGACATAGGATTGAGTCTAGGTGGCAAGTTCCATGTAAGCTAAAGCTAGCCACATGGAAGGACACATGTAAACACACTAATGTGGATGGGATGTTGAAGTGACACGTGGATGGTGTGACATATGACAAGTGAAAAAGGGTCCTTATAGTGGTCCAAGTGGGGGATTTTTGAGTGACACATGGTTTCCTCAAGGATTTTCACATGGCACATTGACATCATCACATATTGCTAATCGTGGAAAGAATTATAAGCAGGTGTTGTGGATTTCATGGAGGCTACAAATGGTAGATCCTCCTAGCAACTATTGTGAAAATTTTCTTCATGCCACAGGGGGTTATAAGTTATTTTAGTGGTTTTAATTATGAAGGCCATGGTTGACAGGATTCATGAAAGGGAAGTTTCCCAGAATCTAATGGATAATTTACTGTCACGCCATAGGGTCAGTGAGTGTTTTTCAAGCAATGACATGAAGGCACAAATTTACAATGGCATGGTGACATGGTGAGAGCCATGATGGCAGTCATGGGTGATGTGGCAGCATCACCTAGGCCACAAAAATTCCAAATGGTAGTGTTTATGTTGATGTGGTGGGGTCTAATTAGCCATAATTTTTTATTTGGGTGTCATATTTTGACAAACGTTATATCGCTGGAAAACTCTTGACAAGGTAAGCATGATCGTGCTATCAAAATTTAATTATGCTAACTTTAGGAGAAGGGGATTTTTATAACCCCATTTCCATAATGAGACCATGGAGGTCGAGTTAGAGAAAATTAACACCTCCCATTCAACCTAGTTTATCTAAGGGGATGAGAGGGAGTGTTACAGAGTGGTATCAGAGTTGAAGGTTCAACACCAGACCTTTGGGGATAAATGATATTACATGTTGTATGCAAGTATAGATCTTGATATGATCATTTTTTCTAATAGGCATGCTAACTTGAGGTGTGATGTTTCAGATGGATATACACAAGTAAGCTTATGGCAATTAAACTAAGGGATAATAAATATGATTTTTATATTTTGATTAGCTAACAGTTGTATGTGTATGATAGAAAATAAGAAAATAGTAAGGAGTAAAGAGAATGAGTAAAAGAATGGTGTAGTATAGCACTGATATATCTCGACAAGGTAATGAAGAGGAGTTAGTGGAGAAAATAAGAGAGGAAGGTTTTCTTGACTAGATGGATACTATTAGAAGTCTAAGAGTTGAATTAAGAAGTTACAAGGTTGATAATGAGAAGCTTGTCAGGACACTAGAAAGGTAAGAGAAAATGGATGCAATCATACTGCAAATCATATCAAACTTGCAAAGACAAAAGCAGCATGAATTGGGAGCCAACCACAAGTTTAAGTAGAGTTTGAAGACAAGAGTTGAATATTGATTGTGTATAAGGAAACAGGTCCAAGAAGAAACATAAACAAGGAAGTGAAGAAACAATGAGGGGTGGAACTCCTTTGAGCACCCGAGAAAGGAGGATAGGAAGTCCTAATAAGCTACCTAGCATTACAATAAAAAGGCATTGTTGACAAATAAGGAACTGAAAGAACTTCATGCCAAAAGAATTCAAGAAGGAAAAAGCCTCCTACATTTGATGGAGAAGTGAAAAAGGTTGAGCAAGTAGAGGCATGGCTACTTGGAATGAAGATTTTTTTCAATGTCCCTAATCACTCTAAAAATATGAAGGAAAGAGCAGCCACTTTCAACCTAAGAAACAAGGCTAATATATGGTGGGAAGATCTGAAGAATGTAAAGAAAATTCAAGAGGAAGAGATATCCTGGAGGAGATTTGAAAGATAATTTCAAGAGAAGTACCTATTTGATAGGTACTATGAAAGAAAATCCAAGAAGTTATATGAACTCAAGCTAGGGAAATTGTCAGCTGATGAATATATAACCAAATTCTTGAAGTTATTGAGGTATTTTCTCTACCTCCAGGTAAAGAAATCAAAGATTCAAAGGTATTTTAGTGGGTTTCCAGATGAATTCAAGGATAGAATAAATTTTTTACAAGGCACAAAATGTAGAGGATACTATAAGGAATCTAAAGTAATACTATGAGCAATCCAAGCACAAATATGCGTACAAGGTTGATTTGAAAACAAGAGGAAAGAATAGTTTTAAGGGAAAGGGGTAGAAAACTACAAGACACTAGCATGGTGGAAGTGTGAGGTTCACCACCACTGCTTATCATTACCATCCCTCTAAGTATACAAGAGAGGAAGTAGATGGGTCAAGGAGGAAACCCATTGAATGTTGGAAGTGTGGGGAAGACCACTTATGGAGGGATTTTTATTGGCTATAGAAGAATAACCTATGATAGTACAATGTACAGGAAGTCGAGATAGTTAATGACATAGCTTAGAGTGTTCCACGCATATATGCAATGTTGGAAAATAGACAAGTTGATCACAAAGCCTCAATGATCGAAATGGAAGGTACATTCAACGACCATTTTGTTTCAATTTTAGTTGAACTTGACTTAAATTTTAGTTATGTTAGTCCCAAGATTGCATAGAAATGTGCAATACAAAAGGAAGCACACAAGGAATCGTGGTTAGTCCACTTTGTTGTGGGACAAAGAGGCGAGTTGAGATCATGGTGAAATATTTCGCATTCATAATGAAAAACATGCCCACATCATTCAATTCAAACTTACTACCATTGGGATACGATTTATTAATTCGCATGGACTAGTTGGTGAAGAATAGGGAAAACATCGATTGTTTCAGTAATTCAATCGAGTGGCTAATGAAAACATAGAGAGAATGATTTTGCAAGGAAAGAGAAATCCTTACATCAGCTGATGTGGAAATTGTTGTTGCGACATAGGGGTTACAAGTTAATGTAGTGATTTTAACCACAAAGACAATGGTTCGTGGGAGTTTCAACTGAGAAATTTCCAAGTTGCTAATGAATAATTTACCATTGTGTCATGAGGTTTGCAGGTGTTTTTTGAGGAATGGCATGAAGGCACAGAGGTGTAGTGGTGCGGTGACATGTCGAGAGCCATGGTGGGGATCGTTGTTGAGGTGGAAATGTCACCTAGGCCATAAGAATTCCACATGGTAGTATTGATGCTAATGTGGTGTGGTCTAATTGGTCATAACTTTTGATTTGGGCGTCGAGTTTCCACAAAAGTTATATCACTAAAAAGCTCTAAACAAATTGAGCAGAATTACGTTATCCAAATTTAATTATGCTAACTTTGGGAGAAGGGTCTTTTTGTACCCATATTTCCATAATGAGACCATGAAGGTCGAGTTAGAGTAAAGTAACACCTCCCATTCAACCTAGTTTATCTAAAGGGTTGAGAGGGAGTGTTACACTATGTATAGACTATAGACAACTCAATAAAGAATAGATATCCTTTACCAAGGATTTTTTATTTGTTTTACAAACTGAGAGGAGTTACAATATAATTGAAGATCGATTTGAGTTCTGGGTACCATCGGGTATGCATCAAAGATGAAGGCATTCATAAAATGATGTTCATGACCAAGTATAGGCACTATAAATTTGTGGTTGTGTTGTTTGGTCTTATAAATGCCCCAACAACATTTATGTGTTCAATGAACAATATTATAAGTCCATATTTGGACAAGTCTGAACTAGGTTTTTCGATGACATCTTGGTCTATTAAAAAACTAAATAGGAGCATGAAAAACATTTAGTAGCAGTATTTCAAGTGTTGTGAGAGCACATGCTTTATGCTAAAATCAACAAATGTGAATTTTTCTTGTCACAAATTCAGTGTTTGGGACACATTGTCTCCAAGGAAGGAGTAGTAGTGGATTTAGAGAATATCAAGCCATTATGGATTAGCCTACTACTCATAACATGAAATAGGTTAGATCATGGGTTTGGCTAGTTATTACGAGAGATTTATCCACAATTTCCAAATATTAGGCATCCAATCACAATGCTTAAAAGAAAATGGATTAAGTCCCAATGCACATTGAAAAGTGAATCCAACTTTGAGAAATTAAAATATTTACTCACACGTGTACTGATACTGAGGATAATATATCTAGATAAATATTTTGTCGTGTGCATGGATTCCTACAAGGAAGGGCTCGATGGAATCCTGATACAAGAAGGGTAGGTGGTCTTTTATGAGTCCAAAACGTTGAATGAGCATGAGAAAAAATATGTTACTCGTGATTTAGATTTTGAAATAATAGTCCATGCACTAAATATGTGGATGAACTACCTCCTAGGAAGGAAATTTGTATTGATAATATGATCATGGAGGGTTGAGGTATTGGTTTGACCAACCCAAGCTAAATGGAAGGCATGCAAGATGGCTAGCCTTGATTAGTGAGTTTGATTTTTAAGTCAAGTACATCAAAGGAAAGGAGAAAAAAGTAGTTGATTCACTCAACATAAGGCTAATGGTAGCTCATGTGGGAGCTATAAGTTCTTGTGAAGTTGACATCCAAGAAAACATTAAAGAGGTAATGCAGAAAGATGAGCATTAATAACAAATAAAATAACACTTGTAGCAAAATCCAAAATGAATAATGAGTAAGAACTTATCTCTCACCAGGGATGGATTATTTAAGTTCAAAGGTAGGTGGTATATACCTTTCATGGGAAACTTGAAGAAGCAATTTTTTTATGAGTTTCATAAAACACCATATTTTGGTAATCCAGGTTATCATGAAATGATAATAATATGAAAAATATATACTATTGGACAAGCATGAAAAGTGATATGATTGGGTGCATTTACAATTTTGTGGAATGCCAAAAATAAAAGTGGAATGTAGACATCCAACAAGATTTTTACAGCCAATCCCCATATTCCTGAATGGAAGTGGGAAGTGATTTCAATGGACTCCATCACTAGGCTACCAAGGACAACTAAGCAACATGATGCCATAATGGTGGTGGTAGATAAGTTGAACAAGGGATCTCATTTCATATCTATCAAATCAACTGATAATGCAAGTGATATTACTTATATTTTTATATAATAAATAGTGAGATTACATGGTGTACCCAAGAACATCATTCAGATAGGGATGCTAAGTTTACCTCTAATTTTTGGAGGGTGATATTTACAGGTTTTAGGACATAGTTAGCCTTCAGCGCAATGTGTCATCCTCAAACAAATGAGAAAACTGAAAGAGTATTAGGGTGCTAGAAGACATGTTGAGAATGTCTCTCATGCATCAGTGAAAGAGGTGGGAAGATTTTCTACCCTTGGTAGAATTGTCCTATAACAATGGGTACCATGAGCCATTGAATATGAGTCCATTTGATGCTCTTTATGGTAGAAAATGAAACATACCTATAAACTAATGTCATCCAATGAACAAGGTACATATCAAGCTTGATATGTTGAAGAAGATGGAATAGGAAATAATTGATATCAATAAATAATTGAAAATATCTTAGGATAGGAAAAATAGCTACGTAGATCAATAAAGGATGCATAAGGAATTTCAAGTGGGGGATCATGTTTACCTATGTGTTATACAAAATCTATGACTATGGACAAAAGTGTCTTCCCTAGACCTGGTGGAAATCTCCAGAACAATAGAAAGAAAAAAATATAATTTTTTCGTTAAAGTAATTGAATAATCGGATGAGGCTTACCTGGAATCTATCGCAAGCTTCACTCTCCTCTTAGCTTGTATGCTCCAATCCTAGCTCTAATTGCTATAATTATAACCTGCACATTCAATCAACACAAGCCAAATATCTATGACATCTATGTAGCATAATCCAATTACTCTATTCAATGGATCAACAAGGCATCAAAATACATGATAGTAAATGTAACATCACATATAGGAAAACAATGTACTCTTTGTATTAATAGAAAATGGAGAGAGTTACAACCAAATATAGAAGTTGATCTTGTAGAGAACTCCCCAAGTTGACTTGTCCTTCCTTGCCACAAAGCACACCTCTATGTCACCCTAATGCATGAAGATAATGACTCTCTTATGTCCAAACCAACAACATGAGGGCATAATAAATCTCCAAAAGCCAACCCCTAGCTTATGGATGGAAGTAAATATATAGGTGAGGGAGGTAGTTTAGGAATTCTTATCCATTTACAAATCTAGGCTTGAGATCCACTTGATATGGGAGGATGAACTCAAGGGATAAGAGGTAAAATATCCAAGGTAGGATTAGATAGGATTCGAAGTTCTTATCCAAGGTAAACAGTTGAAGAAACCTCTAGAAGCTTCTAGACTAGGAAGTTTTGTGATTATTTTTATTTTTCTAGAATTTCTAGAATCAATGCAACCCCAGTAAAGGATGACCTACTGGCGATCAGCACAGGTCCAGAGTGGGTCAACATGGTGGTCAACACTTCTCCCTAAAGGGCTAGCATGCGTTGAGCCTTAAAAGCATGGAAATGAAGCAGTTAAGGTCAGAAACTTTGGGATTTGGGAGAGTCATGCTTAGGGCTTTATGTAGGGATGATGATAAGGTGTTTAAGGATGTGAATTGACCTAGTTTGATGTCCTATTAACCATATGTAGAAAAATGGCATATAAAAGGTTTCACGCTAAAGCGTAAAGTCAGAAATGACAACTCATGACTGAAGTGCTTTACTTTTTGACAATTCAATATTAAGAACAATCGGTCAAGATCATCATTTGTTACAGTACATTTACATCAAGACATCTTTGTTGAGGGAGGCATACCCATGCTCATCTCATAATAACATTACATGTACAATGATCAAGAAGACATGTCCATTGATGACAAAGGGTGGACCCATGATAGGATGCATGTTTGTATGATCATTGCCATCATACTTTGTGATTTCGAATTAATCCTAAAATCGCAGCCCAAATGGCTAGATCTAAGGTCTTTTCTCGTTCACACGATCATCCAATGTATGAGTCTAACCATGTGAATCAGTGAGTTGAATTCAAACATGGTAGACACCATCTGATTACCGACCAATGATGTAAGTCGTTAACGGATGCGAGAGAAACCACTGATGATGTTAATGGCTCTTAAGGTACTGTAGTACAATCCATATAGTGTAAATGAATGAGTTTAATCCAAACACCACACAAATTATTGTGGTCGAAGGCCAATGATGTAAACATGTTACTAAGATTGAGGAACTTTCCATTGATGTATGTGAGCACCAAGGTGCCAATGGGATGCTCCTAAGTCAACCTCCCTGGATAATGAGTTGATGTTGACAGGAAGTGACCCATCGTAGGAGGGCCTTGATGTATCCATCATCAATGACACAAAATGGGTATCATGATATGAGATAGAATGATCATAATGATGTTGATACGAAACTAGATCAGGAATGACAAACATGGAATGAAGGCTTAAGAGTATTGCAACTGATATTTGTTGAAAGGCTTCTCTTGAACATATGGATGACACTGAGTGGAGTTGGAAGAATTGACCCAAAATTGAAAGAGGAGGATTTGATAAGGTATGATGAACCAAAAGACAAGAATATTTCCCAACCCAACAACCATAGAGATGAAGTGGAAGCGTGTCATGTTCAAGATTGACTCGCTGCCATTAACAATTGGAGAACCCTATTTTCCCAATTTCCCCAACCATTATTGGTCAAAACCTCTTAACAATATTGATGAGGATAACATATACTTGATCTGTAAGTTCGTCCTTTAGATGAATCCCTCTAAGAATGTTTAACGAACCTAGAGAAGGAGTATCTCGGTCTCGTCATGTTTAACGAGTCCATCAATGTTTGATGTTATCACGATTCCAGCGAAGGTGAAAACTAGACATCTTTTTCATGTTTAGAGAGTTTGAAAAAGAGGAGAAAAAGAAAACTCCAAAGGTTATTTTTTGTAGATAGTCCCTTGAGTCGAAAAGGGAAAAAAATGATACCCAAGAGAAACTCTTAGTCATGGGCAACTAAGGTATTCCATTTTCATAAGTAGCCTATATAAATCCAGAAAAGGGTTAAACTTATACTGAGTATACATATTTTCATTTAATTTAATGAGTTCGAAAAGGCAAGTGCTCGACAATATTTTCATATTTTGGGAGTCTGAAAAAAGATGAAAGAGGACTCCAAATGGTTCCTTTTTCATGCTTTTACAAATCCTGAAAAAGCGATAAAAGTGTGATCTCGGTCAAATGATATATTTCCATTGAAAACACATCAAAATCCATTAAAAGATTGTCAACATGCTCAGAACACCATCAAAGAGATTAAAAATACTTGTTTCATGATAAAATTGAATCATAACTAGGTCAAAACATTAAATGTTAATAAAATAATAATGAAAAATGAGCATAATAACTATAATGACAATTAATTTTTACCATTTCACACTTACCCTTTGATGTTAGAGATATGAGTAGTTTTTACCTCAATCTTTTGCAACTGATTGTGGAAAATTTGGTGGATCATTTCAAGCATTGTCACTTCCAGGTAGGAGCTCAAACCTTTCTCTTTCATTTCATGGTTGCATCTTATGATTTAGTGCACATTTTCTCAGTTTTTGGAGGCCCTAGGGCACTAATTACTTGCCCTAAGATCAGCGCACCTCCAGAAGGTCGAAAGGTTCGTTGATTAGAGATTAATTGCACTAGGAGGAGAATTGAAATGCACTATCATCCCTAAGGGGGGTGCACTGAGTGAAATTACCAATTTTGTTTCACGAGTTCCTCTCAAATTTTCCCAATTGTTTTTGCATGAAAAGGTTCCTAATGAGTCTCATTATGATGTTTCAAGTCTTCATTGGAATAACATTTCTTTGATATGGAGGGAAAGAGAACATGAAGAATAAGATATGAATGTAGCAAACGATCCTACTACCATCCAAGCATTAAGAGGTTGTGGACTACTAAAATTCATATGGCTTCCTGGAATGAGGCAACAAATATAACTATTAGAATATCTTGTGCATACATGGGATGTTCAGGCTCAGGAATTTAGACTAGGAGCAAATATACTTGAAATACATGTTGAGGATATATAATTATTTACTGGTTTATCTAAGAGAGTTTCCCCCGTCTCTTTCACAGGTATAGGGGAGGAGAAACAGTCAAATATTATGTTGTCAGTCATTGCATACCTCGATCCCAGCCGGACAAGGATGGGAATATCAACATAAAATATGTGCTTTGATTATCATTAAGGAAAATCATGTTCATTATTTACAGATTGACCAACAACTCTACACTACACATGACCAATATGTCTTACATGCCACTCTAGAATGTATAGAGAAAACAATTTCAACTGGAGTGAGGGAGTGTTCTTCAACATGAAAGAGAAGCTAACTAAAGCAAAAGATGGATGATTGAAGAAATTTTGCTATGGCTCAAGCTTGATCTCCTTTGATTTAGAGAAAATTCCATTGCTACAACCTCACCATATCTCACTTGATCCCACTAATCCAAGAGTTCCAGGGATGAGGAAGTGGATGCATCTCACGTCCCGACATGTAAGTCCTTCGTCTATGAGCTTCACATTGATTTCCTTCAGATGGTTGCGAATGTATCTTATTATGGTAGATGATTATCCATACGTAAGGATGGATTTTCATGGAGACCTTGAGCTCATGATTCCTGAGGGCGAGCGATGGGGTACAATAGGTAAGACATTTTGACCATTTTTTTTAATAATTTTTTACTTCTTTTTTTTTCTTTTTCTTTTTTTATTATGTATCTGAGACTAAACTATTGATTTTTACATGCAAATATTGGACCCATTTGACCTGTGGGTACCTCATATCTCCAGCATGTCGAGGACCCATAGTAGGCACTAGCACTAATACAAGTTGTTGCAGCAAGTCAAGATGTAATACAGGATATCATTGTGGCTGATACCATAGCATAGGTGGAGAATCACATGGAGGGTTTGACACATGGCATAGTTGAAACCATAGTCGACCAACATCCTATGAGATTGCAACGACATATTATCAGACTACTTATCCATATCAGTTGGCTATTGTACAAGATAGCTCGCACATTGGTGTGTTAACATGACCACTATGATTAGTCTACTAGGAGGCTTATAGCCATATTTTGCATTTATATTTTTGGATATGACAGGCCATGTGGCCATATGTGTCTCGGGAAAAAATAAATTAAAACAATTTTTTTATATATAACAACTATCTTCAGTGTCTCTTATGTTTCTATTATCTCTTTCAATGGATGTGATGGGTATTGAAATTTATTTACATATTTGCGCAAATGTCTATCTAAATCATGATTAGCCAATGCATCTTTCAATGTATTTAGACTTCTAGAAATGCGTTGACATTGGGTGAAATCAAATTGTTTTTCTAAAAGGCGAACCCTTAAGAACAAGTGGAGCATAATTGGACTTCTAACTTAATAAACATTAGTCAAATGTAGTACTACACGCTATGAGTCAAGTCTGATAACTATATGATAGAAACCATGTGAAATAGCATCAGATAATAGCTCGATCATTGTGCTATACTCAGTGATGTTATTGGTAGATAGACCAATAAAAATCTCTTGTAGACTCACTAACTCGCCATTTGGAGCAAATATATCCCACCCCGTGGAAGATAGGTTATGTGTACTACAACTAGCACCATCAGCATAACCAATGTATGGTTCAAAGGATGTCACAATCTTCAAATTAAATGTAAATGGGATTAATAGAAACCATAGGAAACTCTGAAGGGACACATTGTAAACACATTCAACACACCTACATACAGCATGGACACAATGTACTATGTAAAACACCAATCATAGTATTTCTTAAGGTACAACCCATTTCTAGGTTGCGCCAATGGAATTCCATCAAAGTCGACAAGCTAATAGGCCCCTTTATTAAGAACACATTTGACAATATATGGACCTAGAAACATTGTCTCAAACATTCCCGATCCTAATTTATCGAAGTCTTGATCATAAAGCGTGACAAGTTTTCCTTCTGAGAAGACATGAGGCTTGACATTTGTCAATTTACACCTTGATACATTTATTAAGGGATTAATTAGCCATGGTGACATCACATCAAGTTTCATATAAGTATGTCATGTTAAAGAAAGTATAAGTAGGTTCGGTATTTACAAATGTATCTTTGATCATTGTACTTGTCAAGAAAAATATTTTTTTTGTAAATTAAAGGAATGAGTTTCTTTCTCATTTCACAGGTCTAGAAAAGTCAAAGAATCAAATTCATATGTAAGGTGCTCTTCTTGAGCCTTCATGTAATATATATGGGTCAACCGAATGTATAAGAACAACCCTCCAAGACCAACACAATCCTCTTGACGACAAGCAAGAAAAATGATGAAAAACACAGTGACGTTAACTAGAAAAAATGAATGTAAAGTCATTTCAGTTCATTTGGAAATGTCAACTTTATTGGTTGAAATCCATGAATGCAAAGATCATAAATTCTGAATAAATTCACCCAATTTCAACATGTACATATTTCATTTACCAAATTCTTCCAATACAACAATTGGAACTTATATTTTATTGGTTGAAATCCACCAATGCAAAGATCATAAATTCTGAATAAATTCACCCAATTTCAACATGCACATATTTCATTTACCAAATTCTTCCAATACAGCAATTGGAACTTATATTTTGGTAAATATGATTTTGTATTGGAGTATTGTGAAATTTATTGGTTGAATTCTGAATAGATTCACCCAATTTCATGGATTTCAACGTGTACATATTTCATTTACCAAATTCTGATCATTTCTATTTAAAAAAACTCCAATTTAAAATGTTATGTCTATCACGTTGAAATTGTTTTTGATTTACTACGAATTTATTTTTCTTGTATCCGAAAAAATATGTTAATGACCCAAGCAGGAATGGCAATCTGCCCCTTTACAGATCACTAACAGTTATTTCAGCTGACCTGAATTTTCTCTCTACTGTATGTCTGATGTTGAGATTTGTATCAATAAAGACTAGACGGTATGTCTGATGTTGAGATTTAATAAAGACTAGATGGTATGTCTGATGTTGAGATTTGTATCAATAAAGACTAGATGGTAACTCTAAGCGATGTAAACTTTTTCAGAGATTGTATCAACAGAGACTAGACGGTAACTATAAGTGATGTAATTTTTTTCCTGATTCAAAAATGGCAGCCCATATGGAGAGTGCATATTGCAGTACTGAAACTGAGATTGCTAATTCAGAAACAAATTCTACCGATTTTAAGAACAAAGACTTCTTCCCTGACATTTCGGTGTTATTTCTGAGGTGTCAGGGTAAGAATAACGAGAGATGCTCTTCGCAGTCAATTTGGAAACCTGATGAATGCCAAAGGAAGTGAACTTTCAAATAAGTGCACACACTTCTTCATCATTCTTCCATTCATCCCTTGCTTCGTTTATCCAATCTAGTTGGATAATAGAAATGGCGCACAAAAATGCTTCCACATCCTCATCCTTTCTTGAGAGTGCATCTGCCACCACATTTTGCTTCCATTTTTTGTAGATGATTTCAAAGTCATAACCCAACATCTTTTGTGACCCACTTTTGTTGCTCTTCAGAGGATAATCTTTGTTCTAAAAAGTGTTTAAGGCTATCATGATCCGTTTTTACCTTGAAGTGCCTTCCCATTAGGTAGGGTTGCCATTTCTTAAGTGAATGGGGTATTGCCAACATTTCCTTCTCATAAATAGCTTTGTGTAAAAACTTTCCCTTGATTGGACGAATTTCAAAAGCAATGGGTCTTTCCTGAAGCATCACATTCCACAATAAAGGTTTTTGTGAAGTCCAATGTAGCTAAGACTGGTGCTTCACACATTGCCTCTTTAAGATGTTCAAAGGCCTTTGTTGCTTCTGGAGTCCATGAAAATGCATCTTTCTTCAATAATGTTGTTAGAGGTGCTGTTATTCTCCCATAATTCTTAACAAACTTATTATGGAGGCACAACACATATAAATATCTCGCTATAGTCACCATAGAAAAACAATACTTCGCATCACAGAACTTCGGATCACAAGACTTCGAATCACTCTGAAACTTCGGTGACATATAATCTCAAGGAAGCACAGTGATAGTATCTCGGTGACAATCACTATGATACATAATATTGGGTCTCTCTATAATTTTTTGTGGGAAAAAAGGACTTTGAATCCCTCTGTTGTTAGGTGATGATCATAGTAAAATATAGTAGTCTCATGACCATGATCTCTTCTAGTTTTTAATGATTATCTTCTCGAAAGTTATAGCCTCGGCATGCATATAAATAACCTCAGTCATACTATATCTCATTTTGTATATATACGCAGTCACAATCTTGATATATCTACAATGGAGAGGATCATACAGTCTCGTCATGCATATAAAGAACCTCAGTCATACTCTGTCTCAGTTTGTATATATACGCAGTCACAGTCTTGATGTATCTACAATGGAGAGGATCATACAGTCTCAGCATAACATCAAGACACAATCATGATCTAAGTATAGTCACAACTATGACCTCATATCTCTATAGCAGTGTAGTTAGATGATATAGTAATGATGGTGCAGTTGAGACGATGTGAAGATGGAGTAATGGTGCAGAACCAATGATCTCATTGTCATAATGAGTATCTCAGTAGAAGCACAATAATGTTCTTTGTGATGACAACAATAAGGAAGATCTCAGTAATGCAGTGATGATGAACTCAGCAACGATGAAGAAGAGGATTAGTGTATTGGTCTTGGAGTGGCATAGTAAGTCAAGGGTCATGGTCTTGGTGTTTGTCAATTCAAATCTCTATAAGAAGAATTATGTGTGGGTTTTCTTCTCCAAGAGGGAGAGGTTAAGGGCCTGGAAGAATGCCAACATCCTGTGTTCTTGTCTCTTTTTTTTGGTAGCTATTTGTTGAAATAAGAAACACACACTCTAATAATGTCAAAGAGAAGATTATGCTAATAATAAAATTAAAAATTCCTCACAAATAGTTATCAAGTCAAGAATAATCTCATTAACTTCATGTGCCCTAGATTCTTCAACATGGTATCAGAGCTATGGTTGTAGTCTAAGGAAGGGAAGAAAAGAGACATACAAAGATCTGTCTTCAAGGACATCAAAGAAAGTTGGAAGGTTTGAAGGAGCAAGTCTACAACAGTACATGGAATATCAACTTCAGTGATTACAGTCATGCACTCAACTCATGTTCACTTTGATGGAATATATCAGTACCATTCCTGGGATCCTCACTTCTTGATCACTGAACCTTCTCTATGAAATAAATTACAGTCTTGGCATATATGGAAGAATTGATCCAAGGAGTGCCTCTCACAATCCATATTATACCACTATAGTCACTACAGGAAGGTAGTTTCAATGATAATACAATCTCTCTATATAGTGCCTCTCTACACAAAGACATCATTGTCTCGATACAGTGTCATAACAAAATACTTGTCACAGTCTTGGATCTTAAACAACATGATGCTTAGATCAGAACATAAGCCTCTCTATATCACTATCATGGTTTGGATAATGCTCGATGTAGGTGTTTGTTGATGCACTCCAAGGAATACTGAGTGTGATAAAGTCCACTTGTGGGATAGCAGTATCACTAGCATGTCAACAATGTGCTCAAATACCTTAAATATGAATTGGGAGTCAAGATGATCCCAAGATCATAAAGAAGTCTCGGTGATGTCAAGATCACAAATTTCATGATGCTAGAAGGTCTCCAAAGAAGTTTTGGTAAAAGGATACTAGTGGTTCATGATGGGAAGCTAAAGAAAAAGAAGCATCAAGGTGAAAATCTCCTCTTCACATGCCAAGTATCTTTCATGTTTTTGGTTTAATAACTTTGTTTTGCAACGAAATACAAATATTGGAGGATAGTCATAATCCTCATGAAAAAGTTCCTTGCATAAAATAAGGATGATTTTCATAATCCTCATAGAAAATATAAATCACTTATGTGTATAGAAAGGTCTATGAAGGTCAAACAATACTTGAATGTATCAAGAGACTGATAGGAGTCATATGAAATCACTAAAAGGTCCTCACATGCTAAAAGAGTATACATAAGGAGAGATACATGAAATTATAGAAGATATATCCTCTAAAATGATAGAAAATAAGGTCACATCACATAGACCTACACAAAATCTTGGTCCTCAAGAAAAGCAAGACAATAATAAGTATAGCTAAGACTCAATGCCATAGAAATAATCTGGAAGATCATGTCACTGAAAGATGGAGGAAGCTGAAGAAAAAAGGCCAAGGAAAGAGGGAGTAACAAATCTCTCCTATGAGTAACATGGTATCCCTCACAAAATGGTCCTATCATAATCTTATACTATAATATATGACAATAATGATAAGATGCATCGTGGCATCATGGAAGAATTAGAAACAAGAGCTCGTGACATGAGCACAGGAACCATGAAGGAAAAAATCAATGACATACAAAACATGAAGGATATAGCTCTTGGGAACCTCAGTGGACATTGAAGGAAAGGAAGAAGTCATCTAGGATAAGGCTCATCATACATCAAGTCAAAAAGGAAACATCTACTAGTTGGGGATGTACAAGATCCTCAAAATTCTCTAATGGAATCTTCATCTTAGGGTTCACCAATCTAGAGAGGAAGAAAGTGTTTCAATAGGAACTCCAACTTATGGAATCCATGAGATGGTGATGTGATGACATAAAGAAGATCAAGGGATTGAATATCTCTTCAATCAAGGAAGTTGTTGGAAGAAGCCTTGATGACCTAAAGGTAAAATAAGGTATGTATGCATGTGTTTAATATTATAATGTCATGTCATATGGTTGTAGGTAACATGTATTATTTCCTCTATATTAAGAAGCATGATCAAGAGAAAAAGGATCTCCTCCTCTGCAACGATGTAGGAAGGCATAAATCACGTAGATGAAATCAACATAATATGTCCTTATGTGAAGTATGACGTGATTGACTACAATGAAGAAACTCTTATTGAAAGCTACTAGGAATGAAATGTGTGAGGAAGGAAGATATCGTGAGATACGCAACCATGATAAAGGAAATAACCATCCAAAAGACCAAGAAGATTTGACTAGGAAATCTCTTGAAAAGATATGAAGACTTTGATGAAAGTCTGGAAGAAAAAAAAAGACCATTAACATGGATATCTTTGGGAAATGTGTCAACATGAATGTAGGATGTTGATACCTACAAAAATATGTCATGATGAAGAGCCACCTAGTAAGGTATGATTTGATTTAATGATATATTTTGATTTCTTGAATAATAGCTAGATAAGTTCATGTAGGGCTATTTACAAGTACAACTAGCATTCATGTGATGAATGGGAGAAGCATGATGAGAAATAATTAGTCATATGACGAAGGTTCTAGATATGAAGAAGAACACTTTTCATCAAGAAAGGAATGACATGACGAACTAAGGAGGAAAGTGATCAATGATTGTTTCCCTACAAGAAAGAAGCTCAACTAACTTTAATGACTTCAAGGAGAAAAATTGATCAAGCAGCTGAAGGACCCACGAAAAGGGATATTTGACTGGTCCCTGATCAAGAGGGATCTTGGATTAGATCACACCTGATTAAAAAGGAGTGACATATATGTTTCTCTATTTAATGTGTCATGCACTAGACTAGGACTAACAGTCGTAAGTATAGGTGAAGGCCATGAATGGAAATGTAGACACAACATTCTTGTCTTCACTTGGGAAGAAATAATGGAGAATTGGGTAATCATCTGGCATCTGATACTCTTTGAGGATGTGTAGGGCATCCAAGATAAGAGTAGGGAAGAGGACCACTATTCTTTGAGGGCTAGGAACCCAAGATAAGAATAGTCCTAGAAGGTCATACTCAGTGAACACCTGGTTGGGTATGTACCTTGAGAGACAATGATGAAGGTGTCTATAGTATTGGTCTTGCCAACATTGTAGCTCATCATCTCGTGGAGAGATGGAGCTATTAGTCAAGGCCTTGCATTATGACAATGTTGGTTGCTATGATGCTATACATATTGGTTATTAATCTCATTCTTCTTATGAGAAATTATTCAGATTGAGAATGACCAAGTACCATTATAAATACCTCCCTAGTTAAGAGGGAGTGTTGAAGAATGTATAATTAGGTTCATTATTTACAAATGTAACTTTGATCTTTGTACTTGTCAAGAAAAATAAATATTATATTTGTAAATTAAATGGATGAGTTTCTTTCTCATTTCATAGGTCTAGAAATGTCAAAGAGTCAAATTCATATGTAAGGAGATATTCTTGAGCCTTCATGTAAGATATATGGGTCAACCGAATGTCTAAGAATAGCCCTCCAATACTAGCACAATCCTCTTGAAGACAAGCAAGAAAAACATAGTTGCGTTGACCAACAAAAATTAATTTAAAGTCATTTCGGTTCACTTGGTAATGCCATATTATTATGGAGGCACAACACCTATAAATAAGAGGCTATAGTCACCACAGAAAAACAACACTTCACATCACACAACTTCGGATCACTTTGAAATTTTGGTGACACATAATCTCGAGCAAGCACAGTGACAGGATCTTAGTGGCAAGCACTGTGATACATAATATCGGGTCTCTCTATAATTTTTTGTGGGAAAAATGACTTTGGATACCTCTGTTATCCTCGGTGATGATCACAGTAAAATATATCAGTCTCATGACCATAATCTCTTCTAGTTTTCAATGACTACTGTCTCGAAAGTTACAGTCTTGGCATGCATATAAAGAACCTCAATCATACTCTGTCTCAGTTTTTAATATATACACATTCACAGTCTTGATGTATCTACAATGGAGAGGATCATACAGTCTCAACATAACATCAAGACATAGTCATGATCTAAGTATAGTAACAACTATGATCTTAGATCTCTGTATCAATGCAGTAAGATGATACAGTAATGATGGTGTAGTTGAGATGATGTGAAGATAGAGTAATGGTGCAGAAGAAATGATCTCATTGTCATAATGAGTATCTCAGTAGAAGCACAATAATTTTCTTTGTGATGACATCAAGAAGGAAGATCTCAGTAATGCAGTGATGATGAACTCAACAATGACAAAGAAGAGGATTGGTGTATTGGACTTGGAGTGGCATAGTAAGTCAAGGGTCATGGTCTTGGTGTTAGTCAATTGGAATCTCTGTAAGAAGAATTATGTGCGAGTTTTCCTCTCCAAGAGGGAGTGGTTTTGGCCTTGGCAAAATGCCAACATCCTGTGTTCTTGTATCTTTACTTTTTGTAGCTATTTGATGAAATAAGAAACACGCACTCTAATAATGTCAAAGAGAAGATTGTTCTAATAAGAAAAATAAAAATTCCTCACAAATAGTTATCAAGTCAAGAATAATATCATTAACTTCATGTACCCAAGATTCTTCAACACGTCAAATGTAAGAGACATTCCTCTTCTATAGAAGTGGCAAGAATAAGTTCTATAGCAAGTTTTAGATACAAAATTTCACACTCAATCAGAAGGATTGCTTCCAGACCATAGACCATCTAGAATGGTGTAAATCTAGTTGCAATCCTAACAGAAGTTTGGTATGACCACATGGTAACAAAAAGGATCAAATTCCAGTTCAATTTATGGACCCCTATCATACGCTGAAGCATGGCTTTGAGAACTTTATTAATAGCCTCAAATTTTCATTTCGTCTGAGGATAGTAGGGAGTGGAACTTTCGTGGGAGACTCCCAGATTGGAAGTTAGTTTGTACATCATGTAATTGTAGAAATGTCTTCCATGGTCCGTAACTATAGCTTATGGAACACCAAAATGTGCAATGACATGGTTAAAGAAAAAATAAGCAGTTGTTTCACCGATATTGTTAAATGTAGGCATCGCTTTGGCCCACTTAGTAAAGTAATCTACCACTATGATGATATAGCCATGCCCCCCAAAATCAATACCCCATTTTGTAAAAGGACCTACAACAATAATAGGATGCAAAGGTGTGGGTGGAGCACGGGTCTTACAGTTGTAAATCTGGTATGCATGACACTTTTGGACAACAAGGATACAATCGTGAAATATGGTGGGCCAAAAGTAACCAGTACACAAGATCTTCTATGCGCTAGCATAACCAAATATATGACCACCACATGCCCGACAATTCCATTCATTCAAGACTTTCTCGGCCTCCTCATGGGTGAGGCACCTTCGAAAAATCATATCAATACCATGATGATAGAGGGTGTCAACAATGATGACTTAAACCTTGGCTTGATATCGAACAATGTGAGGTATTAGACTAGAAGGTCTGGATCTAGAGATATACAAGAATGTCTCCATACCATGGGTCAGATGACGAGATTAGAAATAATGACTCGTCAAGAATGGAATTTTTAGACATGGATTCAGAATTAGCAGTGGGAAGGTCCAAAATCAGCTCAGTAAAAACTAAGGATTTATTTTACTTGGATTTGATAAATTCCAAATCAAACTCCTTAAGGATGACGATCCATTTGGATTATTTCCCCCCAGCAAGTGATGTGACAAAATGTATGTCATAGGGTTGCAATCTGAAACGGCCATAGTTTTACATAGCAAGATATAGTAGTGGAATCCTTGGACAACTTAGTGTAGGTTTTAACCTTGTACATAAATTACTTGCAGACGAATTCTAAAAATAGAAAATAAACGATGATGAGAATATAAAACAAATACATAGATAGATTCCCCTGGATCCCAAAACCGAGATTACCATATTGATTTTTAACTATGTTCATTTCAATGTTACAGTACATATATATGCATGATGAAGCATTCATAAACCTCAATCCATTAACCCTGGATTAGAACATAATTATAGTTCCCTTGACCATATGTACTAAATACCATGGGAAAAAAACCATCAATCTGAAAACTATTTGCAAACCCCATGCACAAAACCATAGATAGGACTTCCCACCTAATATAGGGTCCAAAAAATAAATTCATAGGGAATTGCCCTGGACCCCATGCAATGGAGCTACCACCCCCATGAAACCCCCCGATAAGGGAGGTTGTGACCCCCTTGTTGTACGCGTGACTAGTTGTGGAAATAATATAACGCACACCCATTATTCTCGCACTTGTTGTTTTCTTTTCCACACAAGGGGTCACAAGAGATATTAGTCATTGGTCCAACCCTACAATGCCCATTGTTTCTCTACACCAAGGATACTTCTCAGTGCTCACAGGCTTTGTCAATACATCTACAACATTCGTCACAGTTTCCAACTTTACCAGCAACACCTTTTTGTCCTCAACCATATCCCTCACAAAGTGATACTAAACATCAATGTGCTTTGTCTTTGAATGATAAGCATGGTTATTTGCCAAGGCAATTACACTTTAGCTATCAAAATCTATCCTTATAGCTCGTTGTACTAACCCCATACTTGAACACAATCTCTGCAACCAAACTACTTCCTTGCTTGCATGAGTGGCTACCATGCATTCTTCCTTTGTAGATGAAAGTGCCACTACAGACTGTCTCTTGCTCATCCAACTAACTTCTCCTCCAAATAGGTTAAACACATACCCACCTGTAGATCTTACCTGATCTATATCTCTAGCCCATTCTCCATCAACAAAGCCACAAATGTCCAAAACTTTGTCCAATCATGGTCTTCTTTGGTAGCAAATACCATATTCACTAGTTCCACGTAAATACCTAAAAACATGCTTCACTATTGTCTAATGCTCCTTCCTTGATTTTGACGTAAACCTGCTCAATACTCCCACTGCATGTTCAACATCTGGTCTAGTATAGACCATTGCATACATCAGCCTACTAGCTCCACTTGCATATGGAAAACAGGACATGTCCTCTTCATCTTCTTGTGTCTTGGGACATTGTTCAGTAGATAAATTTACACCTATAGGAATAGGAACCTTCACTAATTTACTATCATGCATATTAAATCTCTACCGTATTGTCTCAAAATATTTCCTCTGGTTTAACCACAACTTCCTCTTTGCCCAATCTCGTTTAATTTCCATGCCCAAAATATAGTTTACAGCACCAAGATCCTTCATGTCAAATTTGGAGGACAATTGGGTCTTCAAATCCTGGATAATTTCTTTATCATTTCCAATCAGCAACATATCAACCACATACAAGACCAAATAAATAACACGGTCACCAATTAATTTAAAATACACACAGTGATCCACTTTCCTTCTAGTGAATCCAAGTCACCGTATATATGTATCAAATTTTTGATACCACATCCTTGGTGATTGTTTTAACATATACAAAAACTTTTTTAACCTGCATACCAGTTCTTTCTTTCCCTTCACCTCAAAGCCTTCAAGTTTCTTCATGTAGATCTCTTCTTCTAGATCCCTGCGAAGAAATGTTGTCTTCACATCCATTTATTCTACCTTAAAATAAAAAGCAACAACAATAAATAAAAGTAATCTAATAGAAGCAACCTTGGCAACAAGAGAAAAAATTTCACCAAAATCAATTCCAGACACCTAGGAATAACCTTTTTCTACCATCCGATCTTTTATTTCTCCACCTCACCTTCTGCATTCATATTCTTCTTAAACACCCATTTTCTTCCAATGATTTTCCTTCCAGCCGACAACTCCACCAAATCCCAAGCCTCATTTTTGTCCAAAGATGCCATTTCATCAACCATGACCTCTTTCCAGAGTTTTACATCCTTTGAATCTACTGCCTCCCTAACAGTTATGGGATCATCATGAGTAATAAATAAAGAAAAATTTGAATAGAAAAAAGATTCACTATAGCTTTCTAGCTGCCTTACTTCTCGAACTGATCTCCTCACAGTTGGAGTTTGTGGCTCTTTATCTTTTGATTCTTGTTCTGTTGTAGAGTTTGATTCTTCTTCCTTTAGCTGAAACTCTATCTTTTGGGGTTATTTTGGTAGGAATTCATGTTTAATAACATATTTCACCTCTCTAAACACCACATCTTGGCTATACATAACCTTTCTTGTTTTTGGGTCCAAAGCTTATAACATTTTAAACCATCCTTATACCCAATAAAGATGCACCTTTCAGATTTACCATCCAAATTTGTTCTTTTCTCCTTTGGAACATATACATATGCATCATAGCCAAATGCCCCTAGATGTGAAAGAGAGGGTTTCTTACGAGCCCATACCTCATGTGGCATTTTATCCTTCAATATTGATGAAGGTGATCTATTAGCCAGGTAATATGTAGTCTCCACTACCTCTACCCAGAATTCGCATCCTAACCTGGCACCATTGAGCATGCTTCCTTCATTTTCCATCAATGTCCTATTCATTCTTTCTGTAACTCTTTTTTTCTGAGGTGTGTATGGAGTAGTATTATTCCATTTTATACCATACTTCTTACATAACTCTTCAAATTCCTTCTTGCAGAACTCTCCACCATTATCTCTCCTTAGCACCTTTATCATTTTCTCTATCTAGTATTCCACTAGAGCCTTAAATTCTTTAAACATGTCAAAGACTTCAGATTTATTCCTAAGGAAATATATCAATGTATTCCTTGAGAAATAATCTATAAATGATACATAGTACATAGACTCATGAATTGATGGAACCAAAATAGGTCCAAACACATCACTGTGCACAAGCTCTAATATCCCTTTCACCCTCTTAGCACTAGAGGGGAAACTCACCTAATTCTACTTCCCATATACACAATGTTCACAAAAATCGAAATCCAAAGAGAAATTATACATACCTTCTACCATAACATTACCATGAAGTATTTGAAGGCCCTTCTCTACAATATGTCCAAGCCTTTGATGCCATAACATGGTCTTTTCTCTAGAGACCACTAGATTTTCTACTCCACTTTCAGGGACCACAAAATGTCGCACCCATCAATAACAGTACTACCCAGAAGCTTGTATAGAGTTTCAATCCAAACTTCCTACATCAATACCAGTGCTCCCTAAACCATATTTCAGGTATCTTTCTCAAACACTATTTTTACACCTCCATCGTCCATCTTGATTACAAAAATCAGATTTCTAGCCAATGCAAGAATATGCAGAACACCTAGAAGTGTTCTAATCCTTCCACCGTATAACTTCAACTTGACATTTACACGTCTGATGACTCTATTTTTCCTGTCATCCCCTAAGAAGACATCACCAACATCATATTTCTCATACTTACAGAACCAATCCCTATGGGGAGTGAAGAGAAAGGATACACCAAAGTCAATCAACCATGCGTTATGATCTACAAGTGTGCTTGAAGGAGAAGCCAAGTACACATCCCCACCTTCATCTGAGGTGGTTTTTGCCATTACATAAGGAGAATCATCAGATCGCTTTCCTTTCTCAGGAGCTTTAGATCTACATTCCTTTTTGAAGTGCCCTTCCTTTCCACATTTACAGCACACCTTTACAGGTTTTCCTGTATATTTAGATCTCCTTCTAGATTTATATCTCTCACTCGATGAATTATTTTTCTTTTTGTTCTAGGACCATCTTCATACAGAAAAGGCATCTCCATTCTGGCCCTCCATATTTTTCCATCTCATCTCCTCTGACATCAAGGATGAGACTATTTCATCAAACTTCAAGGTAGTTGTATTACTACCTATTACAACAACTAGAGTATCCCACGAATCTGGTAGAGAACACAACAAATTGATGTAGTTATCCTCATCTGAAATTTTAATATCAACATATAAAAACTAGCTTACCACAGTATTAAAGGTGTTCAGATGCTCTATCACCAAGTCTCCATCCTTCATCCTCAGGTTATGCAACCTTTTCCATAGGAAATATTTGTTCACCAGAGACTTAGATTGGTACAAAGTCCCTAACTTGTCCCACAAAACCTTTGTCGTAGTTTCCCCTGATACATTCAACAATACTGAATCTGAGATACACAACTGTATTGTGTTATTTTCTTTCCGATCCAACTTCACCTAGTCTTGATTTGATATTTTTATTGGTTTAGTACCCAGATATATCATGGTCCACTGATATTTATCCACTAGCAGATCCTCCATCTTGATTTTCTACAACTCAAAAATTTGACCATTAAATTTCTCAATCTTTATCTTTCCACTACTCACCATATTCTTTCACCGCAAGAATTGATCACATAGATCTCCCACTAAACAACACCTACCACAGGCACAAGAAAAATCCCTCACTAGCAAAGGCGTCCCCTTGAAGCTGAAACAACTCTGATACCAAATGTAGGTTTTAACCATGTACAAAAATTACCCACAGATGAATTCTAAAAGCATAAAATAAACAATGACGACAGTATAAAACAAATAAACATATATTTTCCCCTGGATCCCAAAACTGAGACTACCAGATTGATTTTTCATTATGTTCCTTTCAATGTTACAATACATATATATACATGCCGAATCATTCATAAACCTATTGACGATGTTGGACTCGCTAGCATGTCATGGGATGTCCCCGGTAAGATGTCCCAACTAGACCTCAGACCGTTTAGTGTACGAGTCCCAGTAGTGGGTCATATGGTATCTCCTTGACCATATTTTCGTGCAGAGGCAAGTAACATGTCCCTGTTGGTAGCAAGGGTGTGACGTGCACAGCAAGCCAAGGAAGGCGCATGAATGGTTCTCACACATAGAAAGTGAGGTGAGTGCGCCACTTGGAAACCTATGAAAGAACATAGATAAGAAGGGAACACACGAGAACAGATGCATCACAAATTGGAAAGAAAGTGAGCTAACAACCCAAAGTGATGGTTAAACCAATGAAACATTTCAGTAAGATTCATACATACATATATTGAAAGAGTCTATACACACATGCGTAAGTAAATAGATACATATATCATTAGAGTAAACAAGTTAATTGAAATAAAATAACAACATATGCATGAAACGTGATGGCTCTATTATATTAAGAAGTGAAAGCTCCAATCATATAGTTTAACCATGAATGACTGTTAGTCTTGATAGTGAAACATTGCAGTCACTATCGCCTGCTCCTCCAAAGAGATGTACTAGCTCTGCACTGTGGAGAAGCCAAGGCTCATTACAATACTCTCTAAGATTTCTCTAAGATACTCCTATCGGAAGCTTGGCTGACCAAAAGTCCTTACAATGAGTTATGAGGTTCTATAAATAGAAAAGGGTGGCATGACCCTTGACCTTCCCCTTTGTGACTCTTCACCTACCCTCATGACTCTTCAACTACTCTATGAATGTTACATTCAACTATCGACACCTGGACTTCTAGTTTACAAGATGTTACATACAATATACACATGTAACCATGTGAGACAACTGAAGACGAATTTATTTATTTTATTTCTCAAGTATGAGAAATATTTATTAATTTGAAATATATAATAGAATAAGTAATAATAATAATAATAACATAAATAAATAATTTCAAATATATTAACTAATGAGAGTAAAATTAATTTTAGATAAAAATATTAGTTAGTAAAAATAATTCAAGGTCTATGTAATGGTAAAAATAGTATATTAAAATTAACTTTATGCAAGTAAATATATATATATATATATATAAATTAAAAATAAATAAATAAATAAATAAATATATATATAATAATTTAATAATATTAATGATAATTATAACCTATTAAAATTAAATAATAGGTTAAATTAATAATTAAAATTGATTTAAAATTAATTTTCTAAAAAAATAAATAAATAAATAAATAATTGTGTAGTTTTCTAAGGGAGTAGATCAGCCAGCAACTAGCCCAAATCTGAAATAGTAGCCTATGAGCAAAGTGAAGCAAACTGACATGCATAGGCTAGCAAGCTGCTAAGAAATCAATGAAGCCTATGTACTTGACAGTGCAAGACATGTTGCTAAGGATGGTTGGTAGGGAGGCTCCAAAACAAAGCTAAGGAAAAATTTTGGAAGGTGGTTGTAGCCGCTACAACACTTGGCGACACACTGCTAGAACTCCATCTCTCTGAATGGACCTTGTTCGTGAAAAGAAAGTCTAACACCTCTAGAAGTATTGTTCAGTTCTCTGCTCGTCTTTGTTTCCACACTTGCTTAATTGTAAGATGTAGCATCTGCCAAGCTCTTGGTTGGTTGACACACATTCCAATCCAAGACAACATAGTTGTTTCAATTGGGGATGAGGGGTATATTGGTACATAGGCTTTATGGTTGTTAGAGTTTTAGTTTCATCTCTGGTGTTGCTTCGCTGCCAGCAGGCCTAGACATCACCCTGGCAGAGTCACGCAGGAACACAAGAATTGGTCTGCTACCAGCAAGCCTATTCAGTACCCCGGCGGAGTTACTTGCATCACCTTTTTGCAAAAGAAGCATTTCTCTTCTCTTGCCTTGTTCATTTTTCATTTTTTTTTTAATTTTTCACATTTTCATTTTTTCATTTTTCATTTTTCGTAACTGTGCATAACACCTATTCATTTCAGAGGCGGAAGAGGGATCCCGACTTATTGAGAGTAGAAGGGGTTGTTCCTTCAAATAATTTTTTTATATATTTAGCTCTGACATGTTTGTTAAGGTTTTCCCCCTCACCTTACTCTCCTTGACTGAGCTGACAAGGATTAACCCAAAAAGCAACTGACTAGAGTAGGTGATACTAGTTAGCGCACAAGCATTGTGTCTTCACTAAGCTTCACTACGAATAGAACGTATTTTACGTTGATGTATCATGGACTGAAGACAACAATTTCTTCATACAGAAGTAGGACAATAGATAACCAAGTATTGATAATTGCACAAGTCCTCCTTTAGTTTACCCAGCTTGTTTCAAGAGTCATGCACAGTTTCATGAGAAACTAACCTACGAACGTAAACAAGAAAACAAACACAAAACAAACCAGAAGAAGAAGTAAATGTGTAAGAAAAGTGGTTAAGAAAACAAGTAAGTAAGAAAACAAACATGCAATGTAAGAAGCAAACATTTATGCAAGAAAACAAACCAAAATCAAACACTACTCCTACTCCTAAGCTAACGATGCATGGGTCTACTCACATAAAGTGATACTTCCAATGCAACCACCAGTGCATTGGTTGACCCATGTTGGTGAAGGAATGGTTCGCGAATAGTACACCTATGTGAACCAACAAATGAGAAATATATAAAAATGAAGACATACACACTCCAAGTTTAAGTGCTTCCACGGAAAAGAAATGAGTGAAACCACATGAGCTACACTCCGTAGACTTGCCATGGTGTTGTGATATACTGCGCGCAGATGTTAAGCATACACATTCTCTTGACTATGACATGCAAGCAAATGTGAGAAAGGTAGACCACTTACATTGCACAATTGTTCTTGTTGTGTAAGATCCCTCTAATGCAAGAGAGATGGGGTCATGTAGTTCAAGTGGAGGAAGCGAAATCTGGGTGTTTGGTTGATCTTCAATGCAAAGAAGAGAGTGATGAGGAGGCTTGTGTGTTTCAACAATTTCCTGATCGTAAGTGAAACCAACCTTACGACAACGAGGACCTGACATAACCATCAGCTTGGGGTGGAGTTCCTCAACAGCCTGGGGGTTTCAACTTCGTCGATAGATATATCATCGTAGACTGGTGTCTTAGAAAGAGTAACAACGATTGATTCAATATCGTGATTGGATGAAGAAGTAGAGAGATCACAACAACCAAGATCAGAAAATTCAAGATGTTTGTTGGCATCCTCATGATTTGATGAATCATGTAGAGGGGTAGATGAGAAGCAAGGATGTTCACCCTCTATGTTTTCAGAAATGACAAATGACAAATTGGATGGATTTTCAGAGGAATATGTGTCCTCTCTATAGTGTAATGACAAACTGACATCTGACATGTTCTGTGAACGATCGAAAGTAGAAACATTTGGAAATGACTTTTCATGGGGGAAATCAACAATGGCAGAATCACAAGGGATGTCAGGATAGAGTAGGTGAGGCGCGAATGGAAGGGATTCATCCTTCACCGCGGGTTCTTCTTTAGATTCCCGTACACACTCATCATGAATGATGGCACAGGTTTGTTTCACAAAACCAACTCCATCAATAGCTTGATCCTCGTTCAGAACAAGTGTGGAGTCTAGAACAGAAGAGCACAAGAGAGTGAAATCTAGAAAATCAACAGAATGCGAAGATAGAGGTTGAGGGAACAAAACCACGTGACAACCAACAGGATTGCAAGACAAATCTAGGTAGATATAAAGAGCAGGTGGGATGGGAGGATGTGAAAGTTCAACAAATGTGTGTGCATGTTCTCCCACATCACTCTGCAGTGGTGGAGTTGTTCGATGAGGTGAAGGTGGATAGTCACTTGTGACAGCAACTATGCCTGCTTGTGATTGCACAACTCCATTACCAAAGTGTGCTAAGTGGGGTTCGGATGATTTCAAGAATTGTAGATTTTCAGATTTGTAAAGAAGAAATTCAAACATTCCATTGAGAAATTCCCAATCAATTTCATCTTCGAGAAATCAGTATGCTAGATTACAAAATCATGTGTGAAACTATTCAATGGATTCATTAGGTGCTTTTCATAATTCCAGAATTTCTTTGTTGAGTGCTTTACAGTTCAAGTGATTGAAAGCACAGTCTATATCTACAACCAGATGTGAAAGAGAATGAATAGATTTTTCGAGAAGCGTGGCACACCAATGCATGGGGTTCCCTCGAAGCATGTAGATGAATAGCGCACAGGTCATGTATTCTTCAAATATTCCATGTGTTTCGCATGAGCCTACAATGCTGACCACGTGCCTGACCAAGGCTACATAGACTCCACCATTGTATGTTTTATGTGACAAGTTATCCCAAAGCTCTTTCGAGATTTAGAATTTGTTTCCATACAACATACACTCCAGAAGAAAAACTTTGTAGTTATTCATGATAGATATGTAGAGATTCAAAACATATTGTGAGGACTCAGCTTGTCATCTAGACCTCCTTCTAGCTCCAAAATTTTGATGGTGTTGGGCCCGCCAACATGTCAGTGGATCTCCCCGATAGGAAGTCCCAACTAGACCTCAGACTGTTTGGTGTAAGAGTCCAAATAGTGGGCCATATGGTATCGCCTTGACTGTAGTTCCACGTAGAGGCAAGTGAGATGTCCATGTTGGTATCAAGGGTGTGACATGCACAGCAAGCCAAGGAAGGTTCATGAATGGTTCTAACACACGAAAAGTGAGGTGAGTGCACCCCTTGGAAACATGTGAAAGAACGTAGCTAAGAAGGGAACGCACGAACAAAGATGCATCAAAAACTGGAAAGTAAGTGAGCTAACAATCCAAAGTGATGGTTAAACCAACAACAAATTTCAGTAAGATTCATACATACATATACAGAAAGAGTCTATACACACATACGTAAGTAAATAGATACATATATCATTAGAGTAAACAAGTTAGTTGAAATACAACAACAACATATGCATGAAATGTGTTGGCTCTGTTATATTAATAAGTGAAAGTTCCAATCATACAGTATAACCATGACAGACTACTAGTCCCAATACTGGAATGTTACAGTCACTACCACTTGCTCCTCCAAAGAGATGTACTAGCTCTGCACTGTGGAGAAGCCAAGGCTCATTACAATAACCTCCAAGCTTTCTCTAAGATACTCCTATCAGAAGCTTGGCTGACAAAAAATCCCTTACAATGAGTTATGAGGTTCTATAAATAGAAAAGGGTGGGGTGACCCTTGACCTTCCCCTTTGTTACTCTTCACCTACCCTCATGACTCTTCAACTACTCTATGACTATTATATTCAAATATTGACTCTTGGACTTCCACTTTACAAGACGTTACATACAATCTGAATATGTACCCATGTGAGACAACATGGCTTAAGCAAGCCATGCAAGAAATCACTAAGACTCAAATAATTGTGGGAAGACCAGCTCTTCGACATCATCATGATGGTCAAAGGTGGTGAAATGATGCCAAGATTGGTCGTCTGTGATGGTGTCCACACGCTCAATGGTGACATCCTTCTGTAAGCGAAATCTTGCCTCCGTTGCATCCAAGTATACTGATACAGATCTTTTGTCTTACTCGTCTGATAAAATGTGCATCATCGTCTTGAGTGTAGCTGGATGAGAAACATACTTATGCATAGTGTCTATGTTGGTGATCATGTGCATCAACTTTTCAAAATACATGTTCAGCTCCAGTCGGACTTGCTTCTTGTCTTCGCTTCAGTGATTGTGCCAAATGGGTGGGATCGCATTCGTGCGCATAATGACATCCATGATCCTGAATACCCTTGCATGTGATCAATAGCACTGCTCACCCTATCTACTCCATGCCAACTGCTATATGGGTCCATAACATGTATGGGCGTAGTTTCATCAGTCTGTGCATGTTGCGCCTCCTGTTGTGCATGTTCCCAATGCAACTCCTTCTATTGTCTGTGAAACTCCTATTCTTCCTTGAGTTGTCACTTCAGAACCTGTAACTACTTCTTTGTT